>JARDYJ010000006.1:52345374-52730374 GCA_029215755.1 Spea hammondii | reverse complement strand
TGACTGAAAGTTAAGACAAACTACATGGAGAAAAATGGACAGATTTGCTGGAGTATAGATCCTTATATCAGTCACATATTATGTTATATTTATAGTTATAGTTAAAAAAAAGCCTTTAAATTTGGGTAGATAATTTTTTCTTAGGCTTAACATTAATAAATGAAAAAAAGGTTCCACACAATCAACTGCAAAGGCAATTTTATTAGTGTTCTAGGACTGCTTCCTTGCATCAAAAGAAACACTTGTAATCGTCCTGAAAGCAAAGAACACTCAATGGGAATTTGGAGAGATATAATATAGGGTCATATAATACAAAAGAAAAGTAACATTTTCATTTTGTTCCCATTTCCAGTATTTTCCAGCTTCAGAGTATACAATTCACAGAAATGAAATCATTGGAGTTTATATGGGTTTATGTGCATGTCATCAATATGAACAGTAATCAGATTAGATTTTACAATAACATTGTATATTATACCCTCTAAACACTCTTCAGTTTGGTTTTATGTTTTGTTTCTTGTATGTTACAAATGACTATATTAAGTTTGAATTAAAATAAGAGGAATATAATGAATATAAATAATATAAATAATATTTTTTCCAGTAGCACCTGCCCAAACGCTGGCCGATAGGGCCTAATACTTGCTCTTACTGCTGCTCCGGTGACAGATTGGCTCCTGCAGTGTGTGGCTGCTGGCTGGATACACATGTCTGTACGCTGTGAGAATATAGGAGCCTAACGTACGGCTGGGCATATCCAGCTGTTTGTAGGTCATTTTGCTGCCAATGGCCTTAAAGCACCAAGGCTGCTTTGCATCCCCAATTTTCCCAATATAAAAATTTGTGGTTTGCTAATATAAGTAGTACATTTGATTCACTTTAGATTATTTTGCCACCCACAAGAGAACCAGGCACCAATTCACGAGTCTGATATGAGGTCCTTTTTGAGATTGAGATTGCATAGACACCTCCAATTCTGTTGAGTGACACAATGCACAAAGCATCTATTTTTTTGTTGCTCAGCAGTGCTAGTCTTATACACATGTCCTGCATTAAGAAATTAAAAACACGACACAATTAATAAAGGCATTGAAATCATTAAATGAATCAACTAAGTTGATTTTCTTTTACATTTAAGAGTCGATCCCATGGGAGTTTACAAGGATATGCAGGGTCAACATGACTTGTCTCACGGAGTAAGGAAATAAAAAAGGTGTTCTAATTAGAAATGTAGGGGGGGTGTTGGAAATTCATGGTTTTAAACTTGATTCATTGCAAATAAGATTTTATTTTTTACACATTGGATACATTTACAAAGGATTCATCTCTTCTATAAACGATCTTTACCAAGTGGTTTGAAATTCAGAACTCATGAACATTTTGGATACTTTGGGACATGCCCATACTCTATTGGAAAATTAATTGTTATCTGAAGCCAAAATCCACAACTTTTATTTATTTGTAGCATTTAAAATCTAGAAATTATAATTATTTTTATAATTTAACAAAATGCAAAGTGAGAGAACAGGAGGAAAATCTAAATAAAATCAGTATTCGGTGTGGCCATCACCTTCAGAACAGCATTAACACATAGTCATTTACACATAGTCTGTTCAGGAACTTGGCATGTAGGCTGAGAAATTCCTAGATTTCATATACTACAAATAAATAAAAATTGTGTGTTTTGGCATCAGATAACACAGTTCTTCGATGGATTTAAGCACCTCAGTTGCTTTTCTCTCTTCATGTCATCCCAAGCAGACTCAATTATGTTGAGTCTGTAGGGGCCATACCATCAGTTCTTGGACACCCTGTTCTTCTTTACACTAAAGATAGTTCTTAATGACTTTGGCTGTTTGTTGGGGCTTATGCTACAAAATTTATTTGGGACCAATCAGATGCCTCCCTGATGGTATTGCATGATGGATAAGTATCCGCACGTACTTCTCAATGAAGAGACCATAAATTCTGACCAAATCCTAACTCCATTTGCAGGAGTGCAGCCTCAAACTCGCAAGGAACCTCCACCATGCTTTGTTGTTGCCTACAAACTATTATTATTGTATCACTGTCCAGGCCTTCAGCAAACAAACTGCCTTCTACTATAGCCAAGTATTTCAAATTTTGAAATCAGAAATCAGAATTCTCCAGCGTGTTTTTGTGAATAGTTGAGTCGCTTGGCCTTGTTTCCACATCATAAGTATGGCTTTTTGGTCTTACGTCTTCCATAAAGACCACTTCTAACCAGACTTCTGTTCATATATATAAAGCCTTGTCACTACTATGTGTTGGTAACGCTGACATCACAGACTTGCATACGTAAGAGAACCGACCACTCGGTCAACTAGTTTGCTAAAACAAATCACTTTCATACAGTGTTAGAAATTCTAGAACACAATGAATAGTTCAGCAAATCAGGTTTGTCAAATAAAGGGATTTCCAGACATTCCAATGAATACACTCTCAAGTCGTGTCAGGTTCATTTAGCTCTACCTAAAAAATGTAAAACCCAACCATGGCAAACATGATGCTTAATTTTCCATAGAACAAGAAAAAAAAAATACTCTTTAAGAAAATAACTACCATTTCTCAACTCTTGGATTAAATAAATATATTTAAATATATACCTGTGAATTTTTATTTTTGGTCTTCAAAATAAATCTCTTTTATTTACCTGCTACTACAGTGTAGCAAAGACTCACGCCCTACGAGGAACACAGTTCGTAGGAATTCATATTTAATGTAAATATTTGCTTAAATATTTCATGGTGATAGCAAATACCTTTGAAGCTATATGTTCAGGTGGATTAGCGGAAATGCTCATTAAAAGGTATAATGACTAAAATATTGATTCATTAGTCAAACATTGATTAACAGTCACACTTTATCAACTACAAAGGTTCTAATTACTGCACTATTATTACAAAGATTAACCTGTTCTCTCTTGTCACTTGTGATGAATAAGAACAATTTTTACTAAGCAGCTTTTGGATTTTTGACCTGTAAAATTTTAATAGGGAAAGAACAGAGGATGTCACATGTGGTTTGCCATTCTAGTCACCAAGGGACTGCATGTCTGTACTTAACCAAAGGTACAGAAAGTTCAGATGGGATATGAACAATCAAGGATTTAAACCCTAACCACGGTGTAATTATAAGGTTGAAAACCTGTACATGTATTCCCTCTATCTTCCCAAAGGAACTTTTCCACCATCCTTTTTACCGTTCACATTTTGTATTTCTATGGCTTCAAAGTAATATAGTAAATTGCATTTACAGGTATGCACACTACTACATATGAAATAACACATGCAACAACATGTGACATATGTGACAGCACGTGACATACTATGGACTATGAAAAACCAGGAAACTTAAATTAAGCGTTTCTGCCTCTAATCAAGCCTCGTGCAACAATGACAGATGATGATCAGATGTGGTCAGAAAAAGAAAATTAGATGGAAAAGAAACAGTAACTCACTGTTTGTGTACATGTAGTCAGGACCAGACTGGCCATCTGGCACACCGGGCAAAAGCCACTGGCCGACCGCGACACACACTCAGTGTGAGCATAAAAACGTAGTATGAAGCCATGCATTTCCACCATCGGCAGTACTTACATCATGGTGGCCATTAGCTTTAAAACACAAGGGCCCCTTGTCACCGTCAGTCCCGTTCTACATATAGTCATGGAAAAATTGAATCTTTATAGCATTTCATCATCGACTGTCATAATCCCCAACTTAACACTGTCTACGTTTACCTACGATAAAGAATGTATCATTGCCCCTGGCTCCAAGTCCCATCACCATCAAATGAAAAATTACACATAGGATTTTACTATTTTAAAAGTTTATTTTATACTTTTATATCTTTTAAAGTAAATTATAACTTCACAACGAAAAGCTTCAACATTTTTTTAACTTCAATAAGAAATAGAATACAATTCTGTGCATTAAAAATGAATTAACGGTATGGTTATTAATTGTGCACCTTCCAATTCCTTTGTGCTATTGCTTGAATCTCATTTGAATCCTTTGACTAAGTAAGATGTCAAGGGGAATACAAGCAGAGATTCATGAGTTATTTTAAAAAGCAGGACTTTCCTGGCAGATTAGAATACCAATGAGAGGGGTTAAGAAGGCTGTACCGTAGTTAGAGGGCAACTCTCAGTCTGAAAAGTACCTGAAAAATGGGACCTCGGTGGACTAATTTTCCGAATCCCACTATAATGTGGGCTTGTGTCAATCATCAGAACAGACAGCTTTATTTCATGATATAAACTAGTTACACATTCATAAACTGCCAGAAGATGTTCATTAAAAAAACAGGACTCAACATAAAAAGAGTAGGGCTGTTTCATTTTAATACTTCAAAACCAGTGTTTTGTTTTATATTTTCTTAGAGATATATTAGCTCTTTGCTGTTATTTCCAGAAGTGCCTTGGAAGAAATAAACCAGAACAACGTTATTTTCTTTTTTTCTTCTTAAGTACATTAAAATCATTACATCTAACAAATAGATTCATACACGGCTTTGAAGACCCTTCCAGAGGTAATGTTCAAATCTTTTTAATCTCTTTAGTTGACTTTGTTGAGATGACTTTGTACAATGCCCACTGACTATATGAAAGGTAAGAAGTACATATAAAAGTAAAAGTAAAAAATAAAGTATATAATATATCATATTTGTAATAATCTGTCACCTGGAAGAAATTGAGTTAATCCTAACTTTATGAACACAACAAGGACTACAGCATTTTCTTCCCTCCCCCCCTGAATCACTACGGAGTCTCACCGAGATCAATGTACAACACCTTGGAAGCAGGAGATCCCAGCAGGACTCAGCAAATACTGGTCCAAACTACTCTGAAAATAGTTTCCTTATTCCAAAATTATAATCCACTGCATGGCATACAATAGAAAGGGGTACATCTGGGAACTTCTGGGCTCCAGCTACCCGGAGGCTTCCCTTGCGGGGCGTGGCCAGGACTGAAACTGACGTCAGTGGGCGATCCCGCTGACGTTGGTGGGCAGCCCGCTGATGTCGGTGGGCGGTCCAACTGACGTTAATTGGCGTTCCCACTGACGTCGGAGGAGTTCCCGCTGATGGGGGAGTTACCGCTGACGTCGGGGGCGTTCCCGCTGACGGGAGCGGGAAACACCCTCATTTAAAGGAAAAATGGGCCGGGAACGGGGCGTGTCAAGACCCTGCTCCTGCCACCCGGAGGATTCGGGTCTTGACCCGGAGAACCGGAGGAGCAGCGCTCACTCGGCAGTCTCCAGGTCAAACCCGGAGATATATATTAAGGTCATTTCAAGTGTTTTAACCTTAAAATTTATTTAATATTTCAATTAATTAAAAATGTTAACTTAATACACCATGGAGAGTGGAATACATGCATGTCTTGAGAATTACAATATAAGGGTAGCAGGCTGAAATCAATTTTATATATAAATTCATCCAGCTAAATCCTAGATAACAGATTAAAAAAGTGATTTGTTTTAACATTAACATTTCTGGTATTGATACTGATCCCAAACACACTTTAAAATGTTAATTCACGCAATAGTATAATTGATGTAATTTGAATGATTAAAAATAAGAGATATTTCTCCTTGGCTTTTATAAAAATGATGGATGGAAGCAGTGAGTGCATTTGCATAAGTCAAAGATCGTTTTAGGATATTCTAGAATTATTTTGACAGTTTATAGCCGATTATTAGATGACCACACCGATTTAACAGCTTGATAAATCACCAACAAAAATTGTCATAAAACCAATGGCTTTCAGGCATAAATTACATTGGCATATCCGTTAACAATTTGTCAGAAACTTTTAATAATGTAAAGGAGAAGAGAAAATAATAATTCTAATTTTAATTACCTTCAGCCATTAACCAGGTTGTAGGTGAAGATACCCAGGCTGTGTTTCCAATGGTGGCAGCGATATCTCAATGACCCACAGTAACTTATCTAGACATATCTTTTTTAGGATACATTATGGCAAACAGTGAAAATGTATGAAATTAGTAACAAAAACATATATGGCCTGATCACACTGTAAGTAATACTTATTCCCACAGGTTGAGATATTAAAATATTGCAGCCATAATGTTGATCTTCTATCTTGAACAGGTTTCTACTGATCAATATCAGTTGCATTAGTTTGGCTACTAAGTAATGTATGCTAGTACAGGTTTGTGATTACCAAATTTCAAATGGTTATTTACTATTAGTAATCATTTGCATATTTTCAGACCTTTGGTGGGGATTAAATTATTTGAACCAGTATGTGTAGTTTTATTCTACCCCATTAGATGATATAGACTTATATTTTACCTGATTTATTTAAGATAGTTGTAGAGTAGGTTTTTGGGATTGTTTCAGTTGGGAATATCTTTTAGTTCTAATCGTTGTTTAAATTAGAAACCTTGAAGCAATGTTGTAAAGAAGAGTGGGCCAAAATTCCTCCACAACGATGTGAGAGACTGATAAAGTCATATTTCAAGTTGCTGCTAAAGGTGATTCTACAAGCTATTGAGGAGTACTTAGTTTTTCATGGCTTCTCAATTTTGGCTTTATTTTTGTTGAATAATCGTAACACGGTGTAACATGTCATGTGTTGTTGCTCATCTGAGGTTGTATTTACCTAATTTTAAGACTTGCTAAGAAATAGATGATTGTTTTTATGTCCTGATATGTAAAACCATAGAATTTAAAGCGGGTGTACGTTCTTTTTCACAGGACTGTAATTGGTCTGCATGTTGTTTTGAAGAACTTAAACCCTATATAGTCCTTGATCTTATGTTAAAATTAGTCTTTTGCTTCATTGTACATATTTTGTATCTTCTGCTGGCATTGTTCCTAAATAAAATATATTTCAAAATTGTATTTTATATTGCAAGTAGCAGTAGCAACGACACAGGACTGTACTAAAAACATATATAGGTAATCCAGAAGTGTATCTGCCCTGGTTTAAAAATAATGTATGTAAAAAAATGTATTATATTTCATATAATAATAATAATAATATTTTTTTTTTGAAAACACAATAATCAAATATGTCTGATAATAAATAAATAATTGAATTTTGAAACAAAAAATATGTTTTCTGCCTAATGCTTCTGTTTCTTTTTGTACTTAAAGAATAGATAATTTAGAATCAGTTTATCCCATTTAAGAAAAGATCCTCCACATCTAAGCATAATTCAATCTTTAAACTGTAACTATAAATTACTCCTCAGCCATTTTATACAGGTAATGGGAAATAAAAGAGCTATTTGCGTAATATTGGTACATTTATCGTGTGTTTTAGCTCCATTTATTGCTAAATGCAGAATGATGATGAAATGGCCCTATTATAATGAAATAACTGTTATACAAATCCTTTGAGACTGGATGAAAGCTTTAGAAAAAAAGGTTATTTTTTCCCCTTAATCTATACTGCATTTTTTATAGTAAAAATACATACTTAAAACTAAATGCTCCTGATTTTATGTATTTTACATTTATTCTTTAGTAATTCATGTAAATGTTCTTACTACCCAAACAACTTGAGATGAACCAAGAGTATTTTCCAGATAAAAGATTCAGATTATATGCACGACAAGCACCATTAAGTAACATAAATATATTAGCTTATTTACCTGTAAACTTTATGCTGTGCAGGATTGTGTTGAAATACAATGCAGTTTGTCAAGGTGTATATAGAGTAATCCTACTGTCTGTATTTACTGCAAATATGTCAGCGATTCAGTTCTTGTTTGTCCAGCTACTCGTCTAATGAAAATAGTCATCTGTTTCTTAATACCATTATACACCAACTCGCTGGTTAATTTAGAGAGACATAATAGAGAATTGTAAAATAAAATCACAGGTGCTATTTCATAGATCCAAGCATGAAAAACAAAGTTCTGAAAATAGTTGCTGGATACCCATTAGCGCTAAATTTTGGTACTTAAAAAACTAAGTAAGTTAAAAACTATAAGGGACATCTAACAAAATCCATTCTATAAGACAACCAGGGACAAAACAACAATGTCTTGGTCCTTGCATGCCTTTGTTTGGGACCATTGTAAATACCCATGTAAGTACCCCATACCCCACTATCCTGCCCCCCCGTTATTATTATTTGTTTTAATTCATAAAACTTTAAACCATAAATATAAATATATTGATTTTTATGGCCCTATCACACCATGCAGCTCTATAGACTTCAAATAAAATTAAAACTAAATCTTTATCTGCATTTTCATTATGTATAATAGTTATTCAAAAGTAACCTGGTATGCCCCATTTCTGGGATGCTGTATAAATAAATATATAAAAAAAATACAAAAACAAAACAGTTCAAGAGGAACTGTCCAAATGGATCCTTATTCCTTATTAAGATTTATTTTTATTTTTATTATTTACTATATTACTTATTTTCAACTCTTTTTTTTTTCTTCAGGTTCACTTTTTTAATGTGATTTTTAATTTCCTGGCTGCACATACATTGTCAAAATATTCTCACCGATTCTTTTTTTCTATTTTTGAATCAAACAGATGCCATTACATTTCTACGATAATATGTATACTGCCATGTCACACTACTGTGACTTTGGTGAATGTTACAGCAGCTGCATATTAACTCTGGCTTTGAAGGTTGTTGCTAAAGCTATCTGTGGTTTGCAGAGTAAGGCAAAACTACACAGGCAATGAAAGACTTTCCATTATAAGCCGCACAATTCCATTGTTTTTGTGCCGTGTTAGCAGGTCACTCAGCTGAATAAGTAATACTTGTGAATGAACGTGGTTACATGGTGGGATTATTAACAATAGAAGCATTTTAGCTTCTTTCAAGGAGGTTTGTGTCCACTGTTTCACTGAGTTTCTGATGTTAATTGTTCAACTCTGCATTTTTAAGCCTTCGCTAGTGAGTAAATAGGTCCATCAAGGCAAATATAACACAACCATGGAAAAAGATTCTGTGTAACATCACACCTTGAATGTTGAATGCTGTTGTATACCAATGTTTTAATAGCGATGTGACTGTTACTATATATGTTTAAATGGAAACTTCATGTCCATACACCATTTAAGTTGCATTATCACCAGCTTTTGTGCTTTAGGGAATAAACTCTCATAATTATTTGATGTGTGTATGTTTGGCATTGAGCTCTTAGAGTGTTTTGTTAATTATGTATAATGATTTTATTATGATAATGTTGTCCCTGCTACTGCCCCTTACCAATGGTATTCATCCTTGACAACGTTAAGTGGGAATACCTCTAGAATTACTCCCTGGGCAGATCACATCATATTTATGGCTTGCAGAATGGGGTTGAGCTTACCTGTTTCCCAGTATTGACTTTTTTGTTAACTAGGTTGCTGCTTACAGCAGGCGAACTTATCATACCCAACTCGGGTTGGATCAGTTTTTACTTGGTTAGAGCTTTTGGTGGTTTGTGACCTTATTATAATTCAGAGGCTAGTTGAGAAACTTGTAGTTTTAGTACAGTTATTATTTCCTTTCCCAAATCCCATGTAAGTAAAATGTGCAAAAACCCTACTGCCTGCCATGGAAATCCAATTCAACCTAAGGAGTTTATTCACTAAAGGCAGAGGTTGCAGAAGAGTTGGGGTTTCAACTCTTTGACCTCACTATGCATTATGAAGGTCCAATCCGGTGAGACTTCACTGTACAAAGAACTTGTTTTATTCCTGTATAATATTTATATTAAAGAGATCTCTCCAGTATCCTCACCCATTGAATTATGCATTATAAAGGGGCAACTCAACTTTTTTTTTTCCTGGAGAACTTGCCAATGTTGGTCCTTTATATTGAATGGTGAAATGAGGTGTTGAAATCCTGTTAGTGAAGGAACCCCAAATTTGCCAGCCTAAAATCATGTACTACATCCAAAAAAGTATTTTTTTGAGATAATTTTCCACATTTTAATTTTCCAGGTTTCCTTTCATAGAAGAAGGTGTGGCCAACATTAAGAATGGGAAAAAACATGACAAAAACAGACATTCTTTCTTCCTACAAGAATTATCACCATCTCAACAGTCCATCAGCCAGACAGTGTCCCCAGCTGCACCCTCTGAGGCCGCTGTCCTCATTGCAGAGCATGAGATGTGACATCATATCCCTGCGCCCTGTGTCTTTACGGCATACAGTGCTTGTTAATGACTCATATGGCGGTTGGGCTTGCGTGGCACAGTCCTCCATAATGTTAGTGGGCCAGTTGGGGAGATCTGAGATCTCCCTTGTAACCTTCTCAGTAGGGGCTTGATAATGGAAGGAAGTACCCTAGGCCTAGTCAGCCTAGGGCGGAATACACGGCTAATTATATGTATGTTATTGTATATATATATATATATGTTGAGCTATTTCTTATGTAATTTTTAATTCATTGGCTGCTTTGTTTCTTTATTGTATATAGGCTATTTGACTTAGGGCACAAGCCTAATTCTAATTTTTATATTTCTTTAAAGAAAACTCTACAAAAGATTTCACAGCACCAGCAGTTCTTTATTTGTCTCAGACACCAAAATGGCATCCATTTAGCCGTGTATTTTAACATTTCCCTGAATTCCAGGTGACACCTTAGCAATTGCAATACAATTATAAACAGAATTTCTTAATATATTTATATTAACGGAAAAAACATGAACGTAATTCTCTTTGTCAGTTTTGTTATGTAGAAATTATAACAGAGTAAAAAGCATGTCAAATTAGCACGAATACTAATTGTTTTTGTGTATCCACCAGAAATCAGTATTCTGGCGATATATTCAACAGCTATCATCCCAGTGACTACATTAATCAATAAGGATGTGCACACCTTTTGTTTTTCTCTCATTAATTCTTCTCTCTCTCTAATTTTCTTAATTGATGTATCTATTCAACTCATGCATGGCTTCTGATATTAAACCAGACATGAAAACTATGAAAGAACACATTGGAATTGATTATTCTGAACGCAGTTTCGTCAAATTACTCAAGAAATTTAGTTGGATACAATACGTAAGTATTTACTTGCAAAACAATAGCTATGGCTTGCTCTAAACTTGATTTATAACCCATTTATGATTAACATATCCATTTAATACTACGTATTTCCTTTTAAAATTACTCTAGATCATGTTTTGCCGGAACTCAGAACTCCAGAGAAGGACACCACATTACAAGGTTAAGTGCGTTATAGTCTACAAAAACAATAATTACCTTTAAAAAAAAATATATATTTTCTTGCATTTGACAGTTAATTTACTAATGAATATCAGCACTCAATTTATAATAAAGTAATACTGGCCAGAAATAATTCAGCACCGATACTCATCTGAAAATATTTTATTGTTCGAGACTTCTATTAAATAAATTGGAAAGGATTAATTTTGCAAGATGAGATTGTCACAGACCGCTGCATAAACTAGATTCATGTCAGCACTAAATTTAATTATTGATTGCAATACAATAGTGCTGAGAATATCAATCCCCAAACAGCTTCCAGTAACTATCAGCAAATTCCAAATATAGAGCTAAAGTGAAAGTGTGATTGCAAATGACTACATTTTTAATAAATATTTCATTAACAATTTCAAAATTCAATTTATCATTCTATACTGTCCTGTTATGACTTAGAGCACAGAGCTTTAATCATTCTTTGCAACAGGCTTTTGTATACTATATGCCATGTTCAGATCTAATATTTATCACAACAACAACACATCATGTGAAATTAACCCCTTAATGACAAAACCTGTACATGTACGGGCTCAAAATGCATTTTCAATGATTTTAGGGACCGCCCATTGTCCTTTAGGGGTTAAAAATCGTATGTACGTATTGCTATGTCGATCTCATTTTCCCTAAATGTTCTTGACAATGTTAAGTTCATTCCTGGAATAAGCCTTTGAAGCGGCCTTTGGTTTTGTGGTCTTGGCTGTGCCCCCTCTTTGCCCCATTTTTTTTTACACTATGACTACCCACAATCCAGTATGCCACCTGCCCTTTCATCTTGGCTTCCTGCCCCTGCCTGCCCCCCATCTTGGGTTCTATATGGTGCAACAGGGCACGAACTCTGGGAGAACTAACAAAGGAAAATCCCAGGTTTCCATATAACTATAAGCGACCATCGAGATACAGCACCGGGTTAAAGTTACCCTGTGTCAGTTCTTCCCCCACATTGTCGCCGTCCATGGCAATTTTTCTTAATGCATTTTCTCTTAAAATAATATATGGTTAACCCGTTTAAGCGGTCACTATTGATGTTTGAGATAAATCCTATAGTATAGGATACATTATGTTATTATTTATGAGTGTGTATGAATTACTGAAAATGTTTGTTCAATTCAGAAGGAATTTTTTAGCAATCTTATCTATTCTCACACATGGGAGCCTGCATAGAATTATTCAGAAGAATTATTCATTGGAGTTGTGTGTCATAGTCTTTTACAATACAAATGCTTCCTGGGATCAAAACAATGAATGTTTTCTGTATTCTGGACTTACATATATGTGTCAGTTGAAGACAGATTGACAGATAGATATGTCAATAGGTAGATAGATAGCTAGATAGACAGATAGATAGATTGATTGATTGATAGATAGATAGATAGATAGATAGATAGATCAAACACTAATCCTTCATTGTACATATAATGGTATAGTTTTTATTTGGGGGGGAGTGCATTAGTAATATGTTGCATGTTTATAACTCTGCAACTCTGTATTATAGATATTGCAATGGTTGATTGTCTATTTTTAATGCAATACATATTTTTTTACAATAGTTTATTTTTCTGCGCCACATTTTTTTATTTATAAAACATTTGCGTCTTTTGTAAAACACGACCCATTAAAATAATCCCACAAAATATTTACATGAGAAATAGGCAAAAAAATATAATGTATAATATAATATAATGTTACCATTTATTAAATAGATGTAAATAATTCAAGGGAACTTTGCAGCAATTGCTATTCAGAGGTACTGTAAAGTGGTTTTGCAAACAGGCATATTTTTAATTTTTTAAATCCCTTAAGAAAGCTAAAAAGCTATGTTGTCTACCTGAAACAAAAAAAAAAAATTCAATTCCTCCGTATGGCTAAATGGGTAGCATGTGTATGGATAAAATTTTAATTTTTTACCAACCTTTTTTTTATAAAGTTAAAACCAGTAAAAAACAAAACAAAAAAAAACCCTTGAAAATCGTGTCTTCATTTTAAAATAAATGCTACAGAGCACAACAAATATTAAATTATTCATTGTAGCTTAATATGCTACAAATGAAAATATCGTTTTATCCCTAGCTCTGTTCTACTGTAGTTCTTTTGCTGAGTCAAATGTAATATGATGATATTTTATCATGTTTAAATCACGTGAATAAGTCATCTCAATATAGAAGATTTTTCCACAAACAGAAAGTGTGGTTAATATTACAAAAACATAAATTATATGTTTTTGTTCATAAACGAGAAAATATGCTGTTTTCTTATGCTGCTTTTTTTTTTTTTTAGAACTGAAATAATAACACTAAACATGATTCAGTATATTAGCAAACAGACGATGCTTAATCTAAGTATAAACATATTTACAGGGGAAGATGTACCGAATTAATTAATTTTCCTAAGACCTATTAAATCAACATAACAGAGATTCAATTACTGTCAACACAAGCAATGCTATTTACTTTCTAGCAGTGCTTTACTGTAGGGGTTTAACAAACCAGCTGTTAAAACTTAACAATGTAGTCAAATCCATGTAAAATGGGAATGTAATGCATTTTTTAAATGCTTCCGATAAAACACAACAAGTTGTGTTAATGGAAAAATGGATATATTGTAATAATGTAATGTAATAATATTATAATTATATTTATATAAGTGAGTGATTGTATATTAATGACCCAAATAGTACGATCACCATGAAATATAAGGTTAGATGTCCATTACCTTATCCTGTACCATAAATATATAATATTTTCTCTTCTTTACATTTTATGATTCATTTAATTTATATATCGTGTATATATTGCTTTGTGTATGCATGCAGTTCCCCATATTTCTGTGCCTTGGTTTATCTTTCTTGGTTTCTTGTATTTATCCTGCCCAACCTTGTACCTCTGTTCAGTTCCTATCTGATATAGTTAAGCACCTTGGTTTTGGTTGCCCTGGTAGTTTTGGCACTCTGTTCTTAGTTCAGGGCTTGTGTTAGGACTTGCCTAATAAGAAGTACAATGAAGCATGGGCGTAGGAACCCCTAAAAATCTGGGGGGGGATAGCATTTTTACTGGTAGGGTATATTCTTGTTCAGTAAACTGGGAATTGTTCATGGCAAATTTTATATAAATGTATGTGTGTGTGTATGTACAATTTCCTCACAAAAAAAGTATCATGTTCAGTTTTCACAGAGAAGCTCTTTATTAAACAAACAGGTCAAAGAAAATTAACCGAAAGTTTGGCCTATATTTCAGTTATTTCACTTAGAACAACTGGTAATAATACTTTAAGTAATGCACAATTGCCAAAATTTTAACAAAAGATCCTACAGAAATACAATGATGCAATTAACCCTTTCCGCATTTGTGGTCTGGGAGCAGACAACACTTAAATACTCTTATAGAAATATTTTATTAACTGTAGGCAGAGTAAGACCCTACAACCAACGCACTGTAGTGGTTATAGTGCAAAGTAGCTGTTTTGCACACTGGGGCACAGTCATGATCCCCAAAACTGTTCCCACAAAGTTAGAAGCATAGTGTTGTCCAAAATGTCTTGGTTTATCACCTTCAGCTCATAAAACGTTCTACTGCATGAATGGGAGAAAATTCCCACAGAAACTCACAAAAAAAGACAAATCTTACAACCACAGATGGACCCCACTGGACACGGCCACAGAGACTACTATGATGTACTGAAGGAACCATCTAAGACTCCTAACACGTCATGCACACAGGAACATATCCACACACAATCATAATCTTCCCTTTAAGTACGAGATGCCTGCTCATACACACATATGCACTGCTCTTACGCATGCCTGCCCACAAAAACACACGTATATGCTGCAATTGCCTGCACATACACACTTGCCAGTACTCACACATATGCACTACCCTTATACACGCCTGCCCAAACATACATAATCTGCTCACACACACACACACACACGCCTCCCCATAAATATACACTGCCCTTGCACATACTTACAAAGACGTATACACTATAAGACAAATACACTCCTTATATACACACATATACACTGCCCATACAGACGTACACATATACACTGCCCATACAGACGTACACATATACACTGCCCATACAGACGTACACATATACACTGCCCATACACACATACACATATACATATATGCCTGCCCAAGTGCCCATACACATGCCTTACCATATGTATATGCACACACAAATCTACCATCAGACCCCCCCACCTTCGTTCTCCACATCAGACCCCCCCACCTTCGTTCTCCACATCAGACCCCCCCACCTTCGTTCTCCACATCAGACTCCCTCCCACCCACCTTCATTTTCCATATCAGACCCCCCAACCCACCTTTGATCTCCACATCAGACCCCCCACAACCTTTGTTCTCCACATCAGACCCCCCCACAACCTTTGTTCTCCACATCAGACCCCCTCCCACCCACCTCCCACCCACCTTCATTCTCCACATCAGACCCCCCCAACCCACCTTTGTTCTCCACATCAGACCCCCCCCACAACCTTTGTTCTCCACATCAGACCCCCTCCCACCCACCTTCATTCTCCACATCAGACCCCCCTAACCCACCTTTGTTTTCCACATCAGACCCCCCCACAACCTTCGTTCTCTACATCAGACCCCCCCCCACAACCTTTGTTCTCCACATCAGATCCCCCAATAATCAACCACCCACCCACCTTGGTTCTCCACAAATCTTACCTTTTCTTCCTCCTTTCTGCTTTCTCTTCCTTCTTCCTTCTTCCTGCTTCCTGCTTCCTCCTTTCTGCTTTCTCTTCCTTCTTCCTTCTTCCTGCTTCCTGCTTCCTCCTTTCTGATTTCTGTTCTAACTTTCCTTCTGTTTGCCGCTCGCAGTCTGTGCAGTGCGGCTGCGCACAGCTGTTTCTGCTGAGCGCCGGGGCTGGATATAATCGTCATATCCCGTCGCCCGGCGCTCAGTTACAGACAGCTGGTGAGTGTGACCTTAATGCAGCTGCAGGACTGGTTGGGGAGATCACGGATTTCCCTAACCAGTCCTGCAGGCTGCAGCTGCCGATTGGGCAGCTGTGAGCACCCTCACAGCTGCACCCGAGTGCACTCACCCTGGGGGGGGATTTCTATATTATCGGTCCCCCCCGCATGATTTCCTGGGGGGGATCCGTCCCCCCCGCCCCCCCCGGTTCCTACGCCTGTGCAATGAAGCGAACATTTTATGGCCATACAAGTCCTACAGCTAGCCTATATGTTTCTTTTCTATCTGTTTAAGTTTAGCCTCTTATTCCCTTTGGTTTCCCATGTCTGCTTGTCATCTGGATCTGTCTCAGGACCTGGTACCAACAGACCAGGCCTGTACACGGATCCCACAGGTATGGCTTGCACTTATTCTTGTTTTTGTACCGGATGCCTACTACTGCGTCCCTTGTGCATATTGGACAACACTGGACCCCCTGTGGGTCATGGCAATGCACTTGTAATATTTTTTATATTAGCATAATCCCAAACATTCCACTGTGTAAATCCTACAAGAAATACAGTCCTTTCTGGCTAGACCCCTCTTAATTAAATATTGAGGGCATTTAGTGGCACTGTTGAGATTTTGGCCAACCTATCTTAACGCCTTAATGCATTGAACCACAACTTTTTATGTTAGACACACAAGGGTTCATTTTTTAAGTATTCATATTTTTTATTGCAATCGTATGATTAAAAGTTAGTTTTCACTTCCTCTTATACATAAACTTTAAGTACATGAAATAAGTATTGGCCAAATTGAGCACATGAGCAACTTTGAAACTAATCCAGAGACCCAGGGAAGCAAGGCTTTACCTGTAGACTCTGCGTCAAACCTGGAGAGTTCCCAGGTAGGTACATGAGGAATTCTTT
Source organism: Spea hammondii (assembly GCA_029215755.1). NCBI lineage: Eukaryota > Metazoa > Chordata > Amphibia > Anura > Pelobatidae > Spea > Spea hammondii. Next base: position 52,713,277 of record JARDYJ010000006.1, on the reverse strand, counting down.
CAAAGTCAATGATATGCGTAAATATTTAAGGCTTCTTTATAGAACAACCAGTTCTTTCCCATTTACTGTTTCAATAAATCCACCATTAACGTTGATTTTCTATCTATGCCGAAGAAAGATGAAGATTAAAAAGAAAAAAAACTCCTGCGAGTTCCCTATTACCTATAAGAAAATGTTTTCCAGTTTAATAATAAAGCATCGTATTGTTGCCATTCACATAACTTTTCAATTGGATCTCTTAAGCAAAGTGCAGGATAATGACCAAGTTCCATCATATCTAAGATCTGGTTTAAAAGATTGACCTTGCATCTGAATCATCTCTTGGAGAAAAACAAACGCATTCAGCATCACAATGTTATTCAGAGTTTCTATGTAGGCACAGTTTATGGCTAGCATGCTATTTCCTTTATTAAATAGAAAATATTATGTATGTTTATCAGTTATTTTCTTTAAGGTTTAGATTCCGGCAACAATTGTAATGCAAACCGTGCATCGCCACACAAGAGATAATGGTGCAATCGCAAAAACATATTTATCCTATTATTTCCCTGTATATGCCAATGAAAATAAGCAGCTGTGCAAACAATGATCAAGGACCCTCAAGAGGGAGTACGAACCTCTTGGACAGAAATTTGTATGGACTTTCACTTTACTTCTATCACAGGTAAGTCAGGCTTGGCTAACTCAGCCCCATCACCACATGTGTCATATGCCAAACAGCTCACCCGCCTCTACAAACACTTCATTAACATACATGTACATGTACGGGCTCCAAAATACATTGTTTTCAATGGGTTTAGGGACCGCCCATTGTCCTTAAGGGGTTAAGCAAGAACAGTCTCATTACTTGATATGGTAATTAGACAACTTTAAATTATTTGGCACCAGATTCACTTTTAATACAATCATCCTATGTTTTCTGGGCTTGCTTTATATTTCCAGATGCCCTTTGGTACAAGAATTTCTGTCCACTCAACTCTCTCTCTAAAAAGTCCTCGTAGGTATAGAAAAGGCAGCAAATATTTATTGAGGGTTTGATTACTTCTTGGTCAACTCACCTCCTCCTGTGATTTCAATGAGCCTATTTTCCAGTTGACTACCAAGTTTGGCAGAACTGAGCTGCCTTCACGTTATCTCATAAGGCCTCAGTCCTGTTCTTTCTGAATACACTTAGGAATCGTCAGTGGACGAAGAAAAGCTAATGATGTATGTATGTATATATGTATGTGTTTGTATGTTAGTATGGACATCACTGCAGTTATAAAAACAGAAATCCTGAATTATGCATGCAGTATGTACTATACATTATACATGAACTTAAAAGCACTAGAAATAAATAATTAACATCAAAATATATGTTTTTTTGCATTGTGTCATTTTTTTAAATTAAATGCAAGGTAGAAGACATACAACACAGGAAAAAGAACTGAAGGCTACTTTAGTGGCAATATGTATTGTGTGTTTTTCTCATGTAAGTAATCACATAGCGTAATAACCTTTTATTGATGTGGTAAATAGAGACTACCCATTTTATTGTATGTCTGTATGTATGTATATATTGTGTGCCTTGGCCTTCAATCCAATAATAAAAGCAAGGCTGACAATTGCAAGGCATGGGGAAGAAAACACAAGAGGCATGGAGGCACTGATAGAGTTTACAAATGTATTATATACAACAAACTAATTATCAAGGATGTGCTGTAATTGCGTAGGTAATATAATATTTACTATAATACTGCTGATAATTTAAATAAACATAGTTTTTTTTTTAACTATGGCATGTTGGGTAATGCTGAATTTTAAACTTGTTTGAAATTGTGGTCAACCTTTTACTCATATTTCTTTCTAAATTAAAAAAATCAGGTAAGGTGAAAATAATTTGGGAAGCTAAAATGTACCCGTGACTTTTATTTCTATAATGTTTTTATTCAGAAAGAAATAAAAATTATTTAATTTCATCCCACAAATATAAAACTTGAACTGGATACTGTTACTTACCTGCCCCCGGCTCCCACGTTGCCTCCGCAGCCACCACGCAGGAGAGGGAGACCCCCCTCCAATGCATGGCCACCGGAGCCGCCACGCAGGAGAGGGAGACCCCCCTCCAACGCACGGCTACCACCGCAGCAGCCGCCTCGCAGGAGAGGGAGGCCGCCCTCCAACGTGGTGCCGCTTCCGCCATCATCTTCTGAACTGCCGCGCAGGAGAGGCAGACCTCCTGGAACACGGCGCCCTCCCAAACTGCAGGCATATATGAGGGGAGATTGCGCCACAATCATCATGGTGGCGATTCCCGGACATTGGAAGTGACGTCATGAGGTTTGGAGGGAGATTTGAACTTCCTCTGCGGTTCCTATTTAAACCTCTTCAGTTCTGTCTGACATTGCCTTCTGTTGGTTGTCTATGCCCTGTGCTAGTACCCAGATAGCGTTTTTGATTCCGTATTCCCGTGTATGATCCTGGCTTGTCTGACTTCATTGATTTCCTGAATCCTGACCTCGGCTCCGTTATATGACTATCCTGCTCTCCGGAAACCTGACCTCGGCTTGTTTGACCTGTTCTGTCCTTGAGTCCTACCTGACCACGGTGTCTCCTAACTGCTTGTACGTGACAGATACATTACAAAATAACTATATTTAAAAAAAAATCAATATTGTTGAATGCCTTAAATTCCATTGTTTGAAATTCAAAGACGATCAGGATTCTGTAAAGCAGACTAGACATATAGAGCATTTTTTCCCCAAGATGTCCGCATGAAAAGGCAAGCGTTGAAATGGGTAGCTCTATTGTCTGGGAATGGTCAACCATGTGCTGTTCCTTCTTCTCCTGGCCAGCGCAGATTTATCTCCTGCTGCTTCTCATGAATAAAGAGATGGGAACATACTGTTTTTCCATCATAACCGGATGTTCTCTATTTCCCAGGACAATGCTGACAGCCACCCCTTTAGACCAACTGAACCACGGAAGACCTCCTACTGTACTGGATCTTCTTCTTCTGGTATGCCATGATATGTTGGGGCTCCATGTTTGGTCCCATGGAAATGAGACTACACAGACCTCTATAATATAATCGAGCCAGTTTCAAGGGAGATCTTTGATATCCTAACCTATTGAGAGCAGTGGCACACTAGAAAGAACCATTTTCTAATAAGGCAAGGGTAGTGGCCAAGGGCCTACTGCCTAAGGCTTATCCTTAGTTGATCTATGCCTTAATACCATATTGCATGGAACCCCTATTGTTACAACAGTTACTATTGCAATACGTCAACTTTTTCTAGTATGAGTAAGACTCCGTGTTTAAACTGTTCTGAGAAGGGTTTAAACTAAGATACAAATTTTCAAAATGTTTGTGAGACGCGAACTCATATAATTTTTTTTATCTTTAACAAGATAGTAAATAGTCGAATAGGCAATCTGATCTTTACCCATAAATACACTAAATAAGAACGATTCTGCCATCTAGTCTGCCTATTACATTCATACATACATTACAAACTATTAGTTTATTTTTAAAGAAAACCAAAACATTTCTAATGTAAAAAATGTATATTTTTATATGTGGCAATTTATTGTTTCAAATATATAAATGCACACAGTAAACATGAAATCCCCATGTTCTTGTAAATCAGAATTGAATCTTGGCTGATCCTGTTAACCTCTGCCAGTTCTAATTCGGATTTAAATTGGAGCCTTTTGTCTTAATACAGATCTCTAATAATACCCCTCTGTTTACAACACAGAAGCTTAAACACAATAATATGTTCCATCTTGAAATGCAAAGAACAAATATTAACCTCGTGTATCCTTGTTTCTGAAAATGCAGAAAGGCAGTAACATTCGCTCTACGTGTTTCTCTGTATAACGTATGCTGTCTTATTCTGCACTAAAGTTTTTATACAGCTCCACCAAAGCTGAGGGAGACAGCAGATGATGGCTAGAGCGATTCTTTAACACCGCTCAGAATTAAACCAACATCTGATATACCTTCTGTAATACACGTCTGACAAACGGAGTGGATTCAGATAATTTCAGACCCAAAATAATAACATTTACGAGGCAGCTTTAACATATACTATTAAATGCCATCATTTGTTTTAACCCAGTTGTTCTCATTCTGTCCTATGATCCTGTACGTAAAATGAGAACCTCTATTAAAATAAAAAAAGAAATAAAACAAGACTTATATGGGAGTTATATTTGCAATTCCCACCATATTATTTTACCTCCACATTCTCAACATCAAAACACTTGGTCATTCAGTCTTTGTTAACATGGAAGACTTTTTTTTTGCCCACACACTGGGTTTTGGTTTACATTTTACAATCTGAGATGATACAAGACGCGGAATGATGAGAAAACGGTGGGGAAGCTTCCAGAAGATTGATTCTTCCATCAGCTCGTTCTTTTCTAGTTAGTCTTTTTATTGACTACAAAGGTAGCGCACCAATACAGACGCGCTAAACCAGACTGTCCTGTTAAATCCTAGGGGCATTGGCAAAAGGTGATCACTTTTTTTTTTGGAGAAAGCAAAGGCCTATGTAGAAATCAGCACACTGTCTGAGCTGTTATGCTGATTGAAACACACAATGGATGCCTGGGGTTGAACTCAGGTTCTCCGAGGCGTACGATGAAAATGAAACCATTCCACAGCGTAATATGACTGAGACTTAGTAGCAGGTGGCATTGTGGATAAGTCACAAACTGTCATTTGGTGAATCGGGCAGTAAAAGTCATTCATGCTTCCTTTCCACACTAAGATAAAAGAAAAAACAGCAATTGTAAACTTTGATAATTTCCAAAATCAAACTTATAAAAAAAACGTTGTTTTTTTAAACACGTTATGTATATTCCAGAATGACAAATCACAAATTTATATTTCAAAATCAGAATTGTATTATCAAAATTAAACCTGGTTATCCGTTAAAAAAATTGTAGTTTGAAGATATCCCTTTTATTTTGTTTTTGGATCCTCCTTTTGCTATTCAGCTTTGCCTCTCAGAATAAATTAAGAATTTTCTATTTTTTTCCATATTATAATATAATATAATATATAATACTAGATTTTTTATTTGCCACATTCAGATGAAGAGGTTTTGTGGGTTTTAAAAAAATAATAATTTTCATTTATGTTAATTGGATTTGTAAATTGCTGTGTAGTTTTTGCATTGGGTTTTAGTTTTTTTAAGTTTTAGTTTTTTGCGTCTGAGTTTTTTGCATCTTATTTTGGACAAATATGGATTTGTCTAATTATTTAAGACAAACATACACAATAGCGAAAACTATTAAAAAAATCCAATTGTGGGGCTACCCAGTTTCCATGAATAAAGCTTTTTACTTTTCAATACACCTATTTTTATAACCCCTGGGAAGTGCTCCTGTCGGTCCTTGTAATTTAGAAATCATAAAAGTGCTTAGGAAACTTTGCAAATTTTGATTTTAGAGCAGGATTATTTTTATAAGTGTGCTTTATTTTTTCTGGTTAATGGAAGCCCCCTGAAGGAGGGCTGGAAAGAAAAGAAGAATGCAAGTTGAGTAATGGACACACTTTTCTCCACTAAAGTAAAATAGCCCTTGAATCATAAAACAAATATCAGTTAAATAATTACATTAATTGAAAAAAAGAGCCTGCAGTCTTAATAAATATACTTAATTATAGTAAATACTGACATGCCTACCTCCATCGACTTTTCGATATTGGTCTTGTTTCTTACTTTTCCCCGTGAAACTTTATTTTGTGCACTTTACTAAAAGTTTTCAATTTGCTGATATCCCATCATACACAGAGTATTTTCTTTTCATTGTTACAGCCAAACATCCCCCTCCTGTGCCTAATAATCTGGAATAAGCCCTTTCCTTCCCTTTCTTTGCCTCTCAAAATGAGTTTAAAATTATATATATATAACAAAAGCTACTTTGCGCTTCATTTTTATAAAAAGAAAACACACTTGTGGCCAATGAATTTAGATGTCTAGTGTTGTTGTGGATGAATTGTGGACAGTTGTGATATATTACATGCTTTTAAAATTATTTAAATAACAGACTCAAGAGAAAGCTATCTAAAAAAAACATACATCATTACATTGGTTTTTCTACCTCAAATCATTTGTTTGCCCAGAAACATAGAATTAAGAACACATTTACAAAAAGTCACAGCGATGAAGGTGATACATTATATAAACCTATACGTGCACATCTGACTGAAATAAAGTATCTAAGTAGTCATACATATATATTATCTTGAAAATGGTGTAAAATGGATAAGCATACCTTAGTCAAGATTTTCTATGGACAGTGGGGATCATGGGCGGTTGGGGAGATCATCTGATTAACCCCCACCAGCCCATATAAGTCAAAAATCAATGGATTATGTGCTGTTAGAGCACATACCTCTATTGCAGCTCCTCACAACACTGGCATCAGAAGGCGGCTAACTGGAAAAGGAGAGTGAGCTGCTACGCCAACTTCTAGGGCTGGCCCTGCCTCTAGCCACACTTCGGTTTGGACACCTGAAACGTGGGGGGTAAAATCAAATGTTAAAGTAATCTAATAAATTCAAACCAACTGAATGATTTATTGGAAAGCAAGGAATCATTCATTAGATTCCCTTACTTTCTCTATAGGACTGATGGAAATCGAGTGATGCTTTATTGTGGTAACTCGGTTCTATCACTGTTTACTATGACATTAAAATACAGTATATTTTTTCCTCACAACTTTTGGAATTTCCATATAACAAATTCACTTTACAATAGTTTCCTATTATTATTCTGTTTAATAATTTATTGCTGCTACTGGTTGCTATCAGAGGACAAACTTGCACTGGCTTTTGTGAGATGATATGTGCAGTTAGGGGGCAGATCTGAGAGCTTGACGGAAGGATCGGTAGACTGACAAAGTGGAGAACTAGGACCCACTTAATTGTTTTTTGCCCTCTCACTTACTCTTTCTCATGCCCTCTCACACTTCTCCCGTTCTCTCACACTCATGTTTTCTCTCCGTTGCACTACCATCAACCGCTTCCGTATCCTTGTCTCCTTTCCCACAGCTCTGCTGCTTCTCTTGACTCTTCTTGTTTTTCTTGGTCTTCTGTCTTCATCTGTCTTCTGTCTCTGTCCGCTTCTCCGTGAACTTGGCTTTCCAATACATTTCCACAAAAGGGTTAAACCCTTTTTTTTTAAGTGCACTGAGAGGCCTGAATAATGCAGAGAAAGATAGAGGTGCAGAAACGGTTCTTTTTCTCCGTGAATCTGTTTTCATTATTCCGCCCTCTTGGGGCTCTTCCACAAAAGGGTGCAGCATCCAGGCACAGTTATTCGATTCTTTATCCCAGAGCTGTCAAATGAAACCGGGACATATGCCAATTCTACCCGGCTCCCTTATGGCCCAGGCAGTACTAAGTCGGACCCTGTTTTCTAATCAATTAAAAAATGTATAGAACTATAATGTTGCATAGTTAGTAAAGTTGAAAAATACATAAATCCATTTTATTTAACCTATCCTAGATATCCAATCAGAATAATCTCTTAATTACTACATGTAGCCCTGAACAGGAGTTCCTGACAAATTGTGATCCAGTTTATTCCTAACTATTATAGTACCCACAGACACCACTTCTATAAGTAGTGTATTCCAGAGCTTCACAACCCTCACTGCGAACCACTCCCTTCTGGTTTTAAAAAAGCTTTTATAAGCCCCTTAAATCTAATAAGTAGCCACTTGCATTCAGCTCTGTCCATGAAGTTAAATCAATAGGATGTATTCTCTCTTTCAAATTTAATTTTTGGGGGCAAGGAAAATGTATTAAAAAAATCTTAGTTCTGATGTGGCGTGTACTATATTACTGACCCACAGATACATCTGTGTATACTGTTCCTTTTCCTGCAAAATGTTTGTGTTGTAACAAATCTCCATGCCCATCATAAGACATTTTTTAAAACATATACACTGAACAGAAACAAATTAATAAAATATTCTAGTTCAAATAAGTAAAAATACCTCTTACTCTGATATTAAATCTAAATGAAATCTTGGTATTTTATGAAGAACTGAGTTTACGAACATGGAAAGTAAAAAACAAATGTTTATGTGACCTCTAGAAAATTTCACAAATTGTTGGAAAATCATATCCCGGAGATGCTTAGTATCAGAATTTGGTTTGTCATTTAATTTGAGGACATAACGTTCTGCTACAGCTATGCTAGTGAATTAGCCATGCACATAACAATTATTTAGTTTCTTGTGACAAAAGAAAACTTGTAAAGATTAAAAAGAGTAAGTGGAAATACCTACACAATAGCACGTATCACAGTGTCAGAAGTCAAGGCTTGATTCCCCAAAAGACAAAACCAAATAACAGAATTCAAGTCTAAGCAGCTTACTAATATATATCAATAAAATGTCAAAAACATGGTATCCTAAACATGTATTACCCATTTACCGTAATTTATCTGGTTAAGGTTGCTGTCAAAACAATTTGAATTGGCTTTCATAAAGAACTATAAAATAAATGTTTCTATATCGTTTTTACTTGACTTTGTTTCATAAATCACTAAATGTAACAATTTATAAAGAGTCATGTCAAGTACCTTGTGAAATCAAATGACATAACAGTAACTGTGATCTTTAAGTGGCCTCATTTTAATATATTAGTCACTAAAGATATATTAGAAAAAATGCGGATCAGTTATTTTTCTCAATATTAAACGTTATTTCATTTGTATTATTTTCCTCCATTATTCTAAGCCTCATTTTTTTTTTATTTACAACAAGAAGTTTAGGATTACAGTAAAAATTACGTCCATAGATCGGGTCTAAAGAGTTTTATTTGAATATATTATAGTGTATATACAGATATATTGTTGCAAAACTTATTAAAATTAATATTTAAGTGTAATCCACAAATATTTTTTTACATTTGAATTTTGAAATAGAATTTGTACTCTGGGGAATCTGATATGTACATACAGTGTATTTGCCTTTATCTGGCAAAAAATACCGAAGAATGGGCAGCATTAGAAGTTCTTCTTTCTCCAATAGACATTTTCTTCCATTTTTCTATGAAATCTCTGCAATCTTTGCAAAAGTATAAGGCTCACACCCCATCGCAAACCATCTTCATGTTTAGCAAAAAACAGCTTAGGTTTTTTTCATTTGTTTGTTCTGTTTACTTTTTATGTGCATGTTGTGATGTTTGTCTATGGATGTGTTTGTCATCTTTCCATTGGCTTTGTAGTTGCAGACATTTAGTTAAGCTTGTATTTGGTTTTAAGCTTCTTGTTGGCATGGCTGTCACTTCAAGGTCCAGTGCAAGGATGCCCTACAAATATAATTGTTTTGCCTCAGAACATTTTTTCTTAGATGTATCTTTTTGTACGCATCAAGCAAGACGGCTCAGTGTCATGTTTGAATGAAAATACTTGACATATATTTTGAGAGTGCTCTTACAGGTCTGATGGACTGTATTGGTAGAGGTGGCTCCACTAGAATGTACAACGTGGCATTCAAAACATTAAAATAGTTATATTTTTCTCTTTCATTTATAGATTTTATGAATATCTAGTGTGTTACATGGAATTAAAAACAATATTTAAAAAAAATTGGAAAGCTGGTCCATGAAGAAAGTGATACGATCATCTATCTTTAACAACTAATGCTAATAATGTAACCATCTATAGTCACTGGCCAGGTAAAAAGAAATCACCAAACTGGTTAGTTGTCTAACTTGCCTTGATCTATGGTTGTTTTAGCCAGTTTATTGGGTGCCATTTTATGTGTTGTAGGTTACTTGTAGGCTTTTAGTGAAGATAAAACTGGTGACATATGGGAATATATCTTACAATATAACAAACAATTCTTCATGTGACCATTTAAAAAAGCAGTCTATGGAGAATGCTATTTTTACAGTTCAGAAATACTTCTACATTATTTGATACATATAGGAATGATTTTTTAGTATAGCTGTAATAAAGATTGTTTATATTAATTGGCTATTTTAAAATGTTCATCATTTTGAGATAATAAAGAGAATCCAATGTATCGCATACTTTAATTCTTTAACCAACTGAGCATACGTAATGCTAAGTTGATTAACTGCAACGGTAAAATATTAGCCCATTAACACATGAAGTTGCAAAACCTGATGGCACTTAAGGGATGAAAGACTAAACTAAGAGAATATATTGATTTTCAGTGACTAACATCAGCAGAATAGACTTTTTTAGCGTATCATAGAGAGAACCGTAGCAAAAAAGGAGATTTTGACAATAAAATATTTTAAACCGGAAAGTATCTGACAATCTATTGTGGTTATTAGATGTCCGCTTTTTCACAGAGAAAGTGAATTGCAATTCTCTGTAGTAGCATCAAAGAACAGAAGCAAGAAGTGTTCCTTTTTTCTTTTGAACAAGTGAAAAAAGAAGAAAGTGATAATATTATCTACAATATAAGGCAATTATAAAGGCTTCTCTCGTTTCCCAAGGGTTTTACTGAAACCCATGGGGAAAAAAAAGTAGCAGTTGCATAAAAGTCATGGAAGTTAGAATTTGATAAAGTCAGACCTAATTTCTTTTAATGACTATGCGGATATGCATACTGGCAAGAGGAAAATCATAAAATAATACTTAACAAATCAATGTTATACTATCAATGACATCCTAATCAATAAAATAAAGATAATTTTCTTATGTTTTAACTCTTTTTAAATATTGGTGCTTTAATCAGTTTTGTAAGGTATCTATGTTATTGGATTCATGTTATATGTATTATATTTTATATTTTTTATATTTTGTATAATTTCATTAAAATAGTTTTTGTAATTCCTATTTCAAACACATATTATAAATGTGTTGAAATATATTTTGTTTCCGCTGTTTCTATAAAGCAACTTCTTTTGTCCTCATTGATTTATCTCCCAAAGGACTGTGTTTTAGCAGGACTAAAGCTAGGGGCTCCAATTTACGATATGCATCGCTCTGTTAATTACACATATTCTTTCTAAACGTAATCCATTTGAAAACTGCAAGAAGAACAGAATTGGCCTCACGCAATGCATGTTTAATTCCTTTAGATGACTTCTCCACCCATCATAATCTATAGTAAAGCTGGAAGGTTAAGCTACTTGTTTAGTGAATATACCCCACATGGAAGGTGTCATATAAAATAAACACTATCCAGCCCCATCATTTGCTTTAATCAAAAAGACTTCATAGAAAGACTACAGAAAAACATAGTCATGTTGTAAATGCCGCATAAAGTCCATGTTACTCAACACTTCTATGTCTATTAATCTATATTTCTGTGAATTGACCACCGGTTATGCATGGAAAAAAATAGTTCTAGCTGTATAGGAGGGTTCTCTAACCAAGTGCTATATCACCCCCCATTTACAGGGTCCATTATTATAGCTGGGTGAAAAAGAAGGTAACATTTTCTCCCTACAAATATCCTGCGACTACTCCCACGGGATTGCAGAAAAAGTATGAAAACATGGAAATACGCGTTCACTGAAATCACAATATATGTGACAAGTCATTATTAACTCAATATAAAGAAAAGTGTGAGTATTACACTTGTGATAAAATCTGTAAAAAGCTCAGAAAACCTTTTCTCTGTCATTTGTATTATACGGGAGAGCTTTGACCCACTTGCATTTATTTGGATGAAGCAGATGGCTGTGAACCTTTTACAGATGCGTCCTTCGTATCATATATTATTATTAGTAGTAGTATCCATTATATTGAATTATGTCCATTATAAGCATTTCTCAAAAACATATCATGTATAATAAGTTTGCTGATTTGGACCTTTTTTAGTTTCCTTACACTTATCAAAATGACAGGCATTTCACCAACATCACGAGACATTTGAACCTAGTAAGCAAATCAAGGTAATTTTAGATGCTTACGTTAAACGTGTGTGTTATTCAGGGTACTCTGGAGTTCAAGAGGTGTAGATTATGAGTAGTACTCTTTTTCACACTGAAATGATGTAAATTCTATTTATAATGCATAAAAGGTACACACTCCATGGGTGAGTATGGTGAGAATTTAAGCATGCAATTTCTACAAATTGAATCAGCATATTTTACTTACATACAATACAAATAGAAAGGGAATTTCTACCTTAATGTATTGTGCGACCACAAGTGTATCCATGGATACTAAAATTAAAAACAGTTCTCTTTGTGCTGGCTGAGAGAGAGAGAAAGAAGAGCATTCTATTGTAAAAATGAGGTATAATAATACCTTTATTCGCACACTAAAGTGATGCATGGTGTTGACCCTTGTCAGCTTGTGGAATGCATTAAGTATAATTAACCCCTTAATGACAAAGCCCGTACATGTTTAGGGACCGCCCATTGCCCTTAAGGGGTTAATATCAGCATTGTTTTTAGATCTGCGTGTGGTTCTATTTGATTTGACTTTGAACCCTAAATGCCATATTTTCATAGACTACCTATGTTTATATAAAAAAAATATTATAAAATACTGCTGTAGAGTCTAACAATACGTGTCATAACATACATACTATATATGTAATTTGTACATATCAACATGTCAGAAACAAAGAGAACATTCCTCTTTCATATGTGAAATATTATGATAGAATATCTTGGTGGGTGTAAGCCAAAAGTACCATGAATGTGACTTTCTATTCTGTTGCCAACTTGTTGTTATATTATATTGGGTTTCCTTTTCCGAATACTATACATTCATACAAGCAATGCCCTATTATATAGGCAGCCTTTGTGACCTCCAAGAAAACTGAGCTGGTGGGGGTCACTGCTGGGGCTGGTCTTCTTCTATATTATTAATCAAATTTATTCTGCAGGGGGCGCCAGAGTCATAGTTCTCTTAGAGCGCTAGGAGCCCTAGGGTCGGCCGCGAATAGAAATACACTATTTGCTTGATGTAGATAATAATATCGCTTTTACTATTTCATTTTCCTCGAGTGTTGAATTTTCCTTGAACCCACACAGCCATATACATTCTTTATAGATACCTATAAGAGGACAGAGTAATAAATAACAATTATTTGTATAATGTATACATTGTATAAGGTACAACGATCAGGTGTATTTTGACTATATAGGCTGTGTGAGTTAAATGACCTATCACATGCAAATTATTCAAATATAGGGTACTTTTCTCAGTTCAAGTAGAACCCACTAGCACAATAATTAAAAAGAGTCCTGGGAAATAAACATCAAGTTTACTGTGTCGAGTATTCATACATGCAAGATTATTTTGAGTGAAAAAAGGCCAAATGCTTTGCATGATTCTTCCAAGATGCACACCACCTTACTAATGATAAATCTGCCCTTCCTATTTATGTGGTCATTAAAACAGACCGTGCTCCGCAGAGTATGCCCTGCAAGTATTAAATAATTATTTCCTTAATACACATTAGACTAAAGAAATTACTGGCTATAACTATGGTTGTTAGGTGTAAATAAACATAATGACCAGGCTAGATAGGGAAATATAATTGGTCATTTTGGATATAATTGCATCCACTATTACACCATTTGTGAAACCCAATGCCCTTGATAATTGTTGCTCAATATTTCATCTTGTATTGTTGCAAAACACAACAGTCTGCGAGGTCGAAGAGTTTTCTTGGTATCTCAAGTTCAAATGGTGATGAAGAAAAGTCAGAAGAATGGAATGGAAGGCAACACATGAGTAATAAAAATGTTAACAATGAAAGGAGTAAACAACAAAATATTAATGATATTATACATCGTTTAGTCCCATACCAGTTAAAATAATTTACCATTATGGAAAATGTATAGATAAGGTATGTGGTTCATTTTCCTGTCCGGTATTTCTCAATTTTTTCTCTTTTTTTACATAAAATTAAAAAACAAACATACATTAATTGTGTATCACCCTTCCATTGTTATATATATATATATATATTTATAGTATTCTGGAACATAATGAATGTCAGCAATTCTTTTTTATTTGAAATTCCAAAGATGGTCATTTTGGTCCCAGGAACAGGCTTTCCAGTCTCTCTCTCTCTCTTTTTGTGTACATTTTTGCAGTTCTTTTTCTCCAATGTACCTGTTCATTGAAATTGCTTGGTTTTTCTGCACGACTACAGGGGGTTATGCGTCTCTTTTAGTAGAGTTTTCACCCTCGCCAAAAAAGTATGCCCTAGAGCAGTTAAGCAAGATATGTTCATAACCAGTCTTTTTATTAAAAATGGTTACCAGATTACAATACCCCATAAAAAAAACTCTAGCATATCAATATTTTAGGCCTTGTTTCCTGTTTTTTAAACTTCTTATCAAAAATAGGGGTTTTTTTTACACTTCTTTCAATTTTAGGATCTATTTCTACAGAAGCTCCACTACTAAAATACTGCTTCTCGATAACTGCAGGGAAGTGAACCCCCTTAGAGCTAGTTTCAGATTAACACAAACCATTTTCCATTCTTTGGTTATGTTTTTCATCTCAAAAGACTTTCCATTTCTGTTATTTTCAAGGTATCGCTCAGTATGAAGCTCAATGTGCCAGGGTGTTTCAATGACTGCAGTGAAGTGAACTCAAACAGTCTAACTTGAGAATGACATTTTTTGTTGAATTAATTTCTGTCCTGGGTGGATAGGTGAAAATACATTTCCCTTTCATGAGAAACTGTTTGCTCTCCCATAAATGGTATCAACAACAGACGACTATGACAGTTAATTATCTTGGTTACATTGGTCTATTTGTAGAAACATGTTAATTGAAGTCATTTCTTATATGAATTAATGCTCTTGTTAAGATCATACGGCACATCGGAATCTAGCAATATTTGATGCCTTCTATAATTGTTCATTAAAATACTAACATAAGGCATTCTAAAAAGAGTAAAAACGTATATGAGAAAATAAGACATATTTTCACAATATTGCTTTCATTTATATAACCAAGACTATATAAACATAGAATGAAAAACTCTGAATTAAATTAACCCCTTAAGGACAATGGGCGGTCCCTAAACCCATTGAAAACAATGCATTTTGAGCCCGTACATGTACAGGCTTTTTCATTAAGGGGTTAAAATATCTGTAAATAGATCTCCCTAGCGCAGATGAGCCCACATAGTCATAGTCTAAACATTTGGAGAAAACTTTGTTTCTGTATTGGTGAAGCACCAGTATGTATATCATGTGTCCTTCTTTCATCAGTTATTGCATTTTCAATTATTGGTCTACAGAAGTACCCAACTTTTTTTTTTTTTAAAGTAATGTTATTTGTTTTAGATAAAACCAATCAGGAAATCCCATTGGATTGCATTACTTTTTTCTATTTAAGATACTGTAGAAACAATGATGGGGCTTACTTTGTGCTGCATGCGAGAGCTGCCATTTTGCTGCTGCATCAGATGCACTAAAATTTTGCCTTGCCTTAAGAAATTTGTGATAAAAACAAACAGTTAGAAAGCTGGGAGATCATAAGTTGCACTTCTTGCAATTCCCTTCTCTTGCTGTCTTCAGGAATCCATTGTAAGGAATTTACTAAGGGTTCATGGAAAGCGGAAACAAATTCGCATTGAGTGTCCTAGATGTGCGTTTGGTGGATGTCTGAACATCTAAGATAATAAACACAGATATGACAGTTTCCATTAAAGTGCTCTATATATGGCTAGCGATTATTAGGGTTCCCTGTGCCAAATATTTTTTTGGTCATAAGAACATAATATTTTTTATATATAACACAATTGTATTTCTAGTGTGATAATATGAGTTTAAGAAAATCCCACTATATTCGTTAGATCCTATGAAAAATGTCTACCACAGATCTGATGACAGCGAGCGCCTGACACAATATTTATTCCTGATTGAAAAATCTATTACTTTGTAACCCTAATAGCTTCCTTGACATCCCCCCAAAAAATATAAGAGGGGCTATTTCCATGTGAAAGATTTATTCATTTATTACAAATAATTAGAAATAAACCATGAATTAAGATCAGCTTGTTGTGGGTGATTTCATTAAGATTCGATATTATGCAGAACAATTGTTTGCCACTCATTTTAGTGTCTCAAAGCTCAAAAATGTTAATATATGTTAATGATGACAGCACACCTTGTTAAAGCTCTCAGTAAATAAATGATTTTTAAACAAGTATGGAATATATTTTTATGGAATAATATATGGAAAGCATTGTTATACTAGATCACATTTTAGAAATATTCAGTATCTATGATATAAAGTATGTTTTTAATTTTGGGGGTTTTTTCCCCCCAGATTTCCTAGAAGAAGAACATTCCATTTATGTATGCCTATACCAGCTTACAATGTCACCACAGAATTATTTTTCAGATATGCTTCACATTTTACAAAGCATACTACATAATTCTTAAAATATCATCTTAGTGGTTATTTTTTTTTACCTTCTAAGTTTATTTTTAACATATTTGAAATAACATTTACTTTGCAAGCTTGGTGGACATTTTTCTTTTTCGATTTGTACTTTGTGGGCAAATTTCTACCCTCCATGTTAAGCATCCACTTGATGCGCAAATCGAAAAAAGATGTCACAAAAGTAATAAAACATCATGCGTTTGGTATGGAGATGGAGGTAATATGCAACGCCCTTGTGTGTTTTGTTAACGGAAATTGGTCCACAGTTTGTGGACACTTTACGTTTTCTCGAGAATCTCCACACTGTGAGTGAGCGCACATTGTTTTATTTTGTCACTCGTTCTGGAAGCTGTTTTTAGTTTTCCATGAGTAGGCAATGTTGACCTTTAAGTTGCTAGAACTTTCCCCCAGAGTATTAAAGAAGCAGCAGCTATGAGATTGTTTTCTATTACTTATATCAATTTATGAGGAATTCAGAAAAATAACAATTGCATATTGCACATGGTGAAGTAAAACCTTTAGAGTCCACCTGATGTTTTCAATTGATTTTGTGGTGCCATTTCCAGCAAAAGATGTGGCCAGTGATAGCATTTTTTTTTAAATGTAAGCAAATGTGCCATGGAATGTAAGGTTAATTTGATGGGAAAACCACTTAAGTGGTTATTGTGATTTTTATTCCAATTCCTGAAGGCAGTTAGTGCAAAGGTAGTGTTACTGTAGCTACACCACACTGAGCATACAATAATGTACTGGAAATTTCAGATTACCAAGGTTTTATAGTAAATAAATCAATCAAATGTATAAAAACATGCTGTGTAATTTTCGTAATGTAATGTATTGAAAGTTTCATTATGAAATACACAGTAACATTAACCCCTTAATGACAAAGCCCGTACATGTACGGGCTCAAAATGCATTGTTTTCAGTGGGTTTAGGGACTGCCCATTGTCCTTAAGGGGTTAATATTAGTTAAATGAATACACAACATATGCAAAGGAAATATTATGTTTATAATAATATATAATATAATAAAGAAAGATGCTCGTGGCATCTAAAATAGATGAGTACAAATATAAACCATATAATGTATTAAAGTACAACCTCTAGTTTTTCACGTATTCAAAAAATGAAAATGAATTGCTATTGGTCGATTCTATAGCTTAACGGGCAATAGTAAGCCTGAATCATAGTAGTGTATGGAATGCGTATGGACTGCTAGATAGATTCCTGGTTAAATTCCAAATCCCTGGAAGGATTGTTTTATGAATAAATCCCAGGTCATTTAACTTGAAGCAGTTGTGTTATGCAACGTGTATTGTGTATATCAAAAATGTCACATAATTGACACATTAATTATATGTTGCACTATGGAATCCTTCGAAGAGTATTTCAACACAGCTGAACTGTCAGATAAAACTAGAAAATGCATTTGAATATTCATAAGAACTATACTAAACAACGATTGTAATTATAGATGTTTACATAAAGATGGAACAAAGCCTGTCAGACTCGAATGGACGGCCGTACAGTGTGTCCATACTAAATGACAAAAGCACACACTTGGCCGTGACATGATTTAACGCTGGTTTATGAAGCTAAGAACAGCAGTGGCTTCTCCAGCACGCTGGTAAAATTAGTAACACCAGCAGCAGGAAATCATTGTTGCGATCAACCTCTTCTTCTCTTCAGAACCACCAGAAGCTCTTTAAAAGTTTTTGAACATTAAAGTCAAAATAATACAGTTGCGGGACAATAGCATTATTGAAGATATTTTGAATCGATTTTGAGTATGTTACGAGGTCATTGTTTTTTTGATTGTGAAATGATCATGAGATGAAAAGGAGAATGCCAGCTCAAAAAAATATCATGTCAACAATTTTACAAATGTTTATGCAATTTGCGTCTGCCATGCAGTGTGCAATGTGCCTCGATGTCTCTTCAGATGTCCCATTTTTTAAGTGCATGGAATGTTTAGTGGGTATGACAGTGTTTTGTAGCATTGAAGTCATAATAATGTGTCTAGAAGTAGCAGAAAATAGGTTTAGAAATGAAATTGTGTAAACCAAATACATGATTCTCTAATTGCTTCAGAGAAGAAGTTTTTTTAGCCTTTTGGCTAAGATCATGTGAGTACCTGTGATGGAGGGAAAGCTTGGTCCTCTGGCTTTAAGGCCAGGTTGCTTGGAGCCCCGATGTCGCCCGAGGTCTGGGCACAGTGCATTTGGCTTTTTTGTGTGAGGGTTACACACACATTACTTCTTCAATTTTGCACTTGCCGGTAAGCATGTTTGGCACATTGGACCCGTACAATCATTATCTTGTCACTAGCCTCAGCCTTTTAGGCTGGTGTGTGCGATGCATTTCATTTTTTTATTACACCAGTCTAAGGAGCTGGGGCTTCATTTATGGAGCACTCCTATGTATAGTATAGTTTTTTTCCTAAACGTTCACCATTTTTTGCACAATGCAAGTGATTTTTGATATGTTATTTATTAAGACAATAAACCCATATCTGTGCACCTGAATTGTAATTGTTTTTTAGTACATCAAAAGTGTCAAGGTGGAGCTGAGTCTCCTACAAAGTTGCCAGTTCTTCTAGGGGGGGCTGGGTAGCTCCTCTCAATCAAAGATTTTAGTGGACCAAGAAGATCCAGCCCTCCTGTAGGCCTTCTGGCCAGGGTCTGCACGACCCTTTGGGGAGTGCGGCTCCCAAAGAAAATAAGAATGGGAACCTGGTGTTTACCTTTTTGGCACCAGGAACACCTGTCTTCTCTTTTTCCTTCACATACAAGACATTGACCTTGAGGCTTTCATAATATTAAAAAATAGCTATCAATAGGTCACAAATTCACAGAAAAAACATAAGTAAAGCCGATTCCCTTAACCACATACTCTTTGGCTGTTTGAATTGTTGGAAATTATAGAAGTGGGCATCAGCCTGGATGCTGTCCATTTTAAAATTAATTCCAGCCCCTTAAAAGGTTATTTGCACTTGCTTTCAACATCATTTAATCAAGAATCCCCAGTAGATATGTTAATCATGTGACTTGGGAAGACCAGCATTTGAAAATAAGCAGTGTGTCTCATTAATTAACAGTGCAATAAAAGTATTATGTTGAATCCATTTTCCAATCCACACCACCAACGGTTGTAATTGTTATTGATGTGTGCAAATGTTGTGGATTTAAGGTAAATTTAAACAAACTACCAATCTGAGGTCATCCAAAGTAAAATGTGTGCGGCTTCCACGTCCAAATTCGCAATACAGCCTCCTTTTTTATTTGTCTGCTATCTTTGTCTGCCATGTTTGATGTAGCAAAGGAGTGTGCCATCTTAAACATGATCTGAAATTTGAGAGTTATTTCAGTAAAGATTATAAATTTAGATTCAATTTTCAAAATTAATTAAACAAAACTTTCAACAGTCTGCAGATTTATCTAATCTACATATATATATATAAATATGTATATATCTATATACTTACTTTATATACACATTGCATATGCGAACTGTGCAATGCTCCTCAAGGATTTCTTGATAGAATAATGATCTAAGCATATGGCATCTTGACTATGAATATGCATGCTCTTTTTACAGCAATTACATACATTTTAAGTACATACTTAACTGAACTTTCATCCCAAAAGATATTACCACCATATAAGAAGAATCACTGTTTTGCCAGAATGATCAATAATTGTAGCAATAAAAGTATATATTAAAAGAGAGAAAATGGATAGTAAAATATTAAAAAGAAAAAAAAAGATATTAACTTCCAACTAAAACCACTTTGAGTTTGTTTAGATGTATAATATTCAAGTAATAATGATTTAAAGGATCATTTCAAAATTGATTTATCAATTTACTTTTTTATATATTATTTCTATGGGGCAAAAAACAAATAGTTTACATATTTTTTTATTGGGATGTTAATTATAATGTTTATAGATAGAAGATTTGAATGTGCTACAACTCATTCACAGGTTGATAAATCAATCTATCCATTTTATATATATTGTTCTAACTAAAAAGATAAGTAATAATTCTACATCTACACAATATCTGTCATTTTCTTACAAATTTCTGTGTAATACCCTCTTAATACATGAAACATGCACATTTTAATATGACAAAAAGGCAGTCTTTAAAAAGATTTTAAAAATGAACTACCAAGGGAAATGCCTAGTTTTTTTTAGTGCTACATTAGAAGAAATGAATGATGATCGTATGTCTAGAGAGAAAACCCAAAGGCAAGGTTTAAGTAGTACAAATGGCTAATTTATCTCTCGTCTTCCCAACAGTTTTATTCGATATGTGCCAGTTTTATGGGAAAAAGAACACAGTAGTTCTTGGAAACTTGAGCCTCTATCACCGTGAGAGATCAAAAAATGTATTCATTTGAAAATATTGGGTCACTAAGCTGGTATATTTCATTTCAAGAGTATACTAGAAACATTTTAGTCAAACATGTAAGAACATGAGAGCCATTGTCAATTTTGGGTGAAAGCGTCATCTAGGACGATGCTGGTGATGCAGTGTTGTACCTAAAATTTGAGTAGAAACCTATTAGGAAGCAAGTGTTTTTCTAAAAAGAGAAGAAAAAAATAGAAAAGAAAACAGAGTTCCCAGTAAGAAATGCTAAATAACCACAAATCCCAAGGAGAATTTCCAAGTATCATTTAGTCTATTGACTCCCATACTCTCAAATGCTTATGCAGTACTTTTTTTTAATCTGTCAGATCAAAAGTTCGATAAAACATTTGTGGCGAGTTTGTGTGATATTTCCATTGCAGAATTCTACTTAACTATTGAGATTGACTTTAATAAACATTTTAAAAAAATCCTGGCATATTCTTAATCAATGTAAATCTGTAAGAGGTCACTTAAGATTTGGGAATATCCATGAATCATATCTGCTTCATTTTGAAGACTTTTTGAAATTACAAATCTTTTAAAATTGTCGCATTGTGTCTGAGGTTCTTAGTGATGTTTCATGTGTAAGATGCCACCGAGGACCATCATAAAGTAGGTTTTTAGTTTATAGTCCTGTTTTTTCCTGTGGTGTCATGGAAGAAAATAGGTGCCTTATGAAAAATGTTAATGGGTGGATGGATCCAGTCATGTGTCATCTTTTCTGCTGCTATCAAAACTGTCTGTAAAGCCTTGCCAGAGGGTCAGATGCCTAATGCACAGACATTCCTCATGGGCTCATGGCAGTCTCCAATTTATAGTACAGATGTCATTCCAATGAATACAAGTCATGGAGATCCATTGTGGGAGCAACTGGATTCTTTACTCTAAATGTTCTCTTTTCCCAAAAGTCAACAAGGTTAACACGAATACTAGACCCTTATTCCATAACTAGACTACTAGGCACTGGGATGCATGTATGGACTCAGGACAAAGTCTCAGCTGCAGCTCCTATGTCTACAACATTCTTCAGAGTGGTCATATTCTTGTATGCATACTCTAACATTGTTGTCTGCCCTGTTCTCTTTCTCACCTTGTTTACCATGATGGTAACATCTCAGAATAAACTTCAAATTGTTATTTTACAAATAAAATGTAATATATTGAAAGAGGGGTCCACATGGAGGTATTACCTGTTGTTATTTCAGTACTGAGCGCAGTCACATTCCAATAACTTTGGCTTTGGCTCTGACATGTCTTTCAAGCTAGTGCATAGAATTTACAGTACATGAAAAACAATTCGAGTCCAGCCTACATGGGGCAAGAAGTCACAAAATGACAAGTCTCAGCACTTTCAAGCTGCATCTCTTTACCCATGATATTAACCCTGTCCATTTAGAAACTTTAATATTAATATATTTAACCTCGAGGAACATCATCTGCACTAATTTAGAAATTAGATTTCCTTTTGAAACATCATAGTTCTGTGATCCTTATAATTAGCAACATTACATTTAGGATGTATGAGTGAATTAAAAAGTTTTATATTGCAGTCATCTGTTTTATTATTATTTAAATTACGAGGACATGTTAAACATTCTGCAGAATATACTTCATATAAGTTAACTTTGGTACCATGTGCACAAGAGTTTGCCGATAGTAATGTTTTTTCTTACTTTTCAAGACCACAGTCCCATTCCATGTCCTGTACTATGAATAGTGAAATAAGGACTTCTGATTGGTGACAAGCTCTAAATAAAAACAAATAAATACAAGTTTTGTTAGTGAGAAATGGTCTAACATGAGTGGCAACGAGACATGATGTCATACCACAGCATTCCACTCCAATATTTCTTGAGGTGGCCATCTAGAAGCTCAATTGGCAAGGATGTTATCAGACTAATCTTCCCAGGGCCCTAGATATGTATTCTAAGATATTAGAAATGGTAGAGTACCTCCATGAAGTTCGCTGTATAACGTCTTGGTCTATATTATAATGCTAGGGTGTCCGGGAGCATGGGTTGAGTGCCACAAACACTTATTGACTGAAAAGATCAAGCACCAATTAGAAATTATTTTTGTTTACATAAGTGTCGGAGATACCAGAGAGAAACAAAGGTTTCATAATAATAATAATAATAATAATAATAATTCATAATAATTTCAGCAGTTTTTAAGAGTAACTAGTATCTTTCTATAGTATACAAAAATAAATAAATGATTGTAATTAATTTAATAATGCTTAAGTAGCTGTTAAAATTATGATGTTACCAGCTAGGTAAGGCAGATGACTGAATTAACCCTTGCTTAAGAATATTTTTTGGGTTATCATTTGGATTAATAAATATAATACAATGTTATATGAATTTATAGCACTCGATACAATATGTATAATTTTCATGCATATACTTATGAGGCTGTGTAATGGAGGTGTTTGTTTCGAGTATTCATGTTATGGCCTACTGCTGTCAAAAAAACTTCATGCCAATAATACCCGGTGATGGTCTGTGTTGACTCATATGTCAACGTCAATAATTCAAGTCGATGTTTTGATGCGATTATAATTGTGGAGAGCTGTCTGAAGCAATGTCAGTCATGCAGCAGAGGTTTGCACACAATAAAACACACTGGGGCCAATTTATAAAATAGTTGTGTTTCTGAAGGCACCAATGGGAAACTTGCCAACATTGTATAATTTCAGGATAAAATGCATACATATTAAGGTGATGCAACAATCTCTCTTTCTCAGCATCTGTTTCCTGTTCACATTGCTAGTGTCTTTAACTCAATTCATATGCAGGATCATCCTTCATTTGATTTTACAAAATTGTGTTTTTTGCAGCATAGATAATATCAGATAAACATTACAAATATAATTGCAATATAAAAAAACTGTAATATAAAATAAAAAATTGACAATTAAATGAATAACAAATTATACATACACACACACACACACACACACACACACACACACATATTCACATTTTCCTTTGTCCTTCCCTTTGAGGGATGACTGGGGCAAGCTCCCAGCCCCCATACACAGCTCATTCTACCCCACATGTGGCTAGCCCTGTATCTTTATGAAGCCCCTCTCAGAAGAGTGAGCACTCTGGGTAGCCTACCCAGGAATATATAATATATATCACACAGTCGTGTAAAAAAGAAAGAATTATATGGTTTTACATTTCAGGACATAATAACAATCATCTGTTTCTTACCAGGTCTAAAAATTAGTACACGTGTCATGATTTATTTAGAAATAAAGCCAAAAAGGAGAAGCATGAGTGAAAAACTAAGTACACTTCCATAGCTATGGAAGTAATTGCTTCCATAGCAATTAAGATGCTAAGTAGCAGACATGTGCTGCTAATCAAATGCACTTGATTAATTGATCATCAGGAAGTTTGCGCATGGGAGCGTTTGGCAGATAAATGTGGCTTTGGCTTACTATTTTTGTTATTATTAGTCACAGAGAGACAACATTCTGTAAACTATACCATATAGTTTTTCCATTTTATTTATAATTTGAGCCCCTCTGACATTATTTTGCATTGTGTTAACTGATGATAATAAGACTACAAGGAGAGAAGTTCTACATACGTTTCAATTTCTGTTTTGACGAAATATCCTAACTGGAATAAATCTAAATGAATTTAATCTGCAAGATTCTTTGGTTTAACATCTAATAATGTTTTCTATATGTAATTATGGGATCTGATAAAATACTGTTGACGTGCAAAAAGTCCTTGCTCAAAGTGTCATTTATCAAGGGCAAGCATAATGCGGATCAAAACTGAATTCACTTTATTACATTTTTGTGTAGACTATACTTACATCCCAAAGCATATCGCTCAATAGCTAGTATAAAAATAAGAAAAGTCTGACATCTGGTATGATAAGATATATTATTTTTGCTTCAACTTCTATTTATTTTTGTCATTATTGAATATGTTTTGTACTATAATTTTGTTATTATTATTATTTTGGTAATAAAACATTCAAATAATAAGGTTGGACTAGTGTTTAACATAAAATTAGCATACAGCATTATTACAACTATAAAATTTCCATTGAAACTGACACTTGGCAATCAATAAACCATTAATCATCCCAGTCATGTGTTAAGTCAATATTGCTCAAAGCATACCTTATACCAGTATTCACAATGTTGTGTAATTAAATTTACTAACAGTGAATTTGAACTCATTATAAAAGATAACACCTTCAGTAGGGTGGGCATATTTGTCCTTTTTCCAAGGACTCTTATGGAAAACGTATGCTGTGGGGCTGCCTTAAAATCAGCATTATTTTGAAAGATACGAGATACAAATTTCCTACCTTTAAGCTTTCTCCTAGGTTTCCTTCAGTTTAGCATCTTTTCCTAACATAACCTACAAATTAGATGTACAAAGGAGGTGGCTATGAACAAGATTCTGCTGGGTGGAAGGGGTTACCATGTCCGGTGTACCCAATGTCCACTATGGGCCTGCCATATTAATAACTACAGTCAGAGCCGGCCTTAGGTGTTCTGGCGCCCTGTGCGGACTACTCCTCTGGCGCCCCCCCATCCCAAAAAAAGAAAGGAATAAAAACTTGTAACAAAACTTGTAACAAAACCCCAATCACTATATACTATGCCAAACATTGATGTGGTCTAGGCCTACCACTTAATTGTCTGGCTTAGTAGTAGGGATGCACCGAAACGAATTCTGGACTGAAACCGAAAGTGCAGCATTTACCTGGCCAAAACCGAATATGACCCCCCCAACACCATAAAAAATCTAACACTTTTATTTAAAGTAAGTAACACACCAAAATAGGAGAAAACAATTAAATAATATTATATATAAAGTCCAAAAATAGTTACCGGCACTCCAGGGACTTTCCAAATAACCACACAAACAACTTCGGTTTTCAAGTCTATATATATCATATATATATATATATGATTAACAGCAATCACATTCCTATCATGCCCAGGCATACCCAGATTCCAGGATTTACTCGCAGACTTGGCACGATAGGAGTATGATGCCCTATCTACCCCTTCTCACTCCCTTCTCCCTATCTACCCTCTTTCCCCTGTCTCACTCCCTTCTCCCTATATACGCCCTCCTAACTATCTACCCTTTCCCTCTTTGAGGTTCACTTACCTTTCAGGAGTCCTGCGGTGGGGGTGCAAGGCCTCTGCCTCCCAGCTCTGCCACTGTATGGAACAGTATAGAATGATGGGAGTTATGATGTACTTTTAGAGCATAATTAGATCATATACACCAATCCACACGTATACACCAATCCACACGTATACACCAATCCACACGTATACACCAATCCACACGTATACACCAATCCACACATATATACCAATCCACACACATACCAATCCACTCTCACTGAATGCTTTCCTACCTTTCCTCTTTTCTCCTTACAGCTCCTTTTCCTGCTCTTCGTTCTTCTTCTTCTTCAGTTCTTCTGTCTTCTTCCGGGTCAGAGGGCACGGACAACGGTGGGCGCGGCTTCAGTGTTGTGCGCCGGGATCTGACAGCAAATCCCGGCGCACAGCAGCTGTTGCCGCGCGGATCACAAGGGAGCGGTATCGGAGGTCTTTAACAGACCTCCGGCTCCCTTGAGTGATGTTAAGCCGGGTTCAAGGAAGATCCTTGAACCGGCTTAAAGTCACTCAAGGGAGCCGGAGGTCTGTTAAAGACCTCCGATATCGCTCCCTTGCGAGCCTGCTCCTCCAGCGGCGGACATTACTGTCCGTCTCTGGAGGGGTGCCGCTCGCCCCCCTGATGAGCGGCACCGGGTGCCGCTCGCCCCCCCCCCGCCGCTAGGTACGCTGCTGGCGGCAGCGGCGCCCCCTGGAGTGTGGCGCCCTGTGCGGTCGCACAGGTCGCACACCCCAAAGGCCGGCCCTGACTACAGTGAAGAGTGGTATTAAAGAAGGTCCATCGACATCCACACCAGTAGCATGCTTCAACATGATGTGACATCTCAATTGGGAGATTAAGGGGAATGAGACAGACAGTGAGGGATTGGATGGGATGATTAGATTGTAAGAAGTCAGTGTTGTGGAGATCTCCAAGACTGGCAGAACAGACAATTTCTTTTCAGGATGCAAGGTAAGAGTATTAAAAGAATAGGTTTTATTTTATCACTAAAACCACACTCTAAACAGGTGTGGTTTTAGTGAACATTTTAAGTTAGGGAATTCCAGATATTAGGTAGCACAGGTAAAATCCTGGAGACACAAGTGGGGAAAAGGGATAAAGGTTGACATGAGAGTAAAAGGGGAGATTATTTAGAATTAAGAGTACATATTTTGGGGCGCACATTGTTAAGGGATCAGTAACTACGGGTTAGATTTAAATTTTATTATGCAGAGTATGGGGAGTTATTGAAGGGACTGGCACAGTGGTGCTGCAGATGAAGAGTTATAGGATTTGAAAAGTAGTCTGGCATTGGAGTTCAAAATATATTGGATCAGTTGAACAATACAGTAGAGTTGGGTTAAGTATTAAAAATCACCTAATGACATGCTTTCTGAAACATTAGCCATATTGTGACATCATGAACAGTAGAAAAGAGCTACTTTTTAGCTACCATGGGTAGGTAGTTTATGTGAGGGCAAAATGATGGCACTTGCGGCAACTTCCTCTCCCCCAATAGGAGGATTGGGGAAGATGTCATCCTAGCGCTGCCATGTTGCTGTATGGTTATTCTTGTTATACAATTACTGTATGTCGGTCTCTAAAATATTAAAGAGAAAAAGATCTAAAGTGACCCAATACTAGCATGATATTTTGTCCTACAAAACTGGCCCAAACCCAGACATTTTTGATTCTAGCATAAAATCAAATACCATTTACTTTGATAATAAGTTGATATAGTATGTAAATTAAGAAACTTTCAATACATATCCTCTTACCTACATCTGTTGGCAGTTTGCATAGTTTTAGTGTGTCATTAATTGTTATAAAAGTGCAAGATTTGCTGTATTTTTGCCGCTTAGGACCAAAGGCACAAAAGTCTAATTGAACTAAGTAATTAGTAATTTGTCATTTCCTATTGTCAGCAATTACTTTCCATTAGAAATCCTCAGTGAAAATACTAATTTGAAGTGAGGTTTGCATTTTATTGCTGTCCGTCCAAATTAGCTTAAATTTGACAGTTACATTTTAATTTAAAAAAAAACAAAAAACTTTGAAAGTTAAAAAATAAAGAAAAATAAACAGGAACCATTATGTTATCATTGATGTATTCCAATAAAGGAATAAATTGATCTTTTAGAGAAAAAGGGCATTGACAGCAGTGAGTACGATGGAGAACAAAATCATTAGGTTTAGTCTTTCTGTAAGTTTCTGTAAGACAATACAGAAAAGCTTATAATCATGAACTATATTTCAATATTCTGAAAAAAAACACGAATTTCCCTGGCAGTAGGAAAGTAGTGAGAAATACACATTGTGGGAATACAGGAATGACACACAATACAATCTATGAAAAGTATTTCCATCCCTACAAGGTTTCTAACACTAATTCTTAATGTTTAGCTGCACCCAACCAAATCTGAAAGTGACAATACTCAGTCCCTGTTAGTTAGAAATTAAAAACTGAGGTCTCCACTGCAAAATCATTATGACTTTGGGACAGGCTTCATGACCATCTATTATTGAGTTCTGGGACATCAGTTTTAAGGATAGATCCTCACAGTGTTCCAAATTTGTTCCCAAAGCAGCTAATAACTTAGCATGTGCCTAATGGGTTGTGTTAAAAGATGGGTTGTGGTTCACTAGGAATCGCCAGATCCCAAGGATGGAACAGTTTACTGCCCGAGACTCTTGGATGCTGATCCTCAGCTTGCTTTAAGACTCCTCCATCATTGACAGTCTTAAGAAGGATCCAAAAGGAATAAATAGTAAATGATTCCTTCAAGAATCCCCAGTCCTTTTCTTAAAATGGATCACAGAGGCATAGTACCCCAACCCTCACCAGTGCAAGTTAAGTAGGCCTGTTATAATTAACGTAAAGGTTTGTCTGATGTTAATGACAGTAGGTATAAAGATAGAAGTGGATTATATGAGCCATTTATTTTTATTACTGCTAATCCATTGCACAGTGCTGTGGAATTTGATGGTGATATTTAACAATAAATAGTAAATAAATAAATATATAAAAACCCATTCTATGATTCAGTTTCAACAATTTATATTTGCCTACTTTATTATCTGTAATTTGATTTTTATGCATATTTAAGACTTTCATAAGGAATAGTAGTCTCTGTAAATCTGGAGTGAAAGAGGCCTAGCAGACAATTATTAGAACGTTCTTGATTTATCTACAAAAAGGCTATCCCTTTTTGTGTCTTTTCAGTAAAGTTGTGAAATCCTTAAACGCATTTTATTTGTGTTCTTTCTTGTTAATGTAATATATGTATTGTAAAAAAAAGAAGCTACAGTATATATAATTTACAAACCAAAAGTCAATTTAAAATCAATTTGAGGAAAAGACGATTAAACTGAACAAGTCTTCGTTCAATAATTCACTAACTATCGTTGTCGCGTCTGGTGTATCTACATTAAAACCAGCATTGAGTAACATAGCGAACCAGTACTTCTTTCTTTGTCTAATTTACGTGTAGCCATGATTAACTTTTCAAAAAGCAAGGAAGATAAATCTCAATTCATTATTTAATGACCCTAAAAAAAAGTTATAATTTTCAATTCACATACTTTGATAGCTTCGATTTTTCACTTAGCCACTAATTTGTCCAATAGCTTTAGTACATTACTATTCGCGACACTCTACGCCTAATGGAAATTAAGTGGGGCTAATTAAAATGGAATCCCTATAAAGATGCATATTATACTACTGACAAAGAATAGAATGAAATATAGTCATTCTATTCTCTGAGATATATTATATTATATATATATATATATATATGTATGTATATATTCATTCATTTAGTAGGCTCTTCTTTGTGATATCAATGCATATATATATATATATATATATATATATATATATATATATATATATGCATATCTACTAAATTAGTAGACGTGGAACATTGTGCGTTTTATTTGTTTTAGTTCTCTTTTGCAACCTTTTTTTCTAGATAATAAAGAAAAAAAATGAAATAAAGCTAGCTTGCTTTTAAAATATCAAGTTGTAAAATATCACAGCTAGATGCCCCATAGTTAATGTAGCAAGACTCAAATTTATATTTTCAATTTACTTTATAAGCCAAATAGAAATATCATTAGGCTTAATCACTAAAAAGATTTTAATTATGTGCGGAATAGTATATAAAATGATCAGAGCTATTTATTTATTTTCGCCATAATTAAACGAGCAAATGATAATAAAACACAGTTGGATTCACTTCATTTTTCATCGGCTTGTGTTTAAGCCGTAGCTGACATTCAGCTGAATAAAGAAGTTAAGTTATACGCATCTTGTAAATAAATCACTGGCTTCAGTTACTTTACTGGTACTTGTTTGTCATTCAGAAAATAATGGTTAATCAATGGCTAATCTATAAAGATGTGTAACATATTCGTTCGCAGTCCTTCATCATCCTATTTTCTTCAATTGCCTAGAGGTTTCTGTTCAGTACTCACCGAATCGATTACATTTGAGAGTGATCATTCACCGTGCGCAGAGAGAGCTGTCAGCCGCGCTTTCTGCAAAGTCGAATCATCTCATTTAATTCTACTTATCTGGGCTTGACAAACCAACTAGCCAATTGGCAATAATTCAGATACACTATTAAAAGTCATACTGTATCCTGTAAAATAAAGCCCCCAGGGTATTTATTATCGTGTGTATACAAGGTAAAGCCAGTGCAATGATGCAAAGAGCAGCAGTCGGCATGAACGAGGAGAAAACACTCGAAAGATCACAAACTTGGTCAAAGTGGTTGACTGGGATATAGCCTATATTTTTCTGTACGTAAATAAACCGAAATATTATTATTATAATATATTGATTTATATCGCACTATCATATTCCACAGTGCTGTACAATGGGTAAATAGTACATTATGGAAACATATATAATTTAATTGCTTTTCATTTGGTTTTGATTGTATATAGGAAATCTATGAAGTCTCCTGCTTAGGTTTTATCTATTAGAATATTGAGTTCCAAACCATAACTTTGTATTAGACATGTGCGATTTTTTTTTAGAGCGAAAAGTACAGAAAAAAAGCATTAAAATGTTACCAGTTGTCCAGTGTTCTGCAGGTCTAATAATAATCCACAAAACCATGTAATAACAATCAGAAAATGTAATTTCAATGATAATATCCCATACTCTAAATCTTCCATGTCTGCCCACTTAGTAAATAAAGCTGCCGCTGTAGAGATGCGAAACATATAATGTGGCATTTCCTTCTTCCCCGTGCTCGTGACAATCATCCAAGTTTGCATTTCCATAGAAAAATATCCAAATTATCACACAAAGAAGAAAGACAAGGAAAATTGCCTTTGTTTCATAAATAGCTATGGAAAACCACAACTTTTGGTGTAATTTACAAATTACACAAAGATTAACTGAGTTAGTAGAAACTTTGCAATTTCCCGTGTTCAAATTTACCTTTAAATACTTGACAATCATTATAGTTATGCAATCGTGTATACTTTGTGTCATTACAAATAGCTGTTAAAGTAAAAATAACCCAAAAGACACATTACACACCACTTTTAGTCTAATATATAACGCCCTGTACCTTTCGATGTTGGTCCAGTTTTTAAGCATATATATGGTTTTGCTATAAAAGAATTTAAAAAAAGAAAAAAAGGAAAAACAAAAAGTCCACACACAAAATGTTTATTGGCAGATATAAATATGTAAATATAAATATCATGAGTTTACAAATCAGTCAAGTTTTACTGAAATAGTTCTGATTCCTAATGTAGTCAAGTTCAAAGTCTTCTTCAACATGTTCACAAGATTAACAATTAATGTTGTTAATTATAATTGATTATTGATGTTAATTATAAGGTAACATTTACCTACATGAACATTCTGACAGCAATTTCCTTGGCATTCAAGGAGTACAAGAAAAATTCTCACCAGAGAGCTGAAACGCTTTATAAGTAGAAACTGGATCCATTACACCTCATCAAAGAATCATATAAAAATCCAAATTTTTATATTTGTTCATTATAAAATACTTCTTCTAATGGATTGATCACAAATTCTACAAAATATTTAAAAAAAGTAATTAAATGGAAAAAAACACACTATATATTTTTTTTTAAAGGAAAAATGAATGAATTATAGATTGAAAGAGAGACTTTGTAAATAAAATAGGATAATAATTATATGTTAGTTAGAAGGAGATTATTTTTATTACTAATTCATTGCAAACAAGGGAAATTAAGGAAACTGGCATTTAATTGATCATTTAGACCCTTGGTTGATGCTCCATTGCTTCAGTTTCACAAAATTGCTTAGATCACTAATATTTAGAAAGTATTTTGAAAGCATTTGAGTCAAACATCTTTATGAAGCTAAAGAAAAATAGTTAATTTTGCATCTAAAAATGACATTATGTCCATAATGTATTTGCACACATTTTGGTTTTGTGGAGAGGAATTTACTTATATTTACATATATATATTTTTATAGTTACAAATAAGTAAAATATATGCACAAACGATCCAGTGCCTTCTGGCCAAACCATTGAAAAGGTAACTGCAGATCAACAGATGGGCTCACAAAACAGCAGAGACACCTCAAGTAAAGAACAAAATGATAGTAGTGTGGGCTGGCAGAGCTATGTGTTATTGGAGCCGTTCCCAATGACCATAGAAGACAATATAGAAACAAATTGGTTTTATTTGAAGTACCGGGCTAGAAGACAAGAATTAGATTATTATAAAATGCAAGTTTCATTTAGCATATATATATATATATATATATATATATATATATATATAAAAAACAACAATATATAACATTTTATATTGACATCCAGTGTATAATACAGGGTGTTTGTTCTGCCCCCAAATCAGCTGACGCGTTTCGCCAACAGGCTTCTTTAGAGATGAGAAAATTAGACTGCATAAGCACTAGCCATTGAGCTCTTTAAAAGTTCTGTGGGATGTTTCACTTTCACTGTATTTTTTCTGTTTATGATGCTTGTTTGCCTAAAGTAAAGAATATTTTCAAATATAATGCAGTCTGGTTGAATCTCTTAATCGTGTTCTACACAAAAGGAATCTGACATAGATGCTATGCAGCCAGCTAACAAAAATGCCACTAATTTCCTAATGTACTTTCCCTTGAAAATATCATAGACCAACCTTCAATGATGCCTAAGAGGTGTTTATTGATAGCTGTGATTACCATTGCTAGCCCTGCATACTCATAGGGTAGGAATGAAAATATGCCCTTAAAGCATGTAACCAGACCATGACATTTCTAGGCGGCTTCTGTTTTGTTTGTTTGTTTTGGTTTACCCAACCTTGGCATAAATGAACTCTTAAGTTTATGTGCCTATTCTCATGGCCTTGCTAAGCATTGCCAAAAGAATACATGATCCAAACATCACATTGCAGGCTGTAAATTATTTATACACCGCTTTGAATTATAGAAGTCCTATTTCAAAAAAACATCTCCAAAGCCAACATCGCTACGAAACTCTCCCAGGCCCAGACTGCTCATCTGGCTCACTGGACAAATGCCAGGTAGGTTGCCAGCCAACATCACTCCATATGGCTACAAGGTGTAGCCACATTCTGGATATGCCTGGCCACAAGATACACAAGCATTAAAAGGTAACATGCGGCCTGCCATAACCGGTCATAACCGGTCGGTCTTAAAGTGCCATCTCATCATCCCAAATCCGTCCCTGAGCTAAACAAAGTGCAGAACTCTATTACTGGACGGTAAGCTATTAACTTTTATATAAATATATATATATATATATATATATATTTTTTTTTTTTTTATTTATTTTTTTTTGTGTGTGTGTATTTGTTTTTATTGTGTTGCATTTGTTTTAATCTTTCGTATGCGAGAGAGTTTTCAAGTTTATGAGTTTATGGTTAATTATTTTTCTTTACAACTAATTTAGTAATGACAGTATGAATTACTGTATTATCATTTGTTATTTTATTGATATATCATTTAGCATTGTGCTAAACCTAGCCCCTAACAATGTATTTCAGTATCTCAGGCACTAGCCATATCTTCATTACATCAATAAACCCATGATTGCAATCAATTTACGTTTGTATTGTCTCTGATTATTGCTGGCTTGTTAAAGATGTGCTATACCTGCATCAATGGCATTGAGACTTGAAAGCCAATAATTATTATTATTAATGTCCTCAGATGAATACATTTAAGATTGATGCTATTGGAAAGATCATTAAGCATCAATTGTAGTTTGTTTCAGTACCAGGAGCATCCTCTAGTGGTACATGGTGGTATCATTTAGCTATTTTGTCTACCTATGTATATATTGCTTTTTATTGTCATATGGGGAATTATTTTATTAGAAAAACCCACAATAAACCAACTCTTGCAATAAGTGAATGTGCTTGTATTTCCCTTAACTTAATATTGTTGGTATTCATATTGTCATAAACATTTAGTGAAACTGGGACAAGTATCTAAAGACAATCCAATCTGTGTCTGATTCCTGTCCTATGAATTCTACTTTCCTACTGCTCTGCTCTCACCCATGCTAAGGAAAACTACCTCAACTCCCTTATCTCTCATAACTCTAAACACCGCTTCAGTATTTTCAGTTACCTTCTTCGCCGTATCTTAACTATCCCTCTTACTAACCCTAATGCTTCTGACTTTGCCACCTACTTCAATATAAAATGGAAACAATCAGACGTAAAACACCAGCACAGTCTCCCTCGTTGACTTACCCTCCCTCGACTCTGCCCCCTGCCATAAACCAAACTGTCCTCTTCTACATGAAACCAATTCTCTCTTGTCACTGAAGATGAGGTTTGTGCACTTCTTTCCTCTTATCCAACCATATGTTCCCATGATCCTATCCCTTCTCATTGTACTCAGTCTCTCTAATCTACTCTTGTGCCTACACAAAGTCATCTTCAATCTCTCCTTCTCTACTGGATCTGTTACATCCTCCTTCACAAATTGCACCATAATTCCAGTCTTGAAAAAGCCCACCCTGGAACCAATTGATTCATCCAACTAACGTCCTATCTCTCTGTTTCCTATCACCTCCAAGGTCCTTAAACAGTACACCCAACTAATCAAGTTTCTTGACTCCAACTCTTTACTTGACCCACTTCAATCTAGGTTCTGCTCTCAACTACTGATAATGCCTTCACTAAAGTTACTAGTGACTTGAAAAAGGACCTCTCTGACGCTGTTGACACTATGGTCTTCCCCATTCTCCTTCAAACTCTTCATGATCTAGGTCTATATAACACTGCTCTCTACTGGTTCACATCCTATCTTTCTGATCACACTTTCTGTATCTCCCTTTCCAGTAACACTTGCTTGCTCTCCTCTTCCCCTCTCAGTTGATGTCCTACAAAGCTTAGTTCTAGGACCTTTTCTGTTCTCATTTTCCAACTTTTGGCTTTTAATTCCACTTGTATGCAATGAAACCCAGATCTACATATCCTCTCCCGATCTTTCTCCCTCCATGCCTCTTAGATCATGCAACTAATGCATCGCCTCTGTTTGTAACTGGATGCTACTACAGTTCTTGTTCATGCCCTTGTAATCTCCCATCATGAATTTTGTAACCTCTTTACAATCCATCATGAATGCTGCTGTCAAACTTATCTCACTTACCCATCACTTTACTCTTCTCACAACTCTCCCCTCTGTCAGTCCTGCCCATGCACTTCAGGATCCATTTTGAAATCCCCAAATGGCTGCCCCTAGCCTCTGGAATGCACTCCAACGGCCCTATCTGTTATTCCCCACCTTCAACCTTCATAAAATCCCTCAAGACACACGTCTTTAGTGAAAAAAACTGATGCATTAACACTCTTCATGTCAACTCTCTTTAGCTCACCTTTCCTAGTCCTTCTTCTTCTTCCTGGCAATACTTACACTAGTGTAACACACTTTAACTCCTTCCTGATTGTATGCTCGTTTGAGTAGGGCTCACCCTGTTGTTATTACTACTTCATGGGTCCTGTTTAGCCATTGTACAGCACTGCAGAATATGATGGTACAATCTTAAACAATAAATAATAGTAATCTATAGGATTTCCTTTCTATAACTGTATTAATCACTGTTTCTATCTGTCAATGCGATCTGAATACAGCTGTGACAAGAATAATATGGCTTAGCATTATAAAAAAAATATTTCCAGTTTTTTTTCTCACTGTAAAAGACATATCACAAATCAAACCTATAGAGATGTATTGTTTTAATATATGTTGATTTGAGGGGCTTCTTAAAGTATTTAAAGGATGAGATTTGTACAGATTTGAAACAGATTTCTAATAAAGTTATATTATTATTATCTTTTATTTATACATCTTACAATGTAAGCAGCACTTCTTACAAATACGTACATTCTGACAAAACTAGAATTGACAAAGACAAACCGATACATATACAGGAAAAGAGGGTCCTGCTTGCAAGTTTACAATCACTGTAATGGATGTAATGCATGTAATGGATGTAATGGTCACAAAAACTATTGTGTTCCCTTGTTTTTGCTTAGTTTTTCTTTTTTTTTATCACTTATGTAAAAGATTGTGGCCGTAGCTAAGCTATAACTCCCAAATACCCAGAATTTACTCTGCCAATGTCAGGTTAATATCAGAAGAAGACCCCTGTAATTTGGGATTAGGGGCTGTCTTGGAAAAAGGGATTTATATATATATATATATATATATATATATATAAACACTGTTACCAATCTTGCTGAACATTTCAGGTGTCCTAATCGGGGTAGTGAGGTAAGATGCATGGTGGAACGGGATTGTCTCAGGAAGCGGACAATACCGGTTCTGGAAGTGGCCAAGGACGTGACCATCCACCTACCTTACCCATGGCCACATGGGAGCTAGAGCCCATTTTATAGCTCCTTAAGACTGTCAAAAGAGATCCTCTGATCTCTCAAGTGCCCCATAACCCCCACTGCCCCCCAAAAATAAGAAAACAAAGGCAGCTACCCAGGACTGCACTGAATATTAGGACTGTCCTAAGTGACTATGAACGTAGCAGGGTCTTTAACCTGCCCAACACCATGTGGACATCAGACAAACATTATACACGTTGGTAACTGTTAATTCATTATGTAAAGAATTGGCATTCATTTTTTATCTTCTCTTCATCTAGTTTCTTAAAGGATTAGTATTCAGACCTCCATTGTGATTTTGAGCTGACAATTAAAATAGTAAACTGCTTGATATACCAAACAGCTAATTTAAATGAATATATTTATTTGTGATATATAGATTGACATAGATAATGACCACTATGAATTGTGTTAATAATGCAGATATTAAATGTTATTCCATTTCGTTTCATTTCACTTTTATTTATGCAAAAAGTGAGCGAAAGCAAAACGAAATAAGAAAAAAGGAAAAACGCGGTTTTGCAAGATGTAAATAAATGACACAAAATCATTTCTTTTAATCTGATTGGTGACAAATGGACGGGGCATCCGTTCTGGCATTCGCTGCTCATCTATTACTCGTGCGATTTTCTCATTGGTAATTTTATAAATCACTTTGCAATACAAATCTAATAAAATATGATACATAGGTTTCTGACAGGTAACATTAGACAAGCATTACCATCCATAAACCAATGACAAATGAAAGAGAAAAAGGTTAAGACTGTATAAGGTAGCATTTTTTTACATGTGGACAGCGTTCAGAATTGATGCAGCCTTCTATGATCCAACACAGTGTGACAGTAATGTCTTTATTACACTTTAAACTCTGCGCTCGGAACTATTGTGATTGCTTAATGCTTAATGTCATCTGTTCTTTAAGAGATTTTTTTTCCCATAAGACAGGAACAAAGAGAATGACAGGAAACAGTCCAATTTGTCTATTTACCTTAATAGTTAGGGTTTCTTCCTCTATTTGACTGGGTGATGTATGAGTGTGTTTTGGCCATTTTTCTTAGGATATTTTACGAGCAGCCAGAATATTGGACTGTATGATGAACAATTAAATTTATAGGTTACGAGCACTAACAAGAAAAAATTATATATATAAATGTATATATATATATATTGGAATTGGTAAAGGAGAACAACCAACTGAGTTAAGTTGCTGGGGTAAGGTGTGTCTGTATTAATGTCTGGTGTCGGAAATCTGAATATGTATGCCTCTATGCGTTTTAGATCTTTCTGTGTATATATATATATATATATATATATATATATATATATTTTATTTATTTTTTTTTTTTGTTTATCCCCCTTTCTGTATATATATATATATATAT
Organism: Spea hammondii; assembly: GCA_029215755.1. Taxonomy (NCBI): domain Eukaryota; kingdom Metazoa; phylum Chordata; class Amphibia; order Anura; family Pelobatidae; genus Spea; species Spea hammondii. The sequence continues at coordinate 52,675,075 of JARDYJ010000006.1, read as the reverse complement.
ATATTTTTATTTTTATTTTTTTATCCCCCTTTCTGTATATATATATATATATTTATTTATTTTAATTTATTATTATTTATTTATTTTTTTATCCCTAAAGATTGTTCACAGCTACACTTTTCCTCAGTAAAGTTTTTATCACAAGTATCTCAGGGCATGGAAACTATTTAATACATTTGGCACATACACAAGATGTCAGCTCTCAAAAGCATCAAGTAACTGTTAATGTTTACATCAATAGTATAAAAAACATGATTAATATTTTATATACAGGGGTAAAAAGTAGCTGGAATATAATAAGTTTTGCTATATAAATCAATAGAGCACATATAAAACCATCCAACTATTTTTTTTAGCATAATAAACCAAAGTTAAATGTAATTAAATCTAAGTATGTGTTCAGCCATATGTATTATCAATGGCTCAGTTGAATAATTCGCATCCGATGGTATTTTATAAGCTCAATATAGGGTCAACGCTGCATTGAATTTGTGGATCACTTTCAGGTTACCTTCTAGCAAATGAAGCATTTTTGACCACCAATGGTGCCAAAGGTCATATCCAACTAACCCTGTACAACACAGCAGTACTAATTATTGAATATTCAAGAAATTGCTGTTGGTGATTCATTGATTGTATGCTTAAATAAATCCCTTAATGAGCAAATGAATATCTGATCAGCTAACATAACATAAAAGGAATTTCTAAAACTTGCTTCCGCCAATAAATAGACAAAGCCCTTTAACATTCCATTGCAGATACCAGCTGACATGAGCCAACACCTTCATTAACAGTAAGCCCCACATTTCAACAGTAAGCAGAAAGGGCAATATGTTATACATTTACTATAAATGTGCAGTCCCCACTTTCCAAATTAAATCAATAATAAATATGAAAATTTGAAATCAAAATCTGTTATTTATCCAAAAGCTAATTTCAGTGGATGGCTAAAATTTGAGTTTTCTTACATCTACTAATCAACACCAGCATTGAAAAAGTTATATATATATATTTCTGGATAAGGTCACGTTGGAAAGATGCCGAATGCATTGTTATATCTTGTTGACTCTTTAAGATATAAACTCTAATTTTCTGCTGCTACAATGTAATGGAAAGATTGCTTTTTGTGCACAGCATAATGATTGAATATGATTAGTAGAACGAATTGGTCTGATGACAGGTTATGGAGCATACCCTTAAGTACAATGTGCATGTTGAGTGCAGTTAAGTGTTTAGTATGATTACCTGCCTAGAATTAGTATGTAAAGGATTCAATGCCCTTCACAAAATAGCAATAATTCTAGTCATGGCATTAGACAGTAATTTACTCTCCATGTTTTAATTCAGTTGATGTTGGGTTACAAGAAACAAATTTGATTAAAAAACCCCATTTGTTTGGCCTAAACATGTCTATTATACTGTACCAAAGAACATGCGTTTTTTTTATGCAAATATTGTTACTTTCATGGATGATGTCAGATGCCCCTTGCATAATTGCTGAAAATAAAGCTGTATTTTGTGGCAATTCTTATGGGATGTTTAGCACCATTTGTGGCTTCCTTAATTACATGTTGACAATATCACTGCTGAAGTATTCCCAGCTTCAGGAGGCTTCCAGGTCACGAGGGCTGAGGAAGGACAGCCTAAGAGGATCACGGGAAAAATAAATATTCATGTTAAACAACAAATATGTAGCTATATTGCCACAGAAAGACTTGCCACCTGCTTTGTTGTAATTCCATAACAATCCCCTTCAATCACCAATAGAATACATCTGCTTGAGTAAATCACCAGGTTGTGAAGATTGAAGCCTTGAACTTTACATGAAGTTATGGAATAGCTTTTTTTTTTTTTTAAAGATGAGAACTATAGGCAACCTTTATCTTTCAATTGTCTCAAAATCCTGGGGAAATGAGTAGTTATGTTGCAGTACCTAAGATCATCATCATATAATTTTTGTTGTTGTTATTTACCACGAAACAAAGTATAACACAGATAACACGTCATCTGCTTTTTGGAAGATGCTCACAGATGCTGACCCTTGTTCTTATAATAGATGTTTATTTACAAAGCATAAAGCATTAGAAAGAAAAGCAAAATATTTCAGCATTTGGTGCATTTTTTGTAGTCTTTCATGCTTTGTAAATAAGTATTTTTGACCGTACATATCTTTGATTTATGTTGTTAATAACTAGTTTGGGGATTCCATTAATTGTTCGCCTTCTATTGTGTACTCACTCATCATTTTTCTTTTTATAAATTTTAGGTGAGCTCAATTTATTTGTATTTTGTGGTAGCAGTTCTTCTCATTGTGAGTTTTTTTTTATATTTTTGTGACTACCAGAGCATTCAAAAAATTGTGAACAACTGAAGACACATACATTAAGTAACTCTCATGTAGCTTACAAGAGTTGCCTTTCTTCATTGATAAAGTTTCAAATGCTCGTCAGAGTTGGAACGTTACACAACTGTTATTACCTTCAACAGAATAGAAATTTGATGTTTTAAATAAATATGTCTGAATGTGTTATACCTCTACCCATAATAGGGGTTCCATTGTGCATTTTGTTTAAAATGGAGATTCACTTTATATATTTAAATATAAAATACTATGACGCCTCTTTCTTACGAATGACATATCAATTACTGTAGAAGTTAACATATCTCAGATTACCTGAGGTTTGCTCAAAGATCACAAATTGGCTGCTGAGTAGCAAAAATGAAGTTGATTAAAATTCTGCTGTTCTGCACATTGTAAAAAAAAGTTTGAATTCATATAAAACACATACCGGAGACATTGAATTTAGAATGTTTTTTTTAGTTCATATTTACTTTTATCATAAAGTGACTGTTTCTGAAATATTTAATCTATATTTAGATACATGCGGCTACCGTTGAAGAGGACCATGTTGGGATAAAGAGGCAAAATCACTTGCAAAGGGTTATATGCTATACCATGTCAACTTCAATTAATTAATGGCTAATTGTTTGATTAACGCCATTGTGCTTTGGAGTGTAGAGCCCAGGAAACTACCCTGTTTTGCCCCAGGGCTGGACTGGGGCTAACGAAGAGGCTGTTGTGTTTTAACCCCTTAATGACAAAGCCCGTACACGTACGGGCTCAAAATGCTTTGTTTTCAATGGGTTTAGGAACCACCCATTGTTCTTAAGGGGTTAAGGCTGGAAGGATATGCAGCAGCAGATTAAGCAATTAGGGAGTGCTTTGGAGAAGTGGCCCACCATTTCCCCAGTGTGGCAGATGGCCAGTCGGGGCTTGGCCCTATGGAATGGGTGACCTTGTAGATTCTTCTGCTACCCGTTTCTAGAATGAAGAGAGCTGCCTTGTTGCGCCGGCTCTGCTGTTGTCAACCACTTTGTCTAGCCTGCTAGTTTATTCATATATTTCATAAGATTGAGCCATACTCATACTTTAGTATAGATGATACAGTGAGGGTACTGGATACCACAAGAAATCCTCCAAATATTTTCTATTCTTATTGCTTTGATATGCCTGCTAATTAATAGTTTATTCAGATTCTGTGTTTCATATTTGCCTTTGTTAAGATTTTAACACAGACAACTTAATCAAGTATCAGAACTGGGAATAATATTTCAGATGTCAAAAAGAATGCAGTCCCTAGCCTTAGCAATAATTGAATTCCATTGTTCGTAGGACCACACGTGCCTTATTCAATACTAGATGTTATACGGTAAGAAAACAAAATAAAAGATATTAAAAATGTAAATGAAATAAAATCAGATATTCCCTAATGATATTTCAAAATAGAATCCATCTACGACTGTTACATTCGATATGTTCCATCTATTGAAATTTAATGGTTCTCTTGTGGCTTAATAGAGAATTACATTCAGTAATTGATTATTAAAATTTAAATTTGCCAACCATCTTCATTATTAGATGAACGAACATGTTATTCTTGTAATTAAAGAATCTTGAGACATACTTTAATCTTGTTGACAGAAATGGCAGACAGTCTAGGCACTTGGTAGTTTTAAGGTTCGTATGGAAGGATAATAATAACTAACAAGGCATTTGATTTCAGTTTGAAACATCCTTAGAGAATAAACATACAACATAATGAGTACAGATAAAATAATAAAAACTAGACATGTAAACTAATCAGACCTAACTCATTAAACATTGACACCAATGACTGACGTTTTAATTTTATTTATTCCAATACTGAAAATAACAGATAAGTCACACTATGTTAAGTCACGTCCCTTGTGAATTATGTTTCATATACAGCAATATAAAAACAAAGGAGATTAATGGAGGACATAAAATGCATTTGGTATGTGTTTGCCCAAGTTTATACAAATACATATAGATTTCCCTAATGTCTTGTATGTCCTCTAACACAGTACTGGAAATTGGCATGAAAGAGCATACAGGAGCATACCTGGAAACTCTCTATGGTTAGTTACCTGGAGGTCTTCTTCTTCTTCTTCTGGTGGAGTTGCTTAATGTGAGTGTGGGGCTAGCCACATGTAGGGGCTAGCCACATGTAGGGGCAGCTTAGCGCCAGACAGCCTTTTGTGAGAGTGACAAAGCAGACAAAGTGGGCAGAATGTTGACAAGACGTGGTTATGACTGACGCTCCTCTGCTTGGAGAAAAAAGAACCTATCCCAGAGTCTCTGGGTGAAGCCTTGCTCCCCTCTTAGAGGTACATAGCTACATAGTTTATAAGGTTGAAAAAAGACCTAAGTCCATCAAGTTCAACGCTTCTACCTAACCTTCCTATTCTTGATCCAAAAGAAGGCAAAAAACCCTAATTAAGCTACTGCGAATTCTGCCATCAGGGGGGAAAAATTCCTTCTTGACTCCAAGAGGCAATCTGATTTCTCCTTGGATCAAGGAGCTCTAAAAATTAATGTTATTCTATTTATATCCCTTATTTCACAGGTAGGAGGGGTATATGCTGATTAATGAGGGTAGTTGTGCACTAAGGGGGCATTTTTTTAATTGTTCAGGGCCCTCACAGGTGCTGTTCTTTCCTTGTTCCCCACCTCTATGCAGGAAGTATAGCGCATTCTTGCTAGGCTCTATCAGCCCAGAAATCCTTGGGTCAAAGAGTCCATGGAAAACCACTTAGCATCGAGGAGTAAATAGATCTATGCTTGCAAAACACAATTTGTATTGCAGACCGCAAGGCGGCGTTTTGACGGGCCAGGTCCTTTTATTTTACAACATCATATCCAGCTATCATTATCATCAAATTCTGTGAATTATTAAGTGGCATTATGTGAATTCACATTAATCGGTAGAACAATAAAAATGAGTGTTAACTTTAGATAAGCAGAAATGCTCAAACATATCCTATTGTGTCTCAGTGTACTTGGCCTCCCATTCCCCATGGGTTAATTAGTTTGTGTATTTCTACATATTCGTAATTTATTTTACGGACGGTAGAGAAGAAAACATCCACCAAATATCACAGAGCAGTTTTACAAATATTAACATAACATTTCTTCTTCAAGTTATAGAGGGTAAATCATTTTTATAAATAGATATGAATTGATAGGGGTTTTTTTTGGGTTTTTTTTAAATTAATATTACTTTTCTCCAGAATCCAGTAACCATATACTGTAGTGATATTGTTAATTAATTTATCTTTTTTCTTTTTTTTTTTTAAATTGATTTTGTATTCTTATGTACGGGAATACTGGCTATTTCACAACCAAATATATAATATTGACTATGGATTTATAAGCCAGAAATCACAATACAGGTTACGTCTCAAAACCACCACCAAGTCTCACTTGCATCTCACAGGCAGGGTAGATTTTATACATTTGAATCTGGCGGTTGCAGTGATGGACAGCTTCGCTGGGAGGATGACTGCTCTTATTTATCCATCACAACCCACAATATATCTTCTGCTTCTGACATTTCCACAACTAAGAGTGCCAGACATATAGTTTCTTCTTCGTAATTATGTCACATGTCTACCTTGGTCAGGTGAAACATTTACTGATGCATGTACTCAAGGAATCCGTCTTCGTTCCAAAGCAAGGCAAAGTAAACTGTCAGACCATGCTATAATCCCTCTTTACTAGAAGCTGAGGTCTGATATTTGAGCATTAGGGACAAATGAAGCGCGAAGGAGACAGGAAAGACATTGTAAGACAAATATAGAACCAGCTAATGCTCCATTTAATGTACAGTTCCATTTAATTTCATTCTCTGAAACTAACACACGCTGCACATCGGAGAAAGTTTGAGAAGTTAGGAACCTCGAATGAATTGAAAAAATATTGACTCTTATGGTGGTAGCTCCCATATTTTACATAATGCGTATTAAACTTCTTGGACAGATTTTGTCAGCGTACTTAAAGACGTTTTGCCTTTACTAATAAGTGAGAACGTGTCCAGGGCCCACCAGCAACAGGTTGCCCATCAGAGCTAACTTTACATGGGTCTCGGGGTGTCCATGGGGCCCATATGGCACAATATAACGTGAGGTAACGTGACTCCGCGGTTAAACACAAGGCTGCTAACAGCAAGAAGGGAAAGCTGCCTTTGAGGTGCCTTCACTTTGGTCATAATGTTATGGCTGATCTGTGTATGTTCTGTAGCATGGCTGGGTATTTTATAAACCACTAACACAATGGTGGAAAAGCACAGCCTGGTCATTTAGAGCCATAATCTGTTTATAATGTTGGGTGGACGCATAGATTTTCTCAGGTATGCATCTATAGAGAGTGTATACATTTATTTGCAATGTCATTGCGACCCTGGCACTTTACATTTTTATGCTCACATATCATTTGGTCGGCACACCATCCACTGGCTGCTATTTATTCAGTGTATCTTCACCTAATGTTTGCAAATACAAACCATTTGCCATCTGCTTAGATATTACACACCTACTGAGCCAGGTGCTAACTAAAAGTGCCAATTTAATACGCTAAAGATGTTATTTGACTTTTATGTGAAATAGGAGTGCCAAAGACTAGTGCAAATCTCAGTCTTTGCTTATAATACCTGCAGAGCTTTTGGTGTCATGTACATATGCTAATCAGTTAGTCTTAATTTAAGATGTGGATTTGTGCGACATTAAGTTCACATAAACAACCAAAAAAATGCATAGAAAAATAAAAAGAAACATGGAAGATAAGTATTCTTAAGCCATATAAGCAGGGCTGTGTTTTGTCAGCTTTGTTTCAGGGCGGAACTATACAGGGAGAGGCAGAAAAAGCCCAAATGGATGCTATTATCCATTGAGCCCGGCCGCTTAACAATTTTTTTACTTCTGCGAAACCCGTAGCCACCAGCAAACTGCTATCATGTGAAGCCATGGAGGGAACAAGGCATAGCCAAGGCAAGAAATCTTCAGACACGTAGCTGTTTGGGCACCGGTTGGCACTGGGAAGATGTTTGGGGACAAAACTGGCACTAAAAAGGAGTTTGGGCACAATGATGGCACTGTTAGGCTGTTTGGGGGGAAAATGGGAGCGACAAGCTGTCTGGGCATACAGATGTCACCGTTAAGCTGTATAAGGACAACAATGACACCATTACCTGTAACGGGGAGGCTGCAGCTCAATCTTGAGGGGGGACTTGAAGTCCCTTTTTGAGGACCAATTTTTTTTTTCACTATCCCTAGAAATCTAAATAAAACTGGTACAGTGCTAACACAAATATCAGGTAATGTATGTAAATATACATCAATAATTACTAATGGCGTCATTAATATATAGCAGGCATAATGACTGTTTAATTTAAATTAAATAGGATAACATTGTGTTCCAAGTGTTTTGTTTTCTTCTCACATTATTTATGTTTTTTAATGTATTTTAGAAACAGTACAGTCTGTGTGTGTTGTATTGTGTGTTCCTAAACTAATATGGAAAAAATGCATCAGGTATTATTTTTATGACTGTGGAAACATTCAGCTTATTCAAGGTTGCAATGTTTCTGTTTTAATAATGCATCCTGCATAGCTTTTGCCTACTTGTAAATTACTATTCATTACAGTTTGCAAAAGTTCAAACCGAAATGTTTGCTTCCCCCTTAAATTTCTACTGTTAATGTATGCTGGTTTCATTAGTGACCACATTTGTGCAAAGAATAATTGTCCCTTTGTTTGTAATTATGTCACCTAGGTAATCTTTTCATGGATTCCATTATCTCGCAGAGTGTCTGAAGAGTAGAGAGTCCAAAGTAAAAGAGGAAAAAAAAGCTTAGTGTGTTTTGTGACCCACAAAATAATGACAATAATGAACTGTTTTTAACAAAATTAAGAGCATAAATTGTATGTCTAGGACAAGTGCTGTGGGGATGCGGTGTACTTGTTGTTATCGAGTGATAAAATAATTTCCTTCATATTTAGAGGCTTATTTTAACATTTTTAACTATAAAGATTCTATGTGAGTTTTATCAGGTTATGAACTGTCTCCATTAAGAAATGGTAAATTAATCAATAAAGTGAAAACAGTACAAGTACGTTTGGGAGTTTTATTTTTACAAAATTCTCATAATAAAGTTCTGCTTATTGCCTATTGTTTTGTCTCCAGGACAATGGAATCCAAAGATAAGAATTGCTTTGGAATTGGGACCCAAATTTTGTGTGGGTACTAGAAGACACAGATATGGAACTATGGGATAAGAGAAGAGCAGAGCCCAGTGGCAGGAGCGACTTATATACCTCGTAGGATCACTCACTCACCCCTTGTAAGTGGGACTTAAGGTTTGTGTGGATATCAGGGCAAAGGCTTGGATATTGCACAAAATAATAGGAGAAGACCAGAAGGACAAAGCTCCAGAAACTAGGAGCTGTGTACTTTCTAGAGGAGACCAAGAAGACGCTGAGATAATGAAGGGTCAGGGTTCTTATGGTTAATAATGACAACAAGAACAAACCTAGTTTGCAAAACAAAAGGGTACGCCAAGGGCGGGCAAAGGTTTTGTCTTCAAGATGACAAAGGGCCTTGTGGAGTCCAAAGCGTCATATATATATATATATATATATATATATATATATATATATATATATATATATATATATATATTGAATATATTTGACATCACCATATGATCTTATTTTTCTTCCATGGCAAATGAAAATACCAGTAATGTTACATTTTCTGTAATGAGCGTATGCCTTTTGTCTGTTGAATTTGTCTCACAGTTCGGATGTTAGACTTTTCTTTAACCTCACTGACTTCTGTGGCCTGGAAAATGCTAAAAATCCACATTTTCAACATATATGTCAAGGTAATGCTTTATACATTTATCTATGGAACAGCGCAATATTTTTTTTTTTTCAGTACTTTCCATCTACTTGGAAGTGAAATGTATTAATTATGTTGAATTTATCATTAGTTTTATAAAGGAGTTACCTTTTCTCTTTACTGTGCTTTGGGTTTTTTTCTCTTTATAATATAATTTAGTTTATGACATACATGGTTAAAAATGTAACAAATATTTATTTCTAATATTTATTTATTTTTTTAATTAAAGCTCTCGAATTTGTTGATATAACATGCAAGAGCGTCTGCACATGACCTTCACGTAGTTAATTGGTTATTTTGCGTAAGTCTGGCTTTACTTCTAAGGAGAAGTAGCTCATTTGATGTTTTAATAAATCATAGCAAGGTATTAGATCTGTAAAATATTAATTATTCTTTTCTTGAAATGACAATTTTTATGTAACATATCAAGAGTAACTGTTATTCTGTTTGATTTCACGATGCAACAATAAAAATATTTTTTCTGTTTTTCAGAGCAGAAATTAAGGCCACAAATTATTCTTTTAGTTCAAAATCTTCCATGAGTTTTAACGGTACATGTAACTACTTTTGTTTTGTGATATATTGTGTCCATAATTTATTTTGCCCCTGTATTTTATTATTGTGTGACCAAGACCTCTGAAGACATTCTGTCTCGGCTAAGATATATTTCAGCTTGCTATAAATAAATAACTTAATAAACATTTCCATAAGGTTAAAGAAGTCAAGCTATGTTGGGCAAAGTCAAGCATGATGTCTTGCTCAAAATGGAACGAGGAATGTTGAATGCTGGGACGACAACAGAGATGGTTTGTTCGTCAAACAGTAACACAAAACGATGGCGAGATAATAATTAGAATGATAATTATTACTATACGGTGGTGAATGGAAACTTTTGAAGCTCATGGCATCTTCATGAGGTAGACATCAAACTCAATAAGAACATTCCAGGGCTCATGTTATCTTGCATACAGCATTTTCCAGTTAACACCAATCCATGATACATTTTATATTGACAGATGGACTAATATTAGTGTATGATGGTCCTTTGGCTCTGCAGCATAGATATATCAGCATTACTCATTACAAATCCAACATGGCTAATACTACTTACACATAACACCATAAATCACCCCAAATCACTTATTAAAGGCATAGTCATAGACAAGATGAACATCGTGATCCCTCCACACATCATTTTTTTTTAAGTCACTGTTTGAGCGTAAATGTTGGCACATTATGCCTGTATGCACAGCTTATGAGCGATAATCTACGTTTAATATAATATAAAGCGTCAGATGTTTGGTTATTTGTACCTGATGGTTATAGCGAACGTTACGTTTAATGTAGCGCATCATGAATTTATGCTAATAAATCTCCCCAAAAAATATACAAACATTAAATTTCCATCTGTGTTTTTTTTTAAAACAATAGGGGAGGAATCATATGCCTCCCAAGCACATGACATCAAGGGTTAAATGATGTGCCGTTTTACCTGCATGTCGTGAGAAGTAAAATGCGCTAGTGCTTCTGCATCTTGTGGAGAAAAATATGTTTAAATCTACATATCATTGGCCCCGCAAAGTACAAACCTGAGAGCATATATATAGGTGTTACAAACTGCCTTTTCCCGTAGGTTAAAGGTATTTCTAGAAATAGTCTGCTTTTTTTTCTTAGTATCCATGAATTCTTGCAATATTTTGAAGGATTTTATGCAGCATCAAGATAGCATCATTTTCTTAGAGGTCTAATAATTATGAGTTTTTTAGATTTCTGAAAAAATATTTATGTTTACGAAAATAAAAGTAAAATGAATAAATATTTTTGTTTAAATGTTTTTTTTGTTTTCGTAATATATTTTTAATAATGAAAAACGACAACCACAATATACGAAATAAGTCATCGGATTGCTATCAGTACATTTTATTTTTTTGACAATAATACCAGGATTTACCAACAAGCTATGGGTGCATTATCGCTCATTATAACAATTCCATCAGCATTCTAACGGTGATGCCATTTGGGACCTAAACCTGGCATTCCCACATAGCTGTCTCTAGCGGGAAGCTGGCAAAAATGATTTGTATCTCCAGTCAACATTAAAAAAACTTATTTCAGATTGCGTGGCAGTTCAGGGCATTAGTTCCATTTACATTTTTTTCCATGAATAAATAAATAGAATTTTTTTTTAAATACAACAAAAATACAGGGGAAGTCCCATGGAAAACCAAATGTTGCTGTTTGAGTTTTAAATGCATTGTGCTTTAGAGTGATGATGTATGGAGCAAATGTTTAATTCAATTACTCTTAATTTATCTGCAGACCTAAAGAGTCCTGTGATTGGCCCATTCGTTTTCAGGGAACAAATTTCGTTCGCTGTCTATTTGGTTCAGCCGAAGATTTGGGGCATTTTTAGTTTTTGAACAAAATTCATTGCCTGGTGCCCACATTGACTCTCATGAGAGGGCGTCACCACATGAGCCGCCATTTTAGAGGAAGTTCCTGCCGGGTTATGTCTGCAAAGATGCAAAAGAAGATAAAAGACAGCAGATTGAAGCTAGAAGATTGAAGGGAATGAAGAAGAGAAAGGAGAAGATATAAGATGAAAATGATTAATAGGAAGATGTGGTAGTGGTGGGCAGAGAAGGTAGAGAAACATTTGGATAGCGTGAGAGAGTGAATGAGATTGTGAGCGAGTGAGAGTGTGAGTGAATGTGGGCCCACTAATTTTGTTTTAGTCAGATTCGTTGGGTGTCTGGCCTCGTTTTCAGGGCTTCGTACAAATTGCAGAATTTACCAAAATTCGGTAACTTTGCAATTCGTACAAATATGAATGCACGAGTCTACTTAACGCCTTATAAAACCTAAATCTAACCGTGGTGCTTGCTTTATGGCTGAGCATGCAATGTCATTTTCCCTCAGACCTTCATTAGTTAGAAGGACTCTCAGAGAGATTATTACCACGGTATTCATCTACTTACCACAAAGCAGTAATACAATGACTAATCTGGTTTGGCTGGGTGACTGGGATAAGAATCCACAGCTCTTGAAAACATTGTAGATTGTAAACTCATTTGATCAGGGCTCTCCTTATCCTTTGTTCCTGTAAGTGCGAATTGTTATGTGAGGCACTGCTTGTTATGTGCTGTTTACCCACCGTGAGTCTCTGTGGAATACGATGGTGCTATACAGAAAAAAAAAAAAATCATTAAAACCAGCATTATTTAAAAAAAAACAAAAAAAAACGTAAAATCCATAACTGTAGTAAAGGAGTCAAACTGCTCCTGGTAATAGCCAACAGGCACATAAAATGTACGAAACTATAAATCTAAAATAGATGCAGTAATATGTAAAGTGAAGATATCTAACAGTAATTCCATGCTTGTATAGCGATATTATAGTTTGTATATTTATTCTTATTATTACACATTTTGTTTCTGATCATATTTTGTTTCTTAAGGACGGTAAAACTTGTATTTTATGATATTAAAGATATATTTAAAAAATGCTAACCCCAGACTTTTTGGTTGCACTGTTTCTGAGCTAAAATCTGAATTGTTTTATAGTTAATCAAGCAATTAACATTGGGTACTGGTAAGCAATTTGGCTAGTGCCGTATATGCATACCTGGGAACTTAGGTGAAGCACCGCTTCTCCAGGTCAAGACCCGAATCCTCCGGGTCGCAGGAGCGGGGCCTTGACAAGCCCCGCCCATTTTCCCTTTAAATGGGGGTGTCTCCCGCTGCCGTCAGCGGAAACTCCCACCGACGTTACAGGACCGCCCTCTGATGTCAGTGGGCAGTCCTGGCCGTGTCCCGCAAGGGAAGGCTCTGGGTAGCCGGAGCCCAGACGTTCCCAGGTATGCGTATATGCCTAAATCGTTTCCAAAATGTAAAACTAATGTAGCCAAGCCTGATTATATATATTATATATATATATATATATATGACATTTTTTTCTCACGTAGAAACAAAGCATTTGACAGACGATAAGCTATGTCGACACAGGGGCTGCTACCCCATAACCCCTATGGCTTACCACCATAGGACCAAGTTTAGTTGTCCTTCATCAAAATATTTTACCTTCAAATCAGCTAGAAATACATGTTTTCTTTAGCATGCATTACATCTGAATGTACATGGTTCATCAGGGAGCAAGATCAAAATCCAAACCTGAGAGACACCCCCGAAATCTGGTTACCTGCTACCCTTTGTTTAAGAAATGAAGCCCTGAGAGGCCTATAAACAAACGTACCAGTAAAATGTAGGAGAAGCATTAATCTATGAATGTAAGAAATAATTTAAGAGAGAGACTGAGAAGTGGATACTAACTGAATAATTAGCACGGAAACCCCTCCATTGATAAAACTGCTTAAATGGTTTGTTTAATATGCCTAAGGGTCTTTCCTCCCCTAAACTGTTAATCCCTCGAGGATTTAGTAGAAAAAAAAAGATTTCAAGCCCATTTCATTGTCAATTTATTAAGAATAATGAATATATTACACAGCCTCGTATTAAGGGTTTGAAAAGGAGAATAAGAGAGGAACTGAAGGCAGAAGATATGTCACAAATCCGTGGGGGAAAAAAAAGTATGTTAAGGAGAAGAGGGTGGTCAGCTGTGTCGACTTTAATTTAAACAGGGTTTCCTGCAATAACTTTACTGCCTTATTTGCCTATTACCCCTTTTGAAAAGTCTCATTATGCTTTCAAAAGTCTTTTCAGGCTTCTTTATATTAATTATAGAAATCATTAGAATAAAAAGTTAACATAATGGTTTTAAGAACAGGCTTCACAAGAGGAATATGTGCATATTTAATCCTCTCTGCTGATGAATTTTTAATCATTCTTCAAGTCCAGGTTTTTATCTTAAAGCCTAACTTGATAACAAACCTAGCAATTGGTAGAACTAATTGGTACAGAATAAGTAAATAATTTATACAATTATAAAAAGCATGGCTGTTTAAAAGGTGTGCAAAGACCCCATGCTTCATAATTGGAGTAGCTCTCCCCAACAATGCACAGACATGTGGTGCACTACTGACACCTAGTGGCCAAATGTCCTTACACCTTTTTATTAACACATATAAGGTATTATATCATTCTAGCCTTCCATACAGTCTCATTTATTTTACTATTTATTATATGTTCTGCATGTACATTTTAGCCCATCCAGTGTCAAACAAAGTGCGTAGCCTTTTGCATTGGAACAAAAAGTGTTTCCAAACCATGCCTGGTCATTATAAGAAACGTTCATTAGTAGACACCAGTGGTGATACTTTTATTCACACAATATGCACATGTTTGAAATGTTTCTAAAACCATATTTGTGTTTATTAAAATATATATCTTACAAAGAAGTTATGTGGTTGGGGTTGTTAAATACTGATGCACTAGATGCGGAAACGGGAAAAGAGATGTTTCCAAAGGATATGTGCTCGTAAAAAGTACAAAATTCATAATGCTTACAATTTGGAATATCATTTTTTTAGGTAGGCAGGTAGGATGTATACTGTAAAAACTACTATTTTATGTGTAAATGATATAGAAGCGTATCAAGCCTGGGTTGTCGTAGGCTGTGGCAGCCTTTATGGTGGATATTTCAGTAGATTCCTTGGCACAAACTTTGCCTGTCTTTGACCACTTCTAATTTTTTAATAGAGATACCAGATACCAATCTTGATAGAATTTCTGCATGAAAAGATTGCTTCTTGGAGCATCTAAAAGTGCATTATGTACACAGGCTTTTATTATTTATGTTTAGGGTATATACACACACATTCATTATGTCAAGGGTCTATAAGAAGAATATACATGTTTTTAAAAGATCATATTCCATATCTTACAATTCATATATTCAACACAATAAAACCTGATGGAAACTCTGTATGCATTATTAAGTTATAAACGTACATTATTTATAATCTTTAATAATTAGTGCACCTATAGAGGGATCCTGGGTGTAGTTAGGAAAGGTGAACTTATGTGAACTCATGGTAAGTATCCATTGGGTTTATTATTGCCTTATCACATTATTCTAGAATGTTTGAACAGCGACAGAAGCAGCACATGGAGCGTATGCTTTTTGTTTGCTTATGAATTATAACTAAAAATCTGCTCTTTCATCAGGTGTCTATTCAGTATTAAACTCCTTTTCATATTAAAATCAATAACTGAGTTCTGTTCTTCATTTACATACAAGTTGATTGCACGTGCAACCCATGTAGGTGACAGTATACATATATACATACATATGCAAGAAAGACACACATAAGAAGGGTTTAAGTTGAATAATTAGGCTAGTAAAGCAAATAACACATTGGGAAAGAGGGCGTAGGGTGGGGGGGCACTTGTGATGTCACATGTTAGCAGGGATCAAACATTTTTTCTAGCATGCTTGCTGCCTATGTTGCCATGGTAGCAAGCAGCCAGCAATCAGATTTTACTTTCAAGTTTTTTTATATAGCTGAAAAAGCTTCTGATTGGTCTATGACTAATCTGTTCCAAAAAAAATATTATATGATACATAATTGTAACAACGTACATATTAATTTAGAGCTTGGTGATTCCTTTCAAAGCCGCCAGTCATCATAAAATACACAAGGTTACTTTACCTAAATTATAAGATTTACGACCCGGAAAAATAACGGAGGTAGGTCCTATATCTTTTTCAAGCTCCACATACTCTACTACACCACCACAAGCTTTCTTTCAAAATAAATGTTAAGCAGGCACTTAGTTAACTAGCGAGAAAACTGAATGTATAATTAAGATAGTCAGTAATCGCAAAATGATCCAAAAAAAAAAATTACCTCCATAAAAAACACTTTTAAAAATATTTACAAAACAAACTGTATTTACTAAAACAACAGAAAGACAGAAGATAGCTCTTCTTTATGAATATACTAGTTTTAAACGTTGAACGACTGAAGGATCAACAAAGATCTTTGATACTGATGAAGGTCTCCTGGAGTGGATTATAAAGACGCGTTCCAGTCGAGTACCAAAAAGAAGAGATTGGTGGTTTTGAAATTTGGAAACGACGCGAATGTTAATTTTGGGATATGATTTCAGACTGTAATTCGAGTGCAGTAGTGCTTGAGTTTACAGGGTAACGTCCCCTTATTCAGCTGGTAAAACTCCACAAGTTGTATAAGGTCCGTGAATCGGGTTTGCCCGTCATCCAAAGTGTAGAATCGTTGTCCGTCCTCTTCTGTCTTTTAGAATGAAACAAAACTGTTTAGTGTGAGGCAACATAATGCCGACAATTAGTCATTTTTTTCCTTATTTTTCTAGTCAATATTATTAAAAAATAAGCTTTATATAAAAATTGTCATATATATTACATTTTTCAGGATTCACAGATTCATTTGAAGTGCTGTTGATTTTCTTTACAAAGATTTACAATATAAAAAATATGTACTGTCATAGAATTATTAACATATAGAACTAGCATCCTATATATACATATATATATATACATGGTACAAAAGTTAATTTTTTAAAATGATCTCAGAAGTCCACTTTCTGACGTAGTATATGGAACAGCTAAAATATAAAGTGAAAAACAGTACTTACAGGAGATATTTGGATATGCTTTATTTTCTGACCATGACACATAGAAAGGACAAAAGATTTTGGAGTACTTTGGCTGTCTCGTACCAAAAAAACCCTGGGGAAAACATGTTGACTTAAGTACATTGATAGCCAAGATGTGATAATACATATGTTTGCATCACAGTCGTTTGATGTATTGGAGTTTTTTTATCATTCATAAATTTACATATGGAAATGCTGCTAGTTTTAGAAGAAAATCATCCCAAAAAATACATTTATTATTATTTAGTTGAAGTTGATAACTTTACTTGGTGAACACTGGAAAAGATCCAAAGTCACATGAGCTTTCAGGATCTCAGAGGTCTCTCTTTCAGACAGAATTAAGCTAAGAAGTTAGAATATATTTTGCTATTTCTGCTTAAAAGCAGAAGGTGGTAATGTCAAAATATAGTGGTTATACTTTCAAACAAACTTCAATGGCTGTAGTGTGGATTCATCTTTACAGGACCCAGCTGTTAGGTTTCTATAGTCTACCATCTGGCTCTGACTGCGTAAGAATTGTACATAAAAGCACCTGTCTGATTCAGAACATTAATGCAGGCTAATAAAGTATATTTTATTTATAGAATAATTGTGCTTTGAAACATAATCCTGTTCTACATTTAAAGATAATTCTATATCTATAAATAATGGTAAAAATATTGTACTATCTTCATTAATTCATTATCTATCTATCTATCTATCTATCTATCTATCTATCCATCTATATATACAGTACATATATATATATAAATATATATACGCTTTAGACCCATTGAACTTACCCGTTTACAAGACCTTGCTGATTTATCAATTTCTGAGCTTCGTCTCTGGACACTTTGTGATGGAACCAAGGCTGTGATATGTGTACAGCTAAACATAGATGAAGCACAACAATATTTTTACTTTATCTATTCATACTAAAATACTGTAGCATGTATGTAAAATATACCGTCTATGCAAATAATTCAGCAGACATCATCTACAGCAAATTATGAGAGCTTATTAAAAATAATAACTGGATCGGATAGAGTTTTTAATCCAAAGTCTATGAACTACATGGATTCTACATTATTGTACTTCCCATGTATGATACCTATATACTAAAGTCCCCTTAAGTAAAGCGGGTGCCAAATTCCCAGTCCAGCCACCCCAAAGTTTATGGAAATATCATGGTGCATTGATCTTGACCTTGACTTGAACTCACCCAACTTTTAGTGAATATTGGATAGTTTGAACATGAAACTGCATGCAAGTAGTGGCTATTTATGTCACTAAGTTAACAACTGAACTCTAATTAATGCTTTAAAATATGTCTTTAACCTATATGCATTATAGTTACATTCCTATTTAGTTTAAAAAAGCCTCGTGCCCATCAGGTTCATTGTATCCAACTATGCCTTTGTCGATCCAAGAATGCTAACTGCATTGGATTTTAATGAGTAAATAATTTTTACTTTAAAAACAATTTTTTTTTATTTTAAAAGCAGAGGCTAAAAATATCCAGGGATCAAAACAAGAATCTATGTTTAAATGTATGCCAAGGATACCTAGGTTCGTTGTGGGACTCTGAGATGTTGTTTGGGTGCCATGGGCACTGATACGTCCACAGCTTTTCCTCTGAAACAAAGAATTGTAGGAAAAGTGAATTGATTTTATGAACCTAAAACCCATTGGTAGATGATTGGAACGTCCATTGTGATCTCTTATGGGCTTACCTCCTATAGGCTGTAGAAACTGTCATTCAAAATGTACTTAGAATCACAGGTTTACATTAGCAGGTCCCTTTAGAGTCGTCATTTTTATTCTCTATACTTTTTAATCAGTGGTGGTACGACTAATAAAGCAAAAGAGCTTGGGGGAACTACCAATATCATTTCAGGTTACAATAAGATTGGACCATGTGAAATATGCCCCCTTCGATGATCTCAATAAGCAATTTGCTGATATTATTAGACAAACATGTATAAAGGTAGGGCTATTTCTGGCACCAAGGTAGCATAAATAGACATGGCTGTTTGAAATAACTTTTTAAGTCAATTTTTTTGCCTTTTTAAATTTTTTGTTTAGATATTACAAACCCTCCACAATAATCCTTCTTGTAGAGCAATGGAAAGAACTTCTGTAGGGTTCTCGACTACTCTGCTTTTATGTCCAGAGAAATCCATGGCCACCAGAGAATTTTCTGATATACTCCTCTGCAAAGACACCAAAAAATATTAAAATCCAAGAACTCAGAAGTGAAACCGAAGCATAAACAAGCAGTTTAAAAAAAATAAAACTAGGTTAAAGAAAACCGCTGTAAATGGAGTGTGAACTGTAGTGTACATTCCACAATTATATAAATATGTTCCAACAAAAACAAAAGAGGCTAATCTGAGGAAAAAGCCAAAAAAAGCCAATGTCAAGTTGTGTCCTGATGGGAGCCCTGCCGTTCCACATTTTGAATTATTTTCAAGACGACCTCTTAGAAAATAGGGTGGTTATTGGCACATTGTTAATAAACCTATTTATTAGTTTTAGTATGTTGCCAAACACCAGCCTTTCAACTGCTTTATATCACAAAACAAAGTCTGTATTGAACCGTATATACGGCACTTTGCAAGCAATGTTATAAAAGTGGTTTATTTCCTATTTGTGATAACGTTGTGATACCATCTCAGTTGTAGTTTTCAAGCATCCTCACTTTTCTGATTTTATTTCTCTATATCAGAAGATTGTAAGAGACAATGGCAGGATATGATTATATCCCCCTATATCTTGAGATTAACTTTTTAGAACACCAGCAATTTTGTTTTTATCTTTTAGTTTTATTCCACTGGAAAACTTTATCTCAAATCCTTGCCTTGGCCATAGATCATAACCTCATGAATGCCAGATCCTTAAATCGAGCCCATGCTTGAAACATGGGCATCTCCAAGCAAACTTTCTTAACCAGTTTCTTAAACTTTCTGTGTAAGGCATGTATCCAAGGTTGGGAGATACAAAAACTGACACACAAAATTCTCTTAAGAAATTATGGAGGAATTAAATAATTTTGATATACTCTTTCTGTTTAGTGTGCTAACATAACATCACCTTATAATTGTTATTATCATTATCAATTATTATCATCATAGCAGCATCCTAAAAATTAACAGAAAAAAAGTATTAAAAATGTTTTATTTATACAACTTAAAAGCCATAGAATAATGTGAGGATGTGGCGGAGATGTGATTCCCTAGGTCTCCCGGTCAGTTTCTTCTTTATCTGGGTTGGGGCACAGAGTTTGGCATAGCCCACTACCCGCCTACTTTCTGCCTATTTCCTGCCCACTTCCCTCCCACTCCCCACCCACTGAAGTCAGTCTCTGGCTAGCCCTGTCTCTATATATGTCTAGCAGGGCCAGATTAGTGATGGCAAGGTGGCCCTCTCACTTTAATGCCAGTTACTGAGGTATGACCAGGCATATCCAGCCAGTGGCTGCACACTGCGGCACCCATTCTGCTGCTGGAGCGTCAGATCTGGTGAGCGTGTGGCACTGCTGCCAGTGGTCCAAAGTGCATTAGCCTGTTGTGCCAGATGGCCAGTCTGGGATTGATGTCTAACCTTGGCCCTTCACAAAGCCACTCCCTAAAAGTGTGAGGTTCCGGGTAGCCTACCCTGCGAAGCTCCCAAGTATAAGAATAAGTGTGTCTAACAGTTACATACCGTAGGCGACAAACTTTGACCATTAGCTTCACATTGGCGTTGTTGTGGCCTGATATAATTTTTGTATATCTGCATTCCATGCTGAAAATCAATGCAGAGTAAATTTTAAAAATTTTCCTAAAATAAATTGCAGACATAAACAAACTGCACTAAAATGTAATTCATTACCCGATCAACTGGTTGTGGCTACTAGAAAACAGATTGGGTTATTATATCTTATTGTTACAATGGGCATCCACGGTAATTCTTCCAAGAAGCCACACAATAAGTTAGGGTCAAACATTCCCTAGCCATATTAATTGTTGGTCATCAGAGGACTGAGTCTCTACCAACAAAAACACATAAGAAAAATCTAATTACATCTCATCTATGAAATGGGGCAATAAAATACATAACATTTGCATATTGTTCAGTGGACCCAGCAGAGGCTGCAAAAAGAAGAAGCAACACTAATCAGTGGGCCTTCTCATTGCTTACCCAGCTAACAATGGCTCTATCAGGAAATTTCTGGGGGTGCAAATGTCCCTCTTGCCCCTCTATGTGGACAAGAGGGACGTTTTCACCCAATTTGGGATTGTTTTTCCTCTATAGACAGGTCGGAACCCTGGTACCCCAACATGTTATTTCTATCCATGGTCCATCATGTTATTGCATCACTTACTTATGTATCATGCAGATAGATTTACGTCTAAGTCAAACCATGACAGATAAATGCGGCAACTGGAAATAGTACCTTGTACAATCTAATTGCTGTCACCCAGCATGCTTTAGTCTCTTCATTCTCTGCACACAGCAGTTTCAGGGTCTTGACTCCTCCTTGATTAGGCTAGAAAGCCACAGCACATTTTGATTAGTGCATGTCTTGTAGGAAATACCTGTTGAAATAAAAGTCACTAAAATTCTCCTTTTTAAAATGTTTATATGTGTTAATGTCGACACAATTTGAACATTGTGGTGCTTACATCATCAGCAGCTTATGTGCACTTTTTACTTAATAACTATTATAAAAACAAAATTATAAAAATATACCTTTAAGCAGAAGCCATAATCATTTGGTGCCCCGTATAATTTTTTTCTAGAGAGTAACATGTAAACATTATTTTCACTGAGGTCACTGAAAAACTGTAGATGCCTAGGGTCCTGAAAAAAATAAGAACTGTAGTCAATGGTAGAAATACAGCTAGAAGTTAATGATTATAATTCAGTTGCTCGGACTAGACAGACCATTCAAGATGCTGTCCCTTTTGGCACTCGGGTGGTAGGGTGACCGGATATTTCTATTATAAATGGGTATGGTAAAAAATATATATATATACTTAATGTGCAAATTGTAACTGATCTCTCACTTAGGTTAACTGCAGGTGCTTATTTACATGGGAATATAACTTGATTGAGACTTCTGTCCCTTCCTGTCATTTGTACCCAAAAGCGATGTTTAAAAATAATCTGTGCGCCATAAAAGGTAAAAAGCCAATTTCTTTTAAAAATTAATACAAATAAAATATCAGTCATGATACATGTGAGAAAAGTTACATACTTAAGAATATCACCAACTATCTCGGCAACAGACTAGTGTACTATTGGTTGCATGCCAAACCAATGTTTTGACTTGTGATGGGCATACAAGGGAACCCTCAGGGTTTGACTCTGAGACTCTGGGTTTTTTGCCCCAATCTCAGGGTCTCAGGAGTTCATTATGCTGCAAAATAGGCAATATGCATTAAAAAAGTGGACAGGACTATGATGTTAATTGGTTGGAGAAGAAAGTGGTCTAACTGGTGGAAATGTCTAGTAGTAGCAAGAGTTCAGCCACAAAGTGGTAGATCACGCACCCTCACAGAGCAGGGCTGTCGAGTGCTGCAGAGTGCAGAGTGTAAAAACAATTAGTCCTCTGTAGTATCACTCACTACAGAGATCCAAACTGCGTCTGGAAGCAACATCAGCAAAAGCTCTGTGCCGAAGATCACTATGCACAATTCCAAGTATTGGCTGGAGTTGTGTAAAGCACAAAGCCACTGGACTCTGGAGCAGTGGAAACGCATTCTCTGGAGTGGTCATTCAAACTTTTGGGTTTGGCAAATGCCAGGAGAACACTACCTAATGGTGCCTATTGCCCTGATTGTGATTCAGGCCTTCCCATCCAACATCAGTGTCTTTCCCCACAAATGTTCTACTGGATGAATGGGCAAGAGTGGAAGCTGTAACAGCTGCAAAGGAGCGGACCGACTTCATATTAATGTCTATGTGGTTAGAATGCAATGTCATAAAAGTCTGTGTTGGTATAACTGTCAAGTGTCATATAGTATATGTGTGTATTATATACAATATATGCTGTGTATATATATATATATATATATATATATATATATATATATGGGACAATTTTACCTCAGGAACAGTCAACCTATTGATCAGTAGGTATAATAAAGAACTCCTTCCTAAAATTCATTTCCACATGGATAAACATGTCACAGATTGAATGGTCTTGAACACTGAGCTACATCCCAACAATAGCTGAAGGGCAGCATATTACCCAACCCACAGCTTAGTGCATCACCCTAATGTTTTGGTTTCAGCTCACATGTTAGTATAGTTTAGAATTCTCATTTGTCACAATACCTTTGATGTTCCTTTTGTAGAAAAATATAGCCCAGAGCGACGTAACACAAAGAACATTTTTTTCCAAGTCTTTTTCCCCTTTTCTGTCATGTATAAGTAGCTCTGTATTTCAGGATAGGTACTTGTACTCAAAAACATCTATAAAGACAACAGTTGACACAATAATAAAGAAACTGCATGTGATGACATAACTTAGGTGTTCCATGTTTTCACTTCATGTGAGTTTTTATATTTATATTGTAAATATTCTAATTTTTTTAGTAAGCATTTTTTATATCTAGCTTAGCGATTTTCACTAAATTTGTCTATGCTCAACAGTGGCTTTCTAATTTAATTCCATTACCTAGTGGTGATAATTGAGAGAGCTTGAGTGAAACTTGGATGGCCCTGTCTAAAATATATTTAAGTCATTGAGATGTCTTGAAAGCAACCACTCAGTCCTATTTGCAGAGAACCCTCCTGGAAATTCTCCTGCCAACTTTCTCTTCACTGAATTAAACCTCATTTGTATTTATTGCTTGATGATTTTTTCTCACATGTTGTATTTACAGGATCAGGTTATCGTGGAATATCTGGAAAAGTACATAGATTTTCCGTAATGTTTTCTTTTAATCTGTACAAAATGCATTTGTTTGAATGACAACCCTAACCCTACAAATTGGAGGAATCAATGAAATTGCCTTTAATCGCCCCCTATTTTTTCTACATTTATTATGGTCACAGAATAACATATAATCCCCTTGGAGGGAGGTGGTGTTACCAAATGTATTGTTAAAACATGTATATGCTTATTACAAAAAATTTCCGTATGGTAATTAAGGTTCCCCAATAACCTACAGGGTCCAATGTGCAACTAGTATCTTATTTCGCCATAATGTCTACTTAACAAGGCGCCAATCCAAGGAGATAATTGATACCCCCAACCGGCCATTAACACTATGGAAGACTGCGCTCTGAGTTAGGCCTAGGGCAGCGTGGAGGGTGATTACGGCCCTAGGTTTAATTGCTTTGGTGATATTTAGTTGACAAGTTTATCTTATAGAAGCCAATCTCAGCTGCAGTCTTCTTTATTCAATAATTTTCTTAAAAATAGGGAACGGTGAGGAATAATTGTGCGGCTCTGTTGAAGTCAAGATGGCTTCCACAGGATCGATATAATAAATATATATTGCTTATATCAATATTTATACTGTATAGAACAGTTAAACTAAGTGTAAAGCAAGAAAATGTATAAGAAATGTTCTGTGGTTACCTTTAATGTATCTAAAGGTGCTGTTGTACCATTACTTTCACTTGAATAGGACACCATTGAATCTGGAAAATAGGTCTATTAAGATAAAATAATAAGTACAAAGACATCAAATCATTATATAAATGCACTACATATCTATTTAATTATTACTATCATCGTGTCATCTTCCCAGCATATACTAATATTGTTCTTTATTTAATACAAAGCAGGGATCAGTTGGTAAGCTTTATCAAGGAAATTTAAACTTGTGTTGGCGTTTATTATGCTAGTAGGACAGATGGCATTCATATTAATTTTACTAAGAATACATCATCATCCATTGCCTTATGTTATGGAGTACGAAGCTGCCCATCTAGTGTATATCTTTTGATAGCTTTCTAACAGGTTTCATAAAGTAAACAAATTCAAGAATCCAAGGAACAATGTGTATGTTGCAAGCTTTCTTTTATGTTTGGGAAACTAGAAGGGATTTTCCAGGTATTGTCCTGCATGGAACAGGCAGAAAATACAATAGCTTTCCATATTCTCCTGATTATATTATAATAAGCATATTCATAATTGACCATTTACATAGTAAGGATGATATGTATTGGTTTTTTCTACACAACAATCATCTCCAGCATCTGAAGAAGAGGCCTCTGAACTCCTGAAAGGGTTACATATTTTTTGTATTGGTCCAATAAAAAGTACCAACATCAATAAGACTTTGTATTTATGATTGCGCTGACACTAAATAGCTGAAACCAGTGACTTCCTTACCTCTGGATTTTTGAAAAACTCAAATTTTCCATAAAATTTCCTAAAATAAAATCTGCTGTCCTCCTCCATGTCCCAATTAGACTGCACTTCAACCACCATCTCGTGGTCCTCTACAATTCTTTCTGTAATGAAACAATAACATTTTAATCCGTATTAGAAATTCTAAAACCAACGCAAGAAACCTCACCAGTGTTTTTTTAAGGCTCGTAGATGTGTTTTGTTTTATAATGGTAACCCATTTGTCTTCCTTCCACCTTGCTTGAACATGCTTTCCCACTTAATCAAACCATTAATTGCACTCTCCAGTATGCCAAGCAAACCAACGAAACAGATCTGTCGCTTTATTCTTTCATCTAAACGTTTAATCACATAAAAACACAGAAAATCTTTAAGAAGCTGTTTCAGTGTAATATGCATGACTTTGCGTCATGTGACAATTTACTATTTCCTGACAAATTATAAAAGAGGAATGATTAAAGAAGGGTTACAGCATTCACGAGTACTAGGAATAATGTGTACTGCTAGATACATAAGTGATAAACATTAATACTTACACTATATTTACTGTGTATATACATATATATATATATATGTGTGTGTGTGTGTGTGTGTGTGTGTGTGTGTGTGAACAAGTAGAAGCTATTCTTAAATTGTAAGTTCCCCTTACCTAGGCCAAGGTTTGATAGGTGTTCAAATATAGTCCAGCTGTGATCATCGACGTAATGGTTCTTCAGAATAAGTAACTGGCATACATCCCTACATGATATGTCGTTAGGAACTTCCAAGGCTCTGCTGGTTCCATCCTCGCTGTATACTTTAATCACCTGAAAAAATACAACATTGTTGTGCCTATGAAATTTATATTAAACTATCACCATTGGGAAACTTCTAGCAACCATAAACACATCAGGTCCTCCACAACACCACTTCTTCGTGTCAGTACATAACACCAGATATTCTAGAATTTAGATGGTCATCCAGCAATGTTACCTAGTTGTGACTAGTGTAGTTTGGCCAGAGCAAAGTATGAAAACGTTTATTTAGTGGGTTATTTCGTAAGTTTGTTACAGAGAGCTGGTATTTTTTGTGTGCATCTTATGGTCTGCTACGTAGGGCTCCACCAGTGGAAATAAAAGTTATATCTTAGCTATGATGCTTGGGTATGTAAGAATAAGCAGCCTGGGTTTGACAAAGACCTGCTGGTTTAGGAAACATAACAAAACATAAAATAAAATTTACGAGCAAGCACAGGCAAACTACAAGCAAGAACTAAACCAAACTAGATCATGGCTAATGGTATACAGAGGACCACATAGAATGCCTGCATCTTATATGAAAATGGTAGATAACTTCTGGATTGATATTATATATCATTGATCTTTATATGCCATCTTTTACCTAGAACATTACATTCAAATAATAGAACTCACAAAAGTCACTTTCTTAAAAGTGGTCAAAAATATCACCCATTTGTAGTTCTATTTTCATATTATATTATATATTGTAGTACTATTTTCATATTATATTATATATTGCATATATAAAATTTAGCTCTCCTACTTTTAAGTGTATATAATGTATTCTCTAAAGATAACACCCACTAAAACTTACATAACAGCAGTCAACAACTTTTACACCAACACTATACTTGTTCCGTACGCGTTCTGGGTGACATGAACTGCATTTAGCGTGGTGTACTTATTTGTCCACATAAGGACTGTAGTTAAACTGTTTGTTTTCAGATCTCCCCCTTTTCTTTCCATTCCCTTTATTTTCCTTGTTCACCATGGCTAACATTCTCCGTACAAAACTATGTACTCCCTTTTTTCAACTTGTTTGTTTTTCCTTTATTTAGAACATGATGCAACGTGAGATTTATAAACAAAATAAATGTGTTCTAGGCCAGTAAGACAGAAACTACCCATCTATCTCTGTATATATTTTTCCTATCTCTATCTAAAACCTGGACATAATTACTCCCAAGAGAAGCCACCAAGACATAGTGAAGATTCCTCCTCACTCATGGACAATGGTGTTAACCTCTCAAACCTGCAATGAATCCTCAAGAATGTTGGGGTTCTATAAACTAGAAACAGTCTAAGACCTTGTATGTTGGCACTGTAGATATAAGGCTTCAGTATCTCTTTAAGTGTAACAATGGCATGTAATATAATTGGTCTTTTGCAATAAAAAAATGTTCACAAGTTGGACCACTTTAGGTAAACTTTAAGAGACAGAGCAATGTTATGAAACAGTGGAAAAGGATAAATCGCGTAGCTGTCCCGATGATGTTAGGTGTCCTGATGATGTTCCATCTCAGGCTTCGTTATTTTGTACCAAACTGACAACAACTTTGCGCCTTTGTAATTTTGTATTATCACCAGCTTCAAAATAATCAACACTTCAATCTCAACTCTTAATAGCTAGTGGCAGTTTCTTAATTATTACCTGTTATTTTGATGATATCACTAATAATTAGCACATCAACCTTATTGAATTGTAGAGAAGTAGTTGATTTGCTGCGCCCAGATCACACTTTAAACAGAATTTAAAAATAAGATGAAAATAGGTTAAATAGGAAAAAGATGACAAAAACAGTGGCTCGCCCAGAAAAGAAATGTTTTTAATAATAAAAAGTATGGAAAATGCCTACAGGGTCTTCTTGGGGCTCTACCAGGTCCTTACCGTATAGACAACATATCTGGTGGCTCAGGTTGTGGGGTTGCCTTCACCAGGTTTTTCCCGATGTTAGGAAGAAGAAGGGTGTGCCAGGGAAATCATGATTCTAAGTCCTACATAACTCTCTGATCACCTGTTAATTGCTTAATGTACAAAAACATTCTTTGAAGTAAAGACGTTCTGTTTGGGCCACCTGGGATTTATTCATTAGACGTTTTTGCTCTGTAGGGCTGATTTTGCCAGAATTGAAGGTCCCTACAGAATTTCCCTTTTCCTGTTTTTAAAAGATCTTCTGATCTCTAGATTGTTCATCTTGGATGATTTGTATCATTTTAAATCTGAGGGTGAAATAATATTGAGCTGTTTATCTATTTTAACCATTTGAATCCAAAGCGATGGAAACTATGTACATCAATTTATAACTACAGCAACACAATTTAACTGGTGAATAATGACAAACTATTGACATTTTCCTAAAGACCGTGACTGTCATATATAAATATGATATAATTGTGTTTTATATATATATATATATACCTGTATATATATATATATATATATATATATATATATATATATATATGTGTGTGTGTGTGTAATTTAATTTATTTAATATTAATATATTAATTAATTATTAATTAATAATAATATATTATTATTATGTAATATACTGTATAATATGTAACTATGCATTATGTAACTTTTTCAAAAGTGGTGTAACATTTTACATATAATACACATTTTCCCTTTTAAGCACGCATAGAGAGTGGGTTTTTATTAGACACATATCCATAATAACACAATTAGAGTAGAATTTTAACTAATAAGGCTAGATTACTTTAATTTTTCATAAAATTTTAAATAAAATAATAAACGTAACAAATCATGAATTACGCTAAAGCCACAAAAAAGAAGATCAACGGATGATTTAATTAGATGAAATAACATTGGGTCGTTTAATGTGAATTATAAATAAGGAATAATAGTTATTAAAGAAAACAATGGGAATTATAATTCAGACTGATAAAACCCTTTATAAACAGAACGAATAGGATAAAATAATAAGCAGAGACGTCATATAGCTGTGCAGAGCTGTACTGTATGGGATTTTTTTTTTACTATCAATAATTACTGAGTCCAGTGCAAGAATGACCTTTACCGGCGTTCCAGTGCCTCTCTGGCCTTTGACCAGTAAAAATCCATCTCCGCCAGTTAGCACAGGACTGGCCACAAAAATGTTGTTAATCTGTAGTTTACAGCACATCATAACAGATTGTAAATGAGAAACTAATATTCTCTTTAACCCCCCGGCTGCCAGATGGGGAGAACAAAGCTGAAAAAAAAAATGTTCTGTTTACATCTGCCATCAAAATGTAATCAGTGTCGCACATCTATTTACTTAATGCGCGCAATTATATGGGTACAATGTGCTGCATTGTGAATTATCCAGGTGGATTGATTTGGCTTCCATTCAAATTACGTAAATAAACAATTTGGATTTTTGACGTTCACTGGGGGTATTAACTGTTTGGGTGTCAGAGGCTTCAGAAACACAGGAGGGAAATAGGACTGTATAATAACTCATTGGCATCATAGCTGATGCTGGTACTCACTATTATGTTTTTTTTCTTCTTTACTTTACAAAGAGAGTGGTAGATAAGTGGAACAGCTTTCCAGAAGAGGTGGTGCAGGTTAATAAAATGAGGGAATTTAAACATGCATGGGATAGGAATAAAGTTATCCTGAATCTAAGACAAGACCAACGGCAGATTAAGGTCTGAGTCTTTACAGAAGGAAAAATGGGAAAAATAAGTGGGCCGAATGGTTCTTATCTGCCGTCCAATTCTATGTTTCTATGACATTAGGATGGTCTTTCAGATGATACAAGGAGTGTGAAAGGGAAAGTATGTGTCTTCTAAAAATAGTACATGGATGTATAAGGAAGTGACAATGGGAAGGAACGGTCCCGTGTAAAATCCTAGGCTTTATTTTACATTTAAACTTTTATTATATCTGTGCTTTATTTTGTTTTAGAATTCCAAACCGTACAGAGCAGTAAGTTAACCCCTGCTGTTCTACGTCAGGATTAATTACATCGATTTATGTGTACAGGGAGATTATACTTCATTTCAAAATAATACATATTTAGACGAGCTGTAAACTTTCATCGAAGTCACAAAAGTTTCATTTCTTTCTCCCAGTCGTCTTAACCCTTTGAGTGCCAGAGGATAAAAACACTGAATTGCCCAAAAGCTTTAAGAGTCAATCTAAACATAATCTATTTTACAGGCAATGTTCCAAGCCACATAAAAAAATAACCACAATTGGGAAAAATAAATAAATATATGTACATTTATGTAAAAAAAATCCCTCATTTATTAGAAGTATGTGGCTCAATGCAAACGTCTTGTAAATGATAATATGCCCTACCCTTTTCTGCAGAACCAGTGGAGTGATCGCCGGCAAAGTTACCCTCCTCGCATACAAACTCATGTTTGCTCTTCATTCGGTAGGTTTACACTACGAATAATAGTCCAGGATATGCAGTCACTTTAAGTATTCCGTAGTTGTTCCAACACTGAACAAGCAAAAACTGTGAAACTAGCTATACTCAAAGCCAATTAAAAATAACTGTGGGAGAGAGCTAACAAGCAGCCAATCACAGCGGCTTCAAGGCTTTACTTTTGTCCTTGAAAGCACATTCTGATACTTTTGTTTATAATACTTAGGAATCGCAGACAACAGTCGCTGGAACCTTTAAATTCAAAAGCCCCTATTGTCAGATGAAGTCGAAGTACTCGGTAAAAAAAAATAAAGAAATACTGGTACATCTTTAAACCACGAAAGCCTGTCTCAAAAAGGGACCCCACCACTAAAACAGTATTCACCGGGTAGCTGTAGAGCACAAAACCAAGGCATTCATTGTATAAATCCAAGTAAAAGTCAAAGAGTACAGCAAGAGAAACATTTTGAATATTATGTAGTAATCGTACAAAGATAAGGTTGCAAGGTCGGTTTTGTTCACGTTAGGTTGCATAGGATGTTGTGGGCCCCTAGGCAGAGCTGGGTTACTCTCAGGCACCTCAGATGACTCTTTTGGACCCTGGATGGGCCTGTAGACAATAGGGGTCCAGCCATCGGCAGGTTAATAGAAATCGGACATCTCTCCAAAATTACAATAGCATCTGTGATAGAGAGTGAGGTCCGTGCCTTCTCAGACCTAAATTGGCTCTAAAACTTTAAGGCCAGCAGCTGATAAAAGACCCGTGTATAGTTCCCTACTGGATAGATGAAGACACAAGCTACAACCTTACACTATTACAGCAGGTGGATGCAGGTCTCTAGCAGGCAACTACACAATAAAGCATTCGATGGGCTGCATGAATGGGTATAATTGATAAGCACATGTGCCCGATGAGGCCCACATGGAACAGGCTCCACTCTTCTGGGAAGGCTTTCCGCAATATTTTGGAGTGTTTCTGTGGAAGTCTGTGCCCACTCAGCCAAAAGAGCATTTGTGAGGTCAATGGAGTTAGGGTCAGGAGCCACTCGAGTTCCTCTTCACCAAACCTGTCAAATCATGTCTTAATAGACCATGCTTTGTGCACAGGAAAGGTAAACTGGTGCCACAAAGTTGGAAGCATACAATTGTCCAACATGTCTTGGTATGCTGTAGCATTACCATTACCCTTCACTGGAAGTAAGGTGCCCAAACCCTGAAAAACAGCCGCAGACCATTATCCCTCATCCACCAAACTTTACAGCAGGCACTATGCATTCCAGTAGGTAGCATTCTCCTGGCATCCACCAACCCAGGTTTGTCTCTCAGACTTTCAGGTATTGAACCGTGATTCATAACTCCAGAGAACACCTTTCCACTGCTCCATTGGCGGTGGCTTTACACCACTCCAGCGGATGCTTGGCACTGTACATAATGATCTGCAGCTTGTGTGCATCTGCTTGGCCATGGAAACCCATTTCATGAAGCTCCCGACACAAAGTGCTTGTGTTGATGTTGCTTCCAGAGGCAGTTGTTTGTACTCTCTAGTGAGTGATGCAACAGAAGTTGATTCTTCCTAGTCTTCCACTGTAAGCTACTGTTACTCCTAAACGCTTCCACTTCACAATAATAGTACTGATCTTCTTATTCTCTTCACCCTCCCCCTTTCCTTCCACACCCCTCCTTTTCTATTATTTCTATCCCCAATCCTCCATTTGCTTGCATTCAATATTCCCCTTACCTCTATCCTCCATGGCACTTCAATGCTCTTGATGACAGGAAAAACAAAGGTTTAACCCAGCCATGTGTTGCCTACAGATTTACTTCCTTATCAGGGCCGATCTCACTGGCCATTCAGCCAGCTGTGTAGGGTGCCTGGACCAGGGGGATGCCGACTGTCGCAGAAACTGCCCCCAACGTGGTCTGGAACCACTGAATGCCTCCATAACGTGTGTGAAACATGCACAAGAGATCTATGTTTGCGTAAGCATTCTAAAAGACATGGCTTCTACTGGTATGGGGTAATAAATGGGTTTCTTGTCTGGGGCACTGTTGTCTAGGGGCGACCTTGACCCTAATGAAACAAAATCTGGTAACAGTTCAACCATTGTGACACCTTACAGAGAACAAAAGGTGCCACATTGTAATTGATCATATTAAAAGTACCATCAAGCCATCAAAAAAAAAGCCAATGTCTGCCACGTTCCACTTACCGGTGCCTATAAACTCAACAGGCTTATAAATTAGATTGGCTTGGCTGATAGGAGTTTTTGTAAACTAACCAACATTTTATGTACTCTGCTGATGTTAAAACTCTTATTTAAACTAAACTTATTTGCGAGATAAACACTGCAGAGCAAATATCTACTTATTTCTCTGCAAACCTAAATGCTTTGTGACATTTTTAGTATAATTTATTGATTTGCAGTGAGCGAATCCAGCGTTTGAGATCTAATTTCTTAATCTGGAGCCAGCATTTCCAAACACTTTTAAGTAATACTTGACAAGAGTTCAAAAATTACAAATTCTAGAAAAATAAATGCATATTTAGCAAATTGCTAATCTGTTTTTATCCTTGAAATGCTTAAAGTAAACTTGGCAGGAAATGCGACCACTGCACATTTGCGATTTCCATTCTTTCCTGTAATACAGGAATGGGAAGGTTAAAAAATAAAAAAAAAAAAGTTTAAAGAATGAAATGTTCACTGAGCAAAAGTGGGATTTAATTTACAAGAATTATGCATGTACCCTGGTTAGTGCAAGATTGGAAAGAGCCAAACTGGGGGTTTTTGCCTTCTTTTGGCTCAACAGCAACAAATTAACAGATATAGGAAAGGCTGAACTTGATGGACGCATGTCTTTTTTCAGCCTATATAACTATGTAACCTGATTCTTATTTGTGACAATGTTTCATAGTGGAATCACAGTAGTGTCGAATAACTTTTTGTCAGTCTGTTGTCAGGGAGACTATTTAAGTACACATCTCATATGCATGGCCTGTTCAATTTTCATGGCACCCTCCTTGCAAATTCATGGGGGGGATTCTATAGAATGCCCCATATGCCTTTGCCCCTACTATTTGCTGTGTAGGGGATGCGTTCAGAGTTATACTCATTAGCAGCCAGCTCCTGCGTTGGGTCGGTTAATGCTTTGAGCAGGGGGCTATGCAGATCCCTGTGCACATGTGTGGAAAGTGCTTCCATTAATTTGAATAGTAGCACTTTCCTGCCACAGGAAATCTTCAGACCACAGAGGACCACAGCTGAGAGCTCTGCAAGTCATTATTTTTTTCGTTTTGGAAAAATGGATATTAAAGTACTCATATATGGTCACTTTAATCCTGTAATCCTGTAAGGCTTTAAAATAAGCTAATAATAACACAAATTGTATTTTATATATATATATATATATATATATATATATATATATAATATAATATAATTGGTTATATATATTATTTATTTATTTTTATTTAGTTTTAGAATCTATGATTACTTTATGTCATGATGTAACAGATTATGTAAAGGTAAGTGGCTCTAAAAGTTATAAGGGACTCTTTATTCTTTAGCCTGTATTTCCACTGGCTTAAATGCAATGACGAGAACACTATATATATATATATATATATATATATATATATATATATATATATATATATATATATGTATAAACAAGTCATTTGTAACAATATATTAATGTACGAGCATTGGTGTATTCTTTAAACAGACTTTTGGAGGACGTAACTAAGCACGTAGTCACTGCTGAATTCGAGCTGATACTTAACAAGTATAAGTATACTTAACAATTATGATAAACATTGACAAATTAGAACAAATATGTGCCAAAGCCAGTACTGGGGCTGGAAGCTGTTGTAGAAGCAGCTGTTGTGACTTATGTTGGTCAAAAATATAAACAAGTGTTTGGAATGTGAATTTTAGCTTGTTTCTTCAAATATTTAACAAACATCTTCAATCGTTGACATCATCTGTTCACATTAATGAAAATCACTCGTCATGTCACCATTACCAGTATCAACTCTTCTTCCGGTTATACTCCCACATATTCCACATTATGGCTGCACTGGGAATGATAATTGCTTTGGGTATTAGAAACAAAGCGGGTCTGGACCTCACTTAGTATCATTCCTGGGAACTTCCCAGAGTAGGCTACCTGGAGCTCCCCCTCTTCTGGGGCGTGGCTTTGTGAGAGGGCAGGATGAGTTAGCAATGTAGGTGGGGCTATTCAGCTTTGTAGGTGGAGATAGCTGTGCATGGCGTGGAGCTTGCTGCACACAGAGGTGGGGCTAGCCCTGGGCAGTCTTATATAGGTGAGCAGTAGGCGATGAATGGGCAACCCTAAATGCTACACCTGGAGAAGACAAAACCACTGCTTACCCGGGTCTCGAGGCCAAACCTGGTGCCCAGGTTCGCTTACTACACTCAATCTGTTTGCATCCTTTATTATTTTTTACGGTTTTTTGGATATGTTAAATGCAAAATAGGACTAAACTGTTGTTTATAATGAGAATGGAGGCCAGTCCGTCCAAATACGTTTTTCCAACAGTGAAAAAGATTTTGGACGACAATATCAAAGCCCAGATTAGTGATACCTTTAAATATACCTCTTGGTGCTGCTCCCGATTACTGAGGCAACAGCCCAATCATTCTG
Source organism: Spea hammondii (assembly GCA_029215755.1). Lineage (NCBI taxonomy): Eukaryota > Metazoa > Chordata > Amphibia > Anura > Pelobatidae > Spea > Spea hammondii. The sequence continues at coordinate 52,640,060 of JARDYJ010000006.1, read as the reverse complement.
ACCAGTGTCTACTAAAACCAACGACAAACTGTGGACGAACTACTCAGGGATAGAGTAACCCCAAATATGTTATTGGGATTGAGGCCAGAACAGAGGAATACCGCATTACTGTTTTTATTGTTTTTGATGTTATGTTGTTGGCGGTTCTAATGTTTATGTTTACCATGACAGATGACACAGACAAGTTGAAGGTGTATGCAGTTCCGGATGGCACATTGCCAGACTTGGGTATATATTTGTACCTATACATATATATATATATATGTGTGTGTGTGTGTGTACCCATCAAGACGGTTTTGGGAGCTCGAGCCTATGATATGATGCCATTGGAATATCATGTGGAAGTCTGAAGCACTACAAAACACAAAGAAATAACAAATTTAAGCTATTAAAGTTGGGTTATGAAATCATTCTATAAAAACTTTCCACACTTAACAATCTTGGCAACGAGATTTTTTATGCGTCTTGAAAAACAGAAATTACTATCTGATGTTACAAAAATAACAACAAAAAAAACCTTACAAAATGTTATCAGAAAACACACTGTTCAATGAAATAAAAGTAATTACGTTTAGGTGATTTAAGGTGTAATCCTAAAGAGACTATCCTGAGTCTGACCAGTTTTGTACAATTAATGTCAGATATTATTATAACCTTTGTATTTTATTATTTTCTTCTATCAATGACATTGTGCAATATAAAACATTCCGAAAATGAAAAAAACCAAAAAATAAAATAAACAGCTGGTCAATCTTTCTATCGTTATCGGGGCCACAAAGCTTTTAATAGACTCCCCAAGGCCTCTGTGTGCTTTACTCGGTAATGTGTGTGTTCTCATAACTTCATAACGGAACAACGTCGAATGAGCTTCTAATACACACATAGAAATGACATATAGTTACTGTGCTTGTTCTGCCATTTGCTACATACACCTAACATTGTTATTAAAGTTCAATTATTAGAACACTATAACATAATCCAATATCACAAGACATAATTTGAGTCATTTCCACTATAATTATAACACATGACATGTAGAAAAATGTGTATATTTATTACAGCAATTTCAGAGAACGGGACTGAAAATCCATGTAATAATGGTTGAGATCAGAGTTAGTGAAAATATATTCTTTTATACATGTACTGAAAAAAAGTTCATCGTTTTGCTGGTTTACTCAAAATACATAGAATTCTGATGTTTAGGCTTTTATATGGAGCTTTTGTTCTACCAGGAGTAACATGGGCATTATTCAGGGTAACTGTTAAAGTTAATGAACTCTTCACAAACCTTCTGATGGGGCTTCCAACAATTTCCCATGTGTCAGCCCGAGCAACCAGTCTATCGTTCTCTCCATCATAACATCCTTTCTTTTTTTCCTTTCCTCCATCTCTTTTCATGTTTGCATTCCCATACCTCCATCAAGGCACATGGACTAATCTGGATTTGGCAGATGCCAGGAGAATGCTACCTAATGGAATACATTGTACCTGCTGTAATGTTTGGTGGAGGAGGGCTAATAATCTGGGGCTGTTTTTCAGGGTTTGGGCCGCTTAGTTCCAGTGAAGGGTAATGTTAATGGCACACCATAAAAAGAAATTTTGGACAATGCTATGCTTCTAACTTTGTGACACCAGTTTGGGGAAGGCCCTTTTCTATTCCAGCATGGCTGTGCCCCAGTGCACAAAGCAAGCTCCATGAAGACATGGTTGGATGAATTTGGCATGGAAGAACTTGACTGGTTGCACAGAGCCCTGACCTCAACCCCATCCAACACCTTTGGCATGAACTGGAACGGAGATTGCTAACCAGGCCTTTTCCTCCATGATCAGTGCCTGACCTCACAAATGCTATACTGGATGAAAATTCCCACAGGAAACTCTCCAAAACTTTCCCAGAAGAGTGGAAGCTGTTATAGCTGCAAATGGGGACCAACTTCATATTAATGTCTATGTATTTAGAATGCAATATCATAAAGGTTGGTGTAATGTTCATGTGTCCAAATACTTTTGTCCATATAGCGTATGTCATTAAATACCATCTAAAACAAAATGTTCATTTATTGGTCCTTTCTAATGTTGGAAAGTAGACCATAAAGGGCAGCAGCCTATTTGGCCAGTGCCCAATCATCTGTGCTCCTTCTGGCAGACATCTTTATTATTTATTACCTTCCAGTACTGCAGGAACATACAGTAGATCTGGGATATGATGTTGTATTCTTTGTATGGGTGAAAATGGTTGATATTTGTTCCATAAGAGGCACCGATTTCTACTTCCCTGTCACTGTAGAGTGTATGTGAAAAGGTAATTACGCATTTAGGGGTGCTAACCTTAGCCAGGCTTGGGGCGGCAAAGTAATTGAGTCAATTTCAACAATTATGTCTGAATGCCCTTATCAGCTTATCTACTTCCAACAGCTGCTCCTGAGTCTTGAGTTTGTTTATTGGGGTACCAATTACATAAAGAGAGAACATTGTAAAAGCAACAGTGATATATGATGACCCCAGATGCCTCATTGACAGGGACTGGTATGAAAGGTGGGGGTGCCGCACCCTATACTGCATAAAACACATTAAGGGGAATGGGTGAAGATGTTGCAAAACCCACTAAAGAGGGGCTGTTCTGCAGTTCTCAATTTTTGGAAAACTTATTATCACATTTACAAATCAGAACATCCTATGAACGTTTGGAACGTTATAGACAAAAACAGTATTGTGTGGAATAATGTGTTCTTTTATTAATGTGTTCTTCCCCTTGAAATGTAGTAGTTCTGATTTCTTTCTATCAAAAAGTACAAGATGCTAATTTACCTTGAGCTTTTCGTCAATACCAAGAAAGTTAATTTATCCTTGAGACAAGCTTTAGTCAGTAAAAAAAATATATGTATTCAAAGGGAAATATAATTAAAAATTAATTTAGATGGCATCCTAAAACTATGTTGAACACGGTGAACCTTGAACACCATAAGTAAACAATTACTGGCAGTCTCTGGACATTTTACTTCTGGGGTACACAATTAATACAATTTTACTTTTGCAGGCTGGAATTTTTCTCCTATCCAATAATCTTTTAATGAATATTATTTTTAACTTTATTAATTGTTTTGATGCAAATAAATGACAGAGGCTTGCATGCTTCATTACCCAGACTACAGAGATGCTTAACTGGATATTGAGACGGATAAAGAGCTGGTCTTGCAAGCCCCCCAAATCAGTCAATAGACATATACCAAAATATATTAATTACTTAATAAAAAACAAATTATAGGATAATTCATATTGGTAATTGATGCCATATTCAAACTCATTTTCCATTACCAGTCTCCAAGATATTACCGTATATAGGGTATATAAGTCTCATGACCACTCACTGCTTAAATGCATAAAACAACGTCTTAATACAAGGAAAATTGTAGATTTTTTTTCCCATTTTGGGTGTTTTATCCCTATAGAAAGAAAATGAGAGATGCCGAGCAACTATCCTTATTCATAACTGTTACTGCTGTGAACATAGTGACATCATTCGCATTTTGTGCGATTGTCTATTCTAGCTGTACCTAGGAACTTAGCATGGTGGGCTATCCTGAGCTCACTCTTCTGCGGGAATAACTTTACATGGACGTGTCAGCCTTAGAAGTGAGTGGGGAGGACAAGCGAGTGGGGATTGGGCATTGCTAAATGCCACTACCTGCCTGAAGAAAGAAGAAACTGACCTTGAGACCCAGGGAAGCAACACCTTCACCCGGAGACTCCGGGTCACACCTGGAGTCCTCAGGTATGATTATAGCCCCAGGTAAAAAACACAAGGAACAAATAAGTCATTGACTTTGCACTACATATACCCTTCATACCCTTTGTTACATTTGAGGGTTGTCAATCTCCAAACCATGAGGGACATAAGCAGGCCAGTCCAAAGATTGAAGCTAATTGGCTCACTTGTGTTTAATCCTCTCCACAAGCTCTACCACCCTTTGTGGCGCGGTAACATGTTTATGTTATATATGCAGCACAGTGTTCAATAACACGATGTAGATGCTGTAGCCAGGACTGTCCTTTCCAAACTTAGATGTTTAGCAAGTATGCACATTGTGACAAGGTACACATAAGGTTAAATATTTGCTGAATGTATAACTATTTAAGTTTTCACATCAGCCGGTATTTCCTAGGTAGGTCATGATAATACAAAATGCAATATACTGGAAATTCCCCTAATTCGAAGATATCACAAACCTTCCATTAAACTTTCACAGATGTAGCGTGTGTATGTGTATATGTAATGTATATATATACATGATATACACTGTATATTTATTTACACATGAGTATATCATCAGCAATTGTAAACATTCCCTTTACCTTTCCAAGCTTTCCAAAACCTAGGATCCAGAATACAAAGGTCATGCTTGCACTGTAAATTAGAACTGGCTGGATTTACCATTCTCTAGTATTCACCAGAAAGACCTTCATAAAATGATTTCAGAAAGGGGAAAAATACTGCCCGGTAAACTTGATAGAGATACAACTCAGAAACAGTGGATGTGAACAATAAATAACGTGCATGCCCCTGAAGGAAGAATTAATTGTTACATATATTTCTCATTAGCCGATTTAATACTATTTTCAGGAGATTGAATTTTAATTGGATGAACAATGGAAACTTTATGCTTACACCACATAGAAACCATGATAGATCTTCTTAAGGCTGAGTTGTTGCCAAGTCAAAATTGCCTTCGATTAAATAAAATAATTACTAAATTAAGCCTATCTGAAAACTCAACAAAAGTTCAGATTAGCTAGAGGAATGATTGACAGTTAAGTCATGCAAAATAAAAGAAAAAGAGTAGAGTAGAACATTGGAACTCTTGCCTCCTCAGAAGAAGACATTTAGAGTCTCCCTACCGCATTGAAAATGCTAAGTATATTAAAGAACCAACTACTGTCCCCTTAGCAGTGAACTCATAACCTTACTTTGTATATAAAGCGCGCCTGCAGATTCCATAGCACTATGTTTTTATGCTTGTGCAACGTGCGGTCTGGCATATGGAGAGATTTTGAGTTGAGAAGTCACCCACCGGGTATCTGCCTGGCCTTCCAGATGGCCAGTCTGGGCCTGATTACAATAGGAGAGAATTGAGGACATACTGGTAGAGAAGGAGAAGATAGTCCTGCTCTAGTAAGCTTAAAATATATTTGGACGATGAGGGAGATTGAGGCCACGTGAGGGACTGTTTGGCTTTCACAATGGTCATGTAGAGAAGCCAATGGTGTGGAGATCGTTAAGGTGGTGAAACTAATGCTGGATGTAGGTTGCAGGTATTAGGAAGGTTGTATGCATCTTTGAACAGGTGGGTTTTTAAATGAGTGTTTAAAATTAGAATAAGTAGGAGACAGTCTGAGAGAACGAGGTAGGAAAATCCAGACAAAAGCACTGGTAAAATCCTGAACACAAGCAAAGGAAGAAGCGATAACGGGTGAAGAGAAACCCAAGTCTTGGGCATAGAGTTAGATCAGTATTTGGATATAAAAGCAGATATATGGAGGACTGTCTTGTTCAGGAAACTCCATGTAAGGCTCTGGGTTTTTATATTAAATTCTGAAAAGGTACGGGGAACCAAGGAGGGACTGACACAGTGGGGCAGCAGAATGTTCAGAATGGATTGGAGTGGTGTCAGGCAGGAAAGAAGGAAGGCAGTCAGTTTGAGCGTGCAATAATTCAGACAGGATAACACAAGGGAATGATTTAGTATTTTAGTAGCGTCTTGTGTAAATAAGATCCAGAGAGAATTGTGAGGAGTGGTTTTCTTTTTCTTAGATTAAACCAACACAATGTGACATGATAAAGAAAAAAAATACCCAACGTGAAAGTCATTAGTCTATCCTAGTGGAATTACTTATTGAAATAAAAAATTTAAAATTGTTTTCCTCACTTTCAAACATTGATGATGCTTTCACATCTCTTACTCTTGCTGTAAGACAAAAACAGTAGAATAGAAATGTAATACCTATACATAGTCTTGTAATAAGAGCCAAATGGTCCTTCCTAATGTATAGTTAATGCATTGAAATGTGTTTTTTTTTCTTTTCACAGTAACTCATTGTTTTGCTCATCTAACGTACAATGTTTTTACTTTGTTAACTTAATTCCTAGCCCTTGAATTTATAACGCTATTTAAAGAACACAGTGAAGTATAATAATAAATGATTTTACCGTGCATTTATTCCCACAGGGCTCCTCTTATATTTGTGTTTCCACATCAGAGCAATTACCAAGTTTTTTTTTTTTTTATCAAGTCCTGCAGCCAAGTTAATGACTAACTATGTTTGTTCTTGCCATGTCACCTGTTCTCCATTCTCTGCCTGCAAGATGCCTAATCTTTTGAAGATTAAATAGTTGACATTCAGATCCCTACATTGTCAAGGTGCCACATATTGATATGGATCAGCACTTACACAAATTCTCCTATGTTCCCTTACATTAAAGAAGTCCAAGGTTTTTATACATATATATATCATAATTGTAAACATTTACTTTCTCAGTTTACTTAATAAAATTCTTTGTAGAGGTAACTGTGGCTCCCATGATCATATGTAAGCCAAAGGCATCATTTCATTAGGAACTTTATGATATAGAAACTTCATTTTTTCACCATTTAAGATTTTTATTATTTTTAGGAAATTCTTTTTAAGATGTAAGACAAAGTAAATAAAAAATCAGAATAAAGAAATGAGATATATTTATTTACTGTTTGGGGCAGCTTCATATTATACCACTAAAGGAAAGGTCCCTGGTGGCTTTCCACCCATTGGTGAGCTGCCACTCCAATGATCCTCTGCAGGTATTTGCCAGGTAGAAAAACTTAAAAGGTTTTGGTGACACCGAACCATATTAAAAGGACGTGTATTCTACTCGTTTACTTAAACAGCTGAAAAATCACATAAGTTGCTAAATTCATATTTTTGAAGATGCGGTGCTTCTGGCAGGAAAACATTTTTTTTCCGGCCAAGATCCCTCACCTTACATAATCTATGTTCCCAGGACAATGTCTGAGACATTTCCAAGCAATAGTATGTTTACAGAACACCAAAACTAATTATAGCTGCCGAGACAAGATATCAAGTCAATGCCATTTTAATATCAACAACCAGCTAAGCAAACTAATGTGAACATGTTAAACCTTAAAGGGACAGTGAGGAATGTAAGTAGACTTTCAGAAGATCACAGAACGTAAACATTTTCCGTACTCCTGTTTGGGGGCAGCCCATCTAATACAATGGATTGCAATACCCACATTATTCCATTATTTTTTGTTTTTTTTGAAGTGGGACCCATTGCTTTAGATGGTTCAGCACAAGAAGCCAGACATAATATCGCTGCCGTGAATCAATGTACCATTTGAGGCACGGGTCTCTGATCCTTACACAAGATAATCATCTGCATCGACTCTGATGGCTAGTAATCCATAACTATGGAAGCCAATGAGCCAATGAGCGGTTATAACCATAACTGTCTGTGTTAGGCAAAGAGACTGCTTGCGCAACTAGAACTATGTCAATGGTACCAGCAGGTAGAAGATCCAAGACTGTTTTGACATGTGTCTACTGTTTAAAAGTAACCATTGCCGTTTTTAGTTGTTAAAAGTTTCCAGCAATGTTTTTAAGGAAGAGGTGAGAAAAGGGGAGATAAGATCAGGGCAAGAAATTAACTAGTATTAGTCCATCCACATGATCCCATGAACTGCTAATATATGGGATAGTCATAAAGCTATCATGAATATAAGATAAGACCAAGGACTGACTAATGATTGAGTCATTACATCAAGGACTGATTAAGAATTGAGTCTTCACATCAAGGTCTGATTGAGAGTTGAGTTTTTTGGGCCCGAAACGGGCAGACTAGATGGGCCGAAAGGTTCTTATCTACTGTCACATTCTATGTTTCTATACAGTGTCCCTTTTGATTTGCAGAAACCCAACAGAGAAAACCTATAAACTGAACACTGCAAGCTATTCTTTTCTATACATAAAAGCTTATATCACGCGTGGTTTCTGTAAATATGTTATAGGGTAAACAGATTTCCCTGTTATATCAGTAGATACAGGATTTCCAAATTTAGAAATGCTGAGTATAAACTGCTTAAACAGAGGCTAATTGGTTTACTTAGTAACTCGCACAAAGATATCTTATAGTAGCTCAAGCCAGAAAAAGCGAGATCCTCTCGTTATCTGTATTTGCTTACTCGCTTGCTATCGCAAGGTACAGGGAGTTTTCTGTGCAGGACACTCCAGTCCAAAGCTGGCTTACTGAGACCCCCTGGAGGTTTCGACAATGATAGGGCTTCTTGTCACTTTTCCCAAATCCTACGTTTTACACAGTAAATAAACTTACATAAATCCTGTTTACATATAAAAACAAGCAATGTGTAAGTATTAAAAACCCACCCACCCTAATATGTACATTGTTGGGAAACGTGTGCTAACTTTTCTGCTCTCATGATCTTCGTGACTATTCGTAAATACTAGGGCTGCAACAACTAATCAATAAAATCGATAATAATCGATAATGAAAATCGTTGCCAACGAATTTCGTTATCGATTAGTTGAATCGATTTTTATCGATTATAAAATGAGGGTTTTTTCAGAGCAAACGCTCGGAAAAATACCCCTCATTATATAAACCGTTTCAGTGACTCATAGCAGCAGCTCCTACTTACCAGTCCCTCCCTGTAATCACTGTGACAACTGGCCCCGCCCCCTTCCTTCTCCCAGAAGGCCAGAACCACATGGCTGTGACACTCATCTAACTGTAAGTATAAAATTAATATTTGGGCTGCTGAAAGTTAGGGGAGGTGGGGGTTAATTTAGGGGCAGTTATGGTTAATGGGGTGTTTAGGGTTAATTTAGGGGAAGTTATGCTTAATGGGGTGTTTAGGGGCAGCTATGGTTAATGGGGTGTTTAGGGGCAGCTATGGTTAATGGGGTGTTTAGGGTTAATTTAGGGGCAGCTATGGTTAATGGGGTGTTTAGGGTTAATTTAGGGGCAGCTGTGGTTAATGGGGTGTTTGGGGTTAATTTGAGGCAGTTGTGGTTAATGGGGTGTTTGGGGTTAATTTAGGGGCTGTTGTGGTTGATGGGGGTCTTTAAGGTTAATTTAGGGGATGCTGTGGTTAATGGGGTGTTTAGGGTTAATTTAGGGTAGTTGTGTTTGATGGGGTATTTAGAGTTAATTTAGGGGTAGTTATGGTTAATGGGGTGTTTAGTGTTAATTTAATGAGGACTGAGGGTTAATTTAATAAAGTTAACTTAAGGCGCAGTTAGAGGTAAAGGGGGGCAGAATAAGGGGAATCTATATCCTGGGGGCAGTGAAGATTAACCCAGTACTTATTTATAAAAGTATGGTGTCAGTGTGATGCGAACAGGTCTGTGACTCTGAGGGGACTATGAGATATCTGGGGGTATAAGGCATATCTGGGGAGGATGGAGAGACATATCTGGGGGTATAAGGCATATATGATATATAAGGCATATGTGGGGAGGGCAGCGTGGCATGTCTGGGAGGCAGTGTGGCATGTCTGGGGAGGATGGAGTGGTGTATCAGGGGGTATAAGGCGTATCAGGCACAGTGGCATATGTGGGGGTAGAATGGACTGGAATATGTGAGAGGCAGCGTGGAGTGGAATATGTGGGAGGCAGCGTGGCATATGTGGGAGGCAGCGTGGAGTGGCATGTCTGGGAGGCAGCGTGGCATGTCTGGGAGGCAGCGTGGCAAGCCTGGGCTCAAATGTGCATGTGGGAGGCAGCGTGGAGTGGAATATGTGGGAGGCAGCGTGGCATATGTGGGAGGCAGCGTGGAGTGGAATATGTGGGAGGCAGCGTGGAGTGGTATATGTGGGAGGCAGGGTGGAGTGGAATATGTGGGAGGCAGCGTGGAGTGGTATATGTGGGAGGCAGCGTGGAGTGGTATATGTGGGAGGCAGCGTGGAGTGGTATATGTGGGAGGCAGCGTGGAGTGGCATGTCTGGGAGGCAGCGTGGCAAGCCTGTGCTCAAATGTGCATTTTATCAGTTTTTTATTCTGCGTTTGTATTTAACATCATTTGTTTATTAAATTATTTTAAATAAATGAAAAATGTACATTCATTTTTTTATCCGATTAATCGAAAAAATAATCGGCCAACTAATCGATTATGAAAATAATCGTTAGTTGCAGCCCTAGTAAATACATAAAGGGATTTAACAGGGCTGTGGCTTGCAGGCATCCATGACAGACACACATCTCTAAGGCTACGGTCAGACATGCCCAGGTCTCGGCAAAATCCCCTCTATCCGACACCACGGGCAAGCAAAACAAGCCTATTCAAAAACATCTGCATCATCAGATGGAAATAAGTAGCAAATTTGCTTTACCAGATCAAATATTTGGACAGCAAGGGATGGAGATGCAATCTCTGGGAGCAGGGGATCTCCAAAGAAATTAACCAAGAATAAATCGTTCCAACTTTACAACTTTTTGATGACCTCCTATAATGAGATGCAAACAGGTTTATAAAGTTTCAAAGAGCCCACATGCCACTCCTTATTGTTGAACTTTCAGATCTTAGGGTCACGAGTTGTGGGGATAAGAGGAAAAGTAGGTTCTTTGTATATGTTGCAGACTCCTATGGAGGATGTATGTGCTATAAAAAGAAATAAGCTACCATTTTTAAGAAATTAAATAGGGTGTCCAAAATCCAGTATGAGTATGGGAGTAAACCCAGCAAAAGCCCTTAGGGCAACACAGGTCCAATCATTTATACCAAAGGTAAAGGGCGATAAAGGAAATGTTAAACTTGTTACTTCTGAGATTGCAAAATGCTTTCAGAGGTATTATGACAGTTGCCACTTATGGGGCATGGCTGAGGAGGGTAGAATACAATAGAAGAATGGAAGAATTATATCATACTGTGCAGGGGCGAGGGCTTCGACATTTTCATAGATGGGTCTATTGGATAGAAAGCCTTTCCTCCCTGCCTGTGGAGGATGTGTTATAGGGAGAAGATAAGTAGCAGCTGGAAATTGATTAGGTGGTTGGGCTTAGGGTTCTTACCTTAACCAGGTTTCTGTTTGGTTTCATTTTATGTTCAAACTAGATACGGATCATACAGTCTAAGGGCTACAGCTGCTAGTTTTTACCCGAACCCTACCAATGTCAATCGGACCTACTGGGTAACCCGGTAGTAAGATCACTATGCGATAATTTCAATCATATCATGTTTTCGAACATGAGGGTTACTAGATTAAGGAGAATTGCCATGCCCGACCATTGTGCTCCGTGGAATGTGAATACAACATGTACTCAATTGGCTCAATTTAATGTAAAATGTATGTAAAATTAATTTACTGTGGAAATCATGCAATGTAATGCTGTAGGGTGTATTACTTCAAGAGATCATAAATTTGTACCAAAATACAATAAAATATAGAATTTCAGGAGAATTGATCAGATAACACTGGCTCTTACCCAGGCTGCCATCAATCTCAGCTTCCACCAGAAGAACCATTTAAGCTAGATATCTCTGAAACAATAATTAAACCCTATAGGGAGTTTTAATTAAGAATGCTAAAAGCTGTGGTTATGACAGATTACTTTAAAAAAATAAATAAAAAAAAAAAGGCATACCTCTTAAAAATACAATATTAAACAGCTCCCTGTACACAAGCCCAAAATATGTTGATGACTATCATCTGGCTTTCACATTCACAGCTGAATACTTAAAGGCTGATGCAGTTAGGTTTATAGCAAATATCAATTAGAAGCACATATAATGAAAGGATGAATAGTTTTTTTACTAGAGTAACATCACATCAAAATTGCATGGAAAGTTCCATCTGATTTTTTTAAGCTGAAACAACCGTTTTATCTGGAATGTCTGAAGGATTTGTACATTTCTATGTCGTATTTTCATGTTTTTAATATATATATATATATATATATATATATATATATATATATATATATGTGTCTAATTAAAATATGTATTTTATTTACCTGTAGTAAGAAAGTCATATATGCAAGAAGACAACCAGGTTAAAAAAAAAAAAAGAAAGACAAAAAAGTTCAAGAATTAGAACAGATTTTGAAAAGCTGAGATTTATCCAAAAAAAAATACAAAAACAAAGAAGAAACACCGACAGCTGGAATATAAACTCCTTTACAGTGTGAGAAGTCCCAGCTGTAAGCAAAACGCGTGAACATCTTTTTTTCTTGTAAATACCCTGTGAACTAATGAAGGACTCTCATTGTGAAGGGGAATAATTAAATAATAATTAATAAAACTACAAAACATTTTTTTTCCCCCACAAGCAGGAGTAGGTGATCCAAAATCAGGAATTTATACAGTATTATAATTTAAATTGTATAATTTATCACAAATGTTGTCTTTAGGAGGTCTGATAGGTAAACACAAAAGAAATTATATTAGAAAAGAATCTACTTTAGATTAATTTTGAACAGTGTCCTAGGCAAAAATTTGGAGGGTTTTTAGGGATTTTGGTCTAATATCCCCTTAAATGTTGTACAGGAATTATTGAATTACAGAAGAATGTTCAGTGAAAAGGTGAGAGTCGGATTTTATTTATGTTTCGTTGGTGTGGATATAGTTATAACTTTTGACAGTAAAATTGGTCTTCACAACTTTTCGATTATCAACAAAACGGCTTGTAAGAAGCTATACATAATCAGGAAAAAAACCCTATTTATTTCTTTGTGATAACATCAGCACAATATAGTTTAATCAGAATTCAATTTAACACTGCTAGTTGAAGATTCTTATAAATTACCTGCTAAACATTGAGGCAATATTGGCAGTTATTATATACATTAATTCTGTAAAACAGTGTAGAGAATCCAGACATCAATAAGAAAAAAATATTACATCAATACAGATATTGGTTTACAAATAAACAGTAAACGTCGAACTTGCTATGGAGTCTATGGATTCCATTTTTGATTCAAAGTATAACAATTACACCAAAATCATTAATCTACAGTGATAATAAAAAAAAAAAGAAAAGGCAGGTCACTTCAAGTTAACCTCAAAATCCAAAAATACATCACTAACGTGTCGTCTTATTTATAATGTTACTGAAATTTTGTTTGCGTCTTATTTCAATATATTAATATATTTATATTTAACTTAACTCAAAATACTTAAACATTTCAATTTTAATTTCTTATATGCAGCGGCAGTAGCATCAAAACGCCTATTATTGGCACGTCATCTACGCTTCATGTTGGGTTTCCGAGAAGACTGGATGACTTAGCCGGGACCTTCCATTGATAGATATTGTGTTCGAGCGGACAGTGATCTAAAACAGGGACAAGAAAAAATTACATAAAAAAATGCGTTTGTATTTTGGATGTCTCCAGAACATAAGAGAACCCAGAGAGATGTATAACATAACAAAGCATTTAATGCAACTTCCATCCAGACTCTAGAAATGTGGAGGGTTTAGGATTCCCCTAGTGGCAGCAAACATACCCCGCTGGAATTTTTTTATTGTAATTTGTCATAAATCATGAACAAGCACTTTTCACATACTATATACCTTTATATATATATATATATATATATATATATATATATATATAAAAATTTAATATAGTACACAATGTTGACTGCACTTGAAATGTTATCCCTCCAGCAATTTGATTTAAAAAAGAAACGAAAATGAACTATTATGAATATGATGTAGCATCCGCTATGCTATTTGGAGTACATATTCCCAAATTGTTAAGTCTTACTATAAAAAAAAAAAAAGAACATAACAATAGCAGATGATGGACTGAATGCCTCTTTATCTGTACTAAATTCTAAATCTGATGATACGGGTAAGGAGCCCAAACAAGTTACTTTTAATCTGGGATGTAACCACTATGATCTTCTAGAAAATATGCAACAATTCCTTGTATTATGGAGCAATGGATTAGTCTCAATTCGTTGTTGAAACCTAATTCACTACTTTATAACTTGACATTTTGGAAATAATAATGAAATCAAAACAAAATAAATCATTTAGGGTTTGAGACGAGGTTGACTTGTTAAATGTGGTTCATACAAAGGAAAGTTGTTACACCAAAGACTTACACAAACTAATAACGTCCCAATAATAAAAATAATAAAGAATGCTAAAAATACCACTAATAACCATGCACTAAATGATGCCTTAAAGTACCTTAAAGGTTAATAGTTCAAATTCAGCACTAACAAAAAATAAATAAATAAATAGAAAAAAAAAATACTAAACAGTAAATATACTAAAAAAAATGCATAGATCAGAGTGAGAAGGTGTATGATTAGGCGTTTCATAGGAAATAATAGTTTCCTTTTTTAAAGCAGTTATAAGGCAGGTCAGAAATTGAAAAATTGGACAAAAACTGGTCACATAACAGTAAATGTGTGAAATTCCATGTGGTAGGGTATGTACTAATAGAGGGTTAGTAAACAAGCATGAAAAACTAGCTAAGAAATGTGAAAAGTCAAATTCCATCAAGCATAGGTAATGTAAAGTTCATATTTAATTAAAAAGCACTGAGGATTATGCGTGACATTTAAATACTTTTCTGCTCACAAGACCTGCAGAACATTGGACTTGACATTAGTGGAAGGCAATGCCAGACCTGCGTGAACTGTATTCCATTCAAGAACGAATGGACAGTGGGGGTTATTTATCAAGTTCTCTGACAGGTTTATACAGCTAAACTGGTCCTATGTCCCGCTGACTTCAATGAAATGTTGGCAACATTAACCCACTAGGATGTTTGATGAATCATTGTGTGCGGGGACATTAATAAGCTCTGGTGATGGCCATTTGAAGCTTTGGTGCTCCAAGAAGAATCAAATGACATTGTAGATTGTGACAAGGTCCTATGTTCGCCCGTTAAAATGAAATAGACAGAAGGTTCTCAAACCATGGTGGTCGTAAGATGTTAGTGGTGGTCTCTTGGCTTCTTATGTGTTCCTGGGAGTAAGTATGAAAATATGTATCTGTTTAATGGTGTTGTTGCAAACTCTTCGGGTAATGAAGATTTTTTATTGGCTTGAGTTACGCGTCACCTAGTGCTAATCCTGGACTTTCTTTAAAATTTACATCCGTACAACTTCTTAATGAAAAAGCATCTTTAATCTAAAATACAACAACACACCCAAACACATTTCTCAACATGGAAAAGAAGCTTTGGCAGCAACCTCTAGGTGCTCAGGGCCATCGTTTGTCTATATGGTAGAGGGTGAGAAGCTTCACAGAAGGTCGACAAAGAAAGCATGCTAAAAGCATGAGCGAGTCTACATTGTAACCATAGTTTTTACTATATTCTAAGATATCACTAAATGCCTGTTTCTTTTTGTAAAACAAAGGCGAGAACATGCAATGTTCTGATATGCAAGCATGTATAAAATCGACCTATTTGGGGGAACTATCAAACTGTAAAGCGACTAATCGATCTTGCATTATTCGACTTTGGCATTGACAAGCAAGAACCCCGAACTTGGTCTTCAATCCACTTGACGAAACCGACTCACCCTTTTTAGGTTAGCAGCAGCCTCTCCTGAACGGATGGCAGCCATCAAACTCTGACGTACTTGTTCCGGGTCAGAGGTTTGAAATGACACAGCAGTCTTTTTTGCAAGAATTGGTGGTGGGCTATGCACTCTGTATTTTAGTTCAGGGGTTAGTATCTACAAAAGAAAACGTATCATTGCAACAAAAAGGTTAAAAAAAAGACTTTGTTAGGGAATTAAAACAAACATTACAGCACAACAACAAATATCAATAACATTATAACCGGCACATACATGTATTTACTTTGTTAACATATTATGTGTTAAATTATAAGTAAAGAACATTTTAATTTTAGCAACACTGATCTGGTGGTAATTATGGTAAGAAATATATTAGAAATTCAACTTTTAATAATGACAGATTAATAATAATAGATTTCAGGAGGCAAAATCGCACAGGCACACAGACAGGCCACGCTAAGATTTATTCATACTAGACGCAACCTAGTAGACAAACAGATCTCTCATGGCTAAACATTTTGGAGTGACCTTCAAGGATTGTATATTTGGAGCAAAGTAACACTAACAATCAGCTTCTAAAGAAAAATTAGTATGTTCTTAAAATACCTCTGTCTCAGATCTGTCCTGAGGAATTATTGATGCTTGAGAAGACTCATTCTTTGTTTCACAGTTAGAGTTGACAGAAGAACATTCCGAGATTGTATCCGCTCTCAACGGATGTTTAACCGGAGAGGTGCTGCTACTGAACGACCGCGATCTTTTAACAGCAGATGTGACGGCAGTAGCAAAAGAAGTAGGATGAGTACTTGAAAACGGCCTTGGTGTGGCAAAAGTCCTTAGTTTTTGTAAGCTTAAAGGTACAGACTGACCAGTTGGAGAACTTGGCGATCGGACTGCTTGACCAGATGATGTTGTAAGGACGTCACCTGAACTGTGCTCATTGTGTACAACATCTGAAGATTTATGAGCAGTTGTCGTGGGATTAAGAGGTTTAATCTGCACGGATTCCAAATTCTGTTTAGCAGCAGGCTTTACATCGTCTCCATTTCTGTTTCCATATGAGACATGCGTCGGATATTCTTTGGCGACATTGCCTAAACCGACTTCATTTTTTATTTCACTATGCCGAGGATGAGTTTCAAAAATTGTATGACATGTACCACTATTTTTTTCATGTTCAGAATGTCCATCACTAATATTTTCAAGGTTCCCACGTTTTGCTTCAGCAGATCGCACCACAAACGTCGGCTTCTCTTCTGGTAATTTTTCACCGTCTAGATGTAAATCATCCATTCTAGAAGGGAGGTTTTTAATGCTGACCTGTGCATTGTCATTCACTGGATCTTTCAATTTAGGAGCATTATCACAAGTAGTTGTGGAGGATTTTGCTTTAGCTATTGCTGATGTAACATACATACTTGATGCTCTCCTTTGCATCTGCAAATAAAAAGAGCTTGGCGCCTTTACAGAACTTGCATTATTAGGCTTTGGTTTAGAATCAGGGATGTTCATCTTCTCGGTTTTTAAAGCAGGTGCAGAAGACAGACTTTTTGTTAACGCCAAAAGATTTTTCCGACTGTCCTCAGTGCTGCTATTAGTAACTGGGCTTGACGGAGTAACAGTTGGTCCATGTTGAGAAGAATGGTTTCCGTTACTAAGTATTGAGGGTAGTTCATTGTAGTCCCTAGGTGATCCAAGAGGTGATAGGGTTTTGCTTTCTTTCTCTGTGTGGTTTATCTCCTGGTTATTTAAAACCAATGACTCAGGATTCTGAGCATACGGTGGATTTTCAGTCTCGACATATCTCTCTATTTCGAATGATCTCTGGGGCACTATTTTGTAAGTGGTCATCCCAATCTTGGGTAAATAGTCTCTTGTGACCTCATTGGAAGGCTTTGGTTTTGGCTCAATATTCGGTTTATGAAGCTGGAAAGTTTTTGATGGGGAAGTCACAGGACTTTCAATCACACTCCCCTTAACGATAACAGTCTGTGTGTGCACATCCTCTGTGAAAGACTGAGATCTGTCATTGGAATCAAAGTGTTCCCGTTTATTTTGTTCACTCCCTGAAAGCCCCACGTGTCGATTAGTGAACGAGGGCTGCTGAACCGGTTGACCATTAAATCTGGATGCCACATTCTCTGCGCCACTCGAAGCTGGAGAATGAGCCAGCTCCTTTTCATTATCAACATCTACATCACTGTCAAAATTAGTTTGAACTGCAGAATCCTGAGTTTTTCCCTTTTCTGTTCCAGTATTTGCCGTTTCAGTCTGAGCATTAATACTGTCCTGAAAATTAGTTTGTTTGCTTTCATGATGCTGGTCACGGGGCGGTGTTTGGGGCTGTTCCTCAACTTGTACTTCTTTAGTTTCAAAACTTCGACTGCTAACCAAAGTTTGATTTGAGGTACCCACTTCTCCAAGATCTAGAGTTTAACGGGAAAAAATAGTTAAGAAAAACCTCATCACATCACAACTATTTCCCTACCATCATCGCCATTTTAAACTAATTCACATAAAATACGCAAAAAGTTCTAAACAAAACTAATAAAAATCCAGAAGTAAAAAAGCTAATTAAGGCAATTATATTCACAAATGTTTCATAGAACCCATGCTGTTCCTCATTAATTATTTACATTTTAGATGAATATGGTTATTTTGCCACAGTAACTCTGCACCCAAGGGACCAATGATGCCCCTTCTTGGAGGGACCCTGTTAGCCGTTTGGTGTCCTGCAGTTTTTTGCAATACGTTTCATTCTTAAAACATATTTTTATACATTACATGAATCAGACCTACATTAATATATATGTGGATGACGGGTCTCATTTAATTTAACATTGTTTGGCTGAATGCTTAATAGCAAAAACAAAAAGCCTAAATAACTGTGGGACAGATCTGCAGACAACACAAACCAGACTGAATATGTAGAGCTATACAACCAACAAGATACAATTTTTGGCAAACTGGTGCCACACCATTCATGGCGGAGGATAAAAAAATCCATCCCCTGGCACTTAAATGGCTTATTCAAAAGGTAAATAGTTCTAGTGCCTGTAAAATGAATAAATGAGACTTTCAGTTTAGAATGGAAAAAAATAAATTTTAAACTCTAGATTGTAAGCTCTTTAAGCAGGGCCCTCCTGTAACACAGTTACAGAAAAGCAAATATGGTTTATATTTCTATACTTACCATTATTTACATGTTCAAGTGTATTAGCTTCAGTCACAGTGTCTTCTGTCTTGGAATGAGATGACCTACAGAACATTGAGAGCCATGGTCAAAGTTCAGCTTAAAGGGGCAGTCATACCCTCCACAAAACATAAATGAACACAAATCTTGTAAAACAGCAATATTCCAGCTAATTGCTCAACTTTCACCATTTGGCACCAAAACTATTTAATATACAACCCCTCCACTGATCCTTTGTACTTACTCTGCATGAGTCATTATCTCATCTTCTGACCTTCTGATGGAATCCTCTGTATGAGAAAGTAGAAAATTCTGTTTTTCAGCATGAGAAACTCCATCATTTATGCTGGAAGGCATATCAATGGTTTTGGTGTCTACATCATCCCCTTTGTGGTTAGAACCGTATTCTTCTTTTTCCTCAATTTCTTCCAAATTGTGTTCAGAGATGACGTCAACTGTAGCTTAACAAAAAAATTGGAAGAGTTAAGGACCTGGGTCTTAAACACTTTACCTAAAATAATATCTATTAAAAAGAAGAAACATCAAAACTAAAGTTCCATCCATAACCCAACCGCAAATTCACCAGTCCACGACACAGGGGACAAACCATCATGTATCGCACAAATGAGCATTAAACACTGTATAAATTAATGCAAATTCATTTTCATTACTCTTCTATAATCCTGGATTAACAGTGCCGAAAACCGTGATTCTTCAAACAGTTAAGAACCTGAAAGCCCTGGCAAACCACAAGCGCTGCTGAAAGGCAGACACAGTCAGGTAAGAAACGCAATTAAAAGGAAAACGGGTTTTTAAAGGTTTGACAGGGTAAATCACACCTTTGGCACCGCGTTCTCTGATGTGAGGAACGGAGAGCGTGAGCTTTGCATTAGAAGACCAGAAATTCTTATCTGCCACTTTTCCGAAGGCGCGGTAATTTAATTGACTCAGTTCAGGAACAGAATTATTCACAAGAAATTACATTTCACCTTACTTCACGTGAATACAGTTAACATTTCTAGAATAGGATCCGCAAGGTTTTTGTTAACCCTCGCAGGGCTCTGATTGCAATGAGTGTTGTGCATTCTGAATTCTTCATGCAAATCTCCCCCGAACTAACAAAACTTCAGCAACATTTGATGCTTTGTACTGTAAAAGTGGATAGAGGACACCGTTTTCTATCTCGTCCCTCATAAAACATTAAACTGAATACTATGGTCCAGGTGCAAATCAGTGAGTAGAGCAATATAAATGGCAGCTCATGCCCAGCCAACGTATCTTCAACCCAGGGCATCGGTAATACTATAAAAGGCTTGTCAGTGTGGGTCATGTGACAAGGTCCAATCACAGAGCACCAGCTGGACTATGATTGGACCCTGTCCTCCAAAGGAGCCAATTGCGCCTCTTAATTTATATTAAGCCAATAGAAAAATGTTATGCCTGGATGTCATCAGCTGATACTCATCCATCCCTCTGTGACGGGTGTTGGAGCAAAATGTTATGTAACAGAATTGGCGTAAAACACTACTGTTCTGGGCATGGAGAGAGGGAGAGAGAGAGAGAGATGCACAATGATATCACTGATGCCGTCGGTTGTTACTTATGATTCCTCACAGCAACAGAACCAGCAATCTGACATCATACCACATCATTCCCTGAAACAGACTTTTGATATTGGGGTGGTCAAATAGAATGTAGTTGGATATTAATTACTCAGCACTGTGGTAGTCATTCAAAAGATCTCAAAATAATAATTTCTCAAAAGTTTGGACTTTTATTTGTATGCATGATATGTCCTTAACCTTGGTGGGAATCGTCAGCATTCAGGGACAAAAGGTTTGTGTGTTAATGAGTAAAACAGATTTGCAGATGAATAATTGTGCTTCGGGGTCCAAAAAGTGTCACAGAAAAAACAAAACAGAGAAAAACATTGGAAACCAACATGAGTAAATTGGATATTATTTAATGCTCAAATTTCACTGTTCAGTATGTTTCTCTCATCAGTAATTGGAAACAATTACTTTCTGGAAATCAAGTCACTCGTAAAATTAAACTGGCCCTGTCAAGGAGGTTAAAAGGTACGCATACAATGAGCAAATTTACCACAGAATGAAAATTAACATTTTTGATCATAAAATGTCATCTCAATCTGGATGTTATTTTATGGCCTGAGTCTGCAGTTTAACAAAATGCCTCTAGGTGGCGACAGAGGACTGTTCACAATTCTTACTGTACAGAAACAAAGTCTAAAGTTGAGACACACCTTTATGATAGAAAACAAAGGATTGGCTTGGAAAAGGTTAATATCTGTGAAAATATTAAAATTTTACATTATATACCTGTTGTAGTTGTCAGATTCCTAATTTCTTTTTCTATGACTGTCTCGGCATGGACGAATTCTTCAGCCACATGTGCTAAAATTAGAGACCAGAATAATTGTTTTAATATTTATTTCATCATTTTGCTATCAATCCAACATTCTGGCTGGGTAAACTTTCAACCATCTTGACTAATCACATTTTCTGCCTACGTCCCACTGGTTTCATGCACTGGCCCCTCCCACAAATGTTTTAATGCCGGTTAATTTTGTCAATTTCCCTTCAAATCGGAAATCCAACTAATATTTTTATACATAGGATGTTTCACTTAATGTGGCTCAATTTAGCAGAGAATGGTGTGAAAACAAAAAAGGGAAAGTCTACATTCACAAAGATCCATTTATTTCCATCATTCAGCCTTCTGTGTCTCGCAATATTTAGCTAGTGAATATAACTACCGATTTCATTTCTGTTCTCATCATTGCATTCTTGCAGAGATTTTGGTGGTGGTGAAGGCGGGGGTGGAGCTTTGCGTTTCGTTGTACGCAGGGAAGAGTTAAAAGACGAAGAGCCGCTCAGTTGCAAGGAACCGGTTCTTGATCTATCAATTCCTGATAGAACCTTAAAAAAAATAAGAATCGTAAGACTCATTTATTCTAATGGACAAAAAAAATGCTAACAGCTGTGGTAGTTCTCCTTTAAATTTCTGCCATCTACAAAGGACTTTAGCAATATTAATTCAACAATTACTCATAAAATGCTGCCGTCAGTGATAGATAAAATAACAATCCCCATATATACATACTGGAATGGAAGATATAATGTACCGGATTCAATGATCAAAATCAAATGTATCATTCACTGGACGATTTCATTTATTTTCCATTGCAATCTACGCGAGTATTGCTATTCAAGCAACTGGGACATTGAGTCCAGACCAATGGGCAGATTTGGCCTTTCGTAACCCTCTCCCTTATAAAATGAAGTGTGTTTGAAACCCAGACTTCGCAAACATTCCTCAATAGAGTACAAAACACCATATTCTATGGGGCGTGAAAATCAGAGGAGGCCGAAAGAACCCAAAACATACCTTTTCAGCATCATTAACGTCAACAGTTTTTACAACACAAGACGAGGAGCGCATTTGTCCGCGAGAGATGTTGTGGGAGTCACTCTGAGACGTGTGCATGGGGGGTAGCGGGGCTCTCCTCTTCTTTGGAACTTCTGAAGGCAGTGTGTTTGAATCATAGGATTTGGAGACCGTATTGGCTCTTACTATATGCGTTGGCCTTGGTTTACCTAGAAGCGGAGTTGCAGGAGCACTGGATGTCTGTAATGATAAAGAAACACAATTGGAACATTGCAAGATTGGAATCCATTTATACGAGAGACTACCATTTACACGTAGATTTCATTGTTTTAGATGGAGATGGAGAACAGTGTCTGGAAATAATATTACAATCCAGCCTTAAAGGAGGAGAAATACATATTTTTGCTTTAAGTGGCAGAAAAAAAGTAAGTCTTACTTGGTCCCGTTTCTTTTTACTTCTACGGAAAAAGTTAAAGAACCCTTTCTCGTCATTCTGCTTTATATCCAGATTTTGGCAGGATTCTGAAATCAAAAATATTTTTGGACAGGAACAACTTGGTCACTATGAACGGATAACAATGGTTCATTTGTCAAGCAGGAAATTGTTGCATTTTAATGAACGGATGTGCCATGTATGTTTTATTGGATTGCCTACTTGTAGGGGATTTCTTCTTCACGGGGGTCATTCATTTTAAAAATAAATTTTGCTATTTTTAGAAAAGAAATAGTTATATATAAACTCCTTTACAACTTTATTAAGAAAACACAATTCATTTGGGTGGGTCTGATCAGCTCTCAGCTGATTGGAGGCATACGGCCAATCACTCTAAATATCTGCGAGATTACATGCAAGTTTCTGTTTTTATCATGTTTTCTCACGGTTTTTTGCACTCAGGAGAGTGCGATATTTTCCCCCATATCACTTTAAGTCATCTTAAACACTGATCAAAATCAAAAAAATAATCTCCTACCACAGCAGGATATATGAGAAAAAGATTACTAAAAAAAAAATTATGAAAGAATTTGACAACACAGGAAATCGTCTTTTTTGATAGTGGAAAACATGCTCCGGCTTTACAATAAAAACAGAGTTTAGTCCAAAAATATTACAGGTTTCTTGGAAAAGCTACGCCTTTATAAAACAAGCAAAAGCAATGTTAATGTTTTATAGCTACTGAAAATATTTTTCTTTAAAAACGTATTTAAAAATACCACGGTCACAAAAAATGAAAGAAACATGGTAAGTCCATCACAATTAAAAACAAGGCTTACATTTATAAGGTGTTTCATTTGCTATTCTGGTTATTAGACTTAAAAAAAAAAAAAATACTTGCCTTGTAAAGGTGGCGGCTTCAGATCAGTGGGACTGGTAGCTACGGGGGGGAGAAAAAGAAAATAATCTGGTACAGGTCAGGTAATGATAACGGATATCTGCAAAGCTTACATTTCATTAAATCATTTTTCGAAATTAAAAGATGAAGGTCAGAACCAAAAGAAATAGCTTGTGGCATTCAAAAGTAAGCTTTGATTTCCATAATATCAAAGAGGTTTCATAGGAGAAACAATAACATAAATATCGCACATGACAACAGAAAAACTCTTTAGATTTACCGTATTTGCTCTATTATAAGATGAGGTTTTCTTCCTGAGCAAATTCACTGAAAAATATCCCTCATCTTATATTCAAGGTCATCTTCTAATCAGATCCCCCGGAGACCCGGATCCTTTTCTCTGGCAGCTGGTGAGTGTCTGTGCGATGCGTGCAGAACACCTCCGTAAATATTAATATTTACTAATAAAACTTTTTTCCTATAGGTTAGTCTTATATTAAGGCTTTTTTTCTAAATTAATATTCAAAATTTGGGGGGTCGTCTTATAATCAGGGCCATCTTATACTTGAGCAAATACAGTATATATAAATATATACATCATATCAATGACACCTAGCCAAGCACCCAGCAATCAAACCTTACTTGTTCCTTGGCCTTGTCTTCAGGATAGCAGTGCCTATACCACACAGCATACTAGTATTTTACCGTCCCATTATTACACTTTGTGGAGTTTTACACTAAACAAGGGTAACAACAACAACTCTTACCTCTACTGGTGTCCGTGGCGTAGAGTTCCCTTAAACCCAGGTCACTGAGAGACTTAGTTACATCCAACGGCCTCTGGGACTGATAGTCCTTTAACAGCACAGTGTATAGGGGATCAAACTCACATTTATTACAAATTGAAGGGATGAGATCTTGAAGCGGAACAAGAGGGCTGACTCTCATTACCGTCTTCTGTGTTTTCTTGTAGTTTATTACAACGCGAACGGTTTGCTGGAACACAGATCAGAGAAAGGTCTGAAGCAGCGAGCAAGATACGCCATTTCTTCTTCTTATTATTATTATTATTATTTCTAGTTGTGGATCACTAGACAGTAAGTCTCATTATCCAGTCTAGTACAGGGATTGTATATTAACCACAATGCACCCTATGAAGCGCCAAATCACCTCAGCTAGTCGCCACATACCTCTGGCATTGTAGGACAGGGTTTCTTATTCTTGTCATCTGGAATTTTGGACCTCAAAACAACCTTTTCCACTTCCAGCATTCCAACAGGTGTATTCGGTTTAAATTTGATTACACTTTTATCCGGTGCGATCATTTCTATTGTGTAGGCCGAAGGATTCAGATGGTACTGTCCACACAGGTATATCAGCAGGTCCATCATCGGTTTGCTTTATAGAAAAAGGAAGCAGGGTCAGTAATGTCCTAATATTAATTAATTTTATAGAGAATGGCACGTTATTAAAGCAGGTACTTATAAAGTTAAGACATAGATAAAACCCAATCGGAAGGACTTCAAAAGAAATATGGCGGACTGTGGGTTGGTTCACAAAATTCACACTTTAGATTTTGGTATTTTTTATTTAAATCTCTTAAACGCGTACCTTCCGTTAACAGTGGCCTGAGCAGTCCGCTCTCCCGGTAGAACCACTTTTAGTTCAATGTCTCGATCGATGAAGTTCTCTTTCTGCTCCATGGTGAAATGAGCGCTGTCTGTGGAATCGAAGGATGGCAAGCTTTCAGCGTACCGCACTTCTCCTGGCGGAAGAGGAGCTTTGCCTTTGGCTTTCTTCCTGGAAATTAAAAAAGGGGGGAAAAAAAGCCAATTTAGCTTTCGTCCGTGGAATCCCTGCAGCTGACTCTGTCATATCCATAAATAATATATATATATGTGAAAACACAGAGCTATCCGGGCTAATGACTACCACCTGTTCAGCAATACACGGCGGGGATGGAGACCGGTGCTGTGAAATAAGGGCCATTTTTATGTGAGGCTGTCACATAAAAATATCAATAAAACACGTAGAAAGGTTTTTGCTTAAATTATTTAATCCACATGCATTTTTGGGGGGTTATTTCCAGCTCTTCTGCTGGAAAGCTAATAAAATTTTATCAAATTAATACCCCAAAAATACACATTAATCACATTAAATGAAAAAATAAAATGTTGCATGTGCATAAATATGAAAATCTTGCAGGAGATGTGTGGAGTTCATTGACAAAGCATCTCTTTGCGGATGTTCTCAGAAACGACAAACTTCCAGGATTCCAAGTATATTCAGCCTCAAGAACATACGGGCTGACTGAAGTGAAAGAATGCCTTTAATAGGGGTAAATGTCATCGAGGGTACGTAGCACGCCAACTGTCATGTAGAATACTGAATTTCAAGGTGTCTCTTATTTTAGTATTCTACAGTATGGATTATTCAGGCACCGCACACACCTGCGTTTGATGCATTATGACATTTACGACAGGTTCCTTAAAAAAACACATCATGCAACACAAAGTAAGGTCTTGCTTGTGTCACCGGTATTGAAACCATGGAGAATCCTTTCTGTTACCATCTTTCTGCCTCCGCCATATTCAACTGCATTAGCCTACCAGGCCAAGTCTTAACGAAATGCTGCTCGCTCGCTATTTACACCTGTACCGGTTTACAGGTCAGTAAAAAGGTTTCATCAGTACGTTTGTTCTTTCAAAGCAAACAACCTGAAACACGGGAAGAGCGACGTGGAAACTGACGATGTGGCAGACTATGTAGAAGAGAAAATTGAATGCAGCTGGTTCACTGGATACACGGCGAGAGGTAAAGAGACCCTAAAGCAGCTTTTCCTGGACAATTAGATTCAGGTTGTTGAGTATATACATACGGAAACTTAAGAAAATATTTATAAAATGAATACGATAACTTTGAGAAAGTATTATCATGATAAAAGAATAAGACTTTAAAAAATATGTATATATCCTAAGACATCTATATTTACAACAAACTAAAAAAGACTAATAAATATGATGACATTTCTCAAGAGAAGTGCAGAAGTAAAACAGACTTGGAACAGCCCCCCGCAGTGCTACGAGCGGTCCCTTCAAATTCTTCATGTGGTTCCCCAATTGCAAATGTATGGGGGGATTCCGCAGGATCCGAATACTTTTAGATTGTCGGCAAATTAATTTGTGTAATATCAGGTGGAGCTTAACTCCATAACTCATTCATAGCTTCTACCTGTAATTCATACGTACGGAATAGTAACTCTCCAACAACTGTCCAGCAGTAGGAAAAGCAGCCAAGGGAAGTTTATTTCCATGGAATTGCCTCCTCATGCATTCTAGATGTGTTGCCATGAACGCTATTTTCCCTAAATTAAGTTGGTTTAAGGGGAAAGCTACTGACACGCAGCATTACTCCCGCCAATTATTCGTTATGAATCACTGCAGGTACGAGAGCTAAGGCACATGATACAGAACATGGTTAGTCAGCAAGTAGCTCTTAATTCCCATGACAACCAGAAAACATACGGCAAAGAATTCTGTCAGTTACCAACACCCAGTCAGCCACCTGTTGGCTAATCCGGTTCTACAACAAAATAAGTTACAGCATCTGCGCAGGGTGTTAGTGAGAGTAGAGGGATGATCATCGGGAGGTATGACAGGCTCTTCCCTATACCTTAGCCACAAACAAACGCACCAAGAAATGGTAATGTGGGCAGGAAGAACAATGGGGTCTGCGGCACAGGAATGAGAATCCCTTCCAATGCCGGTGGCATGCTTCCGGATTGAAGCCTATTGACACCCATTTGGTCTGATGGCACATTAAGAGAGACACCCCAATGTCCCAAAGACACTTAACAATAAAGAATACATATTAAGCTACTTTGTAAGAACTTTAATATACATTCCTTAACTTGTATTAAACACACAAAAAAAACCAAAGTACTTAAGGGGAAGCTGCAGCTCTGTCCAGTTTTTGTGCCACATTTGGCTGCTTGAAATAGCCAATAGATAGCAGTAAAACTCTCATGAAGTAATATCTGGGTCTAAAAGTCAGGTAACATTTACTGAGTAGTGTAAATAGATTAACTGGCTGGATCGGAGATCTCCCATCGAGTAGCGCCATACTGGGAGATCTGATCACCTGATTTAAACTCAAGAACAAAGCGTTCAGACATTTGCAGTGCGATAAATAATAACAAACTCTTGATGAATCTTTTAAAAGCTACTGTAGTTGTTCATAATCATTCACAAACTAAGCCGCCCTAGCATCTGGAAGCAAAAAATATGCTCTATGTATAGCTTATCTGGCTCACGTGCCGAGTCCCTTCCACATTTCCACTAAAAATTAATCAGATACTTCATGTTCGGCTTCCAGTACACCCAGACACATCGCGGACATAATACTGGTCCCGTGCTCCAGGCATAAACAGAAAAAAACACTGCCCTTGTAAGAAAATGTAATTTTATATATAAATACAATTTAAAAAAACAGATTTAAAACATATGTCTGTCTGGCACCCTCTGTGCACAGATGGTCGAACGTCTCCCGCCATGCATTATTAACCCCTGAAGGACAACGGCTTGTCCTTAAACCCATTAAAAACAACGCATTGTGAGCCGATGCATGTACGGGCTTTGTAATGAATGGGTTAAGAAATCGAAAATTAAGACACTTTCTCTTTTACTTAAATTCCAATTACTTAAGACTCTAGAATGTAAACTGTGTGTCCTGCGACAATCGCTGCTTTCATAATTATATGCCATGATAATGTAGAACAGATTTTTGGATGATGATTAAATAATACATAGTTATCCCCTTAATGACAAAGCCCGTACATGTACGGGCTCAAAATGCATTGTTTTCAATGGGTTTTGGGACCGCCCATTGTCCTTAAGGGGTTAAAATAGCTTTAGATAGAAGTTTCACAAGTGCACGGTGTTTCCTTTCAACTTTATTTCAATTGTATTATTTTTATTATAAAATGGTTTGTGTACGGGTACCAACCTGATTAGCAGATACAAAACATATTACTTATGCAACATTAAAAGGACCCTCCAGCCATCATATGTACTTTAATTCATTTAATGTGGTCCCTTTAAATGTTTGTGAGGTTCCTCTTGCAAATTCTGCAGACTCCCCACCATAAAATTGGTTAACGGACATATTGAGCTCTATGTCCAGCTGGTGGGACTCTAGCTCAAGATGCGACTCATCAACACTATGGCCACCTGATGCACGGACTTCATTCAATGTGTTTGTTGATCCTCGCATTCATGTCATATTTATATTGATCTATACAGACATTACCTTTCCTGAAATCTAGTCAAAAAGTTACTCAAACTCAACAAGCTTTGTCCAACCGGTTACAGAAAACATGGGTGATATTGCCAACTAGTTGTGGCCAAGGTCCCAATTCATTGCAAAAAGCGTAGAACATTACACAAGAAATTATCTAGGCATCTAAATGTCTGGTTTTAACAAGCAGCAAGGTACCTCCGATAGACGAAGGTTATTCCATTTTCTGCTCAGACAATCATGACTCATCCCAGGGCTTGCCGGTAATATGTTATTACAGACAGATAATGATATTACAAAACCCTATTAAAATCTCTCAGCAGTCATAAAACATCTTCACTCACACACACACCCCTCTAATATTTTTGGGAGAAAGAAGGTTGACTTCCTCCCATACCATGGAGAAAGGGTTCTTCTGCAATGTTGTCAACAATGCACGCTCCGTCTGGGGAGAAATTAGCCACAAGGAGACATAAAGCATATTTTTTAAATATAATATAAAATTAATCCAACAAGTGATGAACGGATGGTTGTGAAAATAAAACAGATGCCTTTCACAACAAATGGATGCTGGAATGGCTAAAAGGAGCAGGAAAGAGTTAAATACTACAGTATGTTTTTGACATTAAAAGTATTTAGATTCTAACATTCTGAAAACAATTGTAAAATTGCAAAGCAGAGTTTCCAAACTACGGCACACACAGGTCTGTGCAGTTAATTAAATTAAACCTAAACGCGCTACAATGTGAATAGGCACCGCTGATGTCATTTTTCCCTAAAGAAGGTGAAATATCATAGAACACCACCGTCCCTTTAAGTCAACACCCTATAAAACTATATATATATATATATATATATATATATATAAAATTGGGTACAAATTTACAATATAGGCTTAATATTACTAACATATATACAAAAACACACATGACGCTGGTATTTTTGTAGGGAAAAAAACGTGAATTTGGTATTATATAATATAGACAGCAATAATGAATTTGCATTAATAAACAAAAGTCAAGAGAAATCACATGCGCTTTCTCCAGTGACTCCCAGTCGATTTCCCACATTAATCAAATCATGTGCTTTCATGTGATAAACACAGCGAACACGCTACCGAGAGCTGCATGAAACTTTCTGTGCTAAGACAAGCCGGAACAACCATCACTTTCAATTACATCTGGAAAGTGACCAGCAGCTACCGATTCATTAGCGAACATAAACCCAAACCTCTTAAAAAGCAATGTTTTAAGTAGCTAATGGAGTCTCGGTGAGTGTAGGGTGGTGATGGAGATATTAAGGCAGATTGGGCAGAAAAAGCCAAAGTTTGTATTTAGATTGATTGTGTAATGAACAACAGGGGGAAACGGTAAAGAAACGCTCGAGCGGCACATTAAAGGCAGCATTTCCCCCGAGACGAGGCTGTTCCAAGTGCATACAATCTTAAGAACAAACTAACTACCCACAACACCCTGATTATTTTAAGAAACATTAGTTGATTAGAGACGGGCGTTTTCCATGAAAATATTTCTTTTTGAAAAACAATTTTTAGTCTTTAAAAGCCTAGATACCCAGGGCAGATAAAACGGTTATACGGAAACTCTATTTTTTGCCTCAATATTCTAAGGGTCTTAGATGACGTGCAAATTCCAGTTCTTTTTTCTTAATATTAAAGGTGAGAATAGCGTTAATGCGACAATTAACAGAACCGATGCAGTATAATACTTTATATTCCACAAATGTTTCTAACATTAACCCTTTGAGTGTTAGACTTTTAGATTCCGCAGTCACAAGCTTTGAAAATAATATTTTATATTAGTTAATAAATATTAATAAAAGTATATATATATTATTATTAATAAAGATTTGTTTATAAAGTTACATGTCATTTTACCGCCAGCATAACATCTTGAACACTTTCCTCTTCATTTTGGCCAGTCTAAGGATGTTCTCCTAAAGCGATAACATTCTGTTTATCTGTCTTCTCAGACACCACCTTCCCTTTAACAGCCCCGGTAAACTGGACTATTTATACTCCAGTAGCTTTTCACTCGCAGCTACAGATCTGCAGGCAACGGCTAATCCTGCTCACCCCGGACTAAGAAGCTTTATTATTTCTGCCATGCGCTTGTCAACTTTTGGAGCCGGTGGAAAGTAGATGACTATTCTGATCATCTTCTTCCATTGCTAGAAGAAACCGGCTTTGTCTTTCTTATTTTGTTTCAACTTGATGAATTTTATATTGTTTATAATATACAATTTTGGAATAGCTTTTGGTTGTTAGTGGCAGCCATATTGTTTTTAAAGCAGAGCACAGGTTATTTTAAATATACAGATGGGGGGAGGGGTGTAAATTGGGAGATTTATTATTACCTAATACATAACTTTTAATAAATAATTATGAATTATATAGGGCTAATACAAATTTTCTTGCATTAGACTCTCATTGTGGCTGCCCCTGACAATGCATAGTGAAGTCAGTGAGGTGAAGCTGCCACTCCTCTGTAAACTCCTAGTTTAAAGAATAAACTTCACTGTCTGTAGGTGGAACACAAACCAAGAAAGCCTCAGCTTGGTGATGGTTACTTTAACCCCTTAATGACAAAGCCCCTACCTGTACGGGCTCAAAATGCATTGTTTTCAATGGGTTTAATGACCGCCCATTGTCCTTAAGGGGTTAAGTTATTAAAATCCTATACAAAGCACTAATAAGACTAGAAATAAATACATTTAGCAATATTCACAAAGTATTCATATTCTATATAATAAAGTGATTGGATTTTTAAATGATAGTCCTGGTTCCTCGTGCACGCACACACGTTATATTCATAACACCCCAAGACGTAAACACAAATTACATGACGTAGATATCTGTTATATGTCTTTAACGTACCAGCAAAGGCATGAGAATATACTCATTTTCTAGAAGGCTAAGGGGGGAAAAGCAAGCAAACATTCCCCTTCCATTTACACCAGGGCTGCAGTCAGTCTAAGTCACGTGATGCTTCACAAATCACATGACCAAGTCTATACCTGATGTCATTCTCAATAGCTTAAAGATACATCAGCATTGTTTAATACCCTGCTTTTAGAAACGTTATTTCAACGATGGCAGTGAAAAGTAAACATAAAAAGTATTCATTTCTATGTTTATAATAAAAAAAATAATGAAATAACAATTAACAATAATTAAAATGATGTAATAATCAATAATCATAGAGATTTTTTATTTTGCCTTTTTGCATACCTGGGACCTTTCTTAATGTTTAGACCTTGAGGCTCTTGAAAGTTTTAACCCTAATGATCATTATGTTATTATACGTTTATAATTGTTTTCAGATACTTTCTGTTTTTGGATCATTTAAAGCAACATGTCGATCAGATTTCAATTGCGGTTTCCCTTTAAGGCCAGAGGTGTAAAGGGGGCTTTTTTTAAAAGGGACATGTTGTGCAGGGGAACATATGTGGCATTTAGGGTTCCCTTAAATTAAGGTGTTCCCTTAAATTAAGCTGTTCTGGTCATCCCATAGCAGTAATTAAATCCATCTTGAGTTCTGGTGTGTTTGGACCAACTTATCAACCTCTATTCAAGCAGGGATTTCAGCCATTGTGTAAGTGTAGTGCCAAGCTGGGGTATCATAAAAACAGCAAAAGACTGAACTTTATCTCATTAGTATTTATGCTTTTTTCATAACCTCAAGTTTTTTTTTCTGTGTTTTTGCTCCATTGTTCATGTTGGTTAGTATTTTGTTCCACATGTTTTGTTCACCAAAAGTCATCAAAATGTGTTCAGCTGCATCTCCAGATAACGGAAATCCATGTATTCGCTATTGTGTTGTTTTTTGGAAGCTACAGGGCCCACGCCATAACCCCTGTCATCTCACTACGGGACAGTACACAGCATAAGGGCACACACAAAATAAATAATTAAAAGCCATAATATACTAAGGAAAAATAATATAATAATATAATATACTAAAAAAAAGACACATTTTCGAAAGTATGCCACTCTTTTGATCTTCTGGTGCACCTGTTTTTGTTTCTAAAAAAAATAAATCTGCATCCTCAAAACTATTTGTGTGTGTGTGTATATATATATATATATATATATATATTGTATTTTTAACAGACCCTTTTTTGTACTTTCTAAAATTATTTCTAAGGCACTAACTCCACGCGAGTTGTGTAACCATGAGGCTTTGGAAGTCTTGTGTTTAGACGTGATGATTCACGATGATGACTTCCAGCACAACTCAGGTACGCTGCAGTCCCCTTCACCAGGCAGCGATGTGCACACACACACATCGCTACTGTAGTCATGATATTCTATGCCACCATATAGAAGAAGAATTGTGTACATTTGGGAGGTATGCATATGTAAAGCTCAACATTTCATCCTGATCAAGTTATCAACCAGATTAGATCCTGCTGAAATAGGGATAAATGCAGATGGCGGTTAGTTGGGGGGGGGGCAAGAAAGGGGCATATATAAAAAAGATTGGAGAGTAAAGTTGATAAATGTCACTTCTTCCCTAGAGTGTTGGTGTATAAGAGCATCCAAAAGGTTGTTCTACCTTTGCAGTTGAATTAACCCAATGATGTTTTGCCAAAAAATTAACAGTGTGCCTCTTGAGTAACTGGATGACATAAAGGGAGTTGTGGCTGAAAAAGTTGACTTTTGGCTTCTTCTTGGAGCACTCTTAACGGTGAATGGGTAATACACGATAATGGAGAATGCAGAAACTCCAGAGTACGGACTTAACCAACGAACCAAGGTATTACGTTTTAGTGTCATGCTAATTCATTAAAATCCAAATAAGTCTAAGACTGCTATCTTTTATACTGTGTTAAAGTTGCTGAAGTTCGCATTAAAAGGTTGAAAATGAATGCTATAAAACCTTTTTGTTTGTGTAAAGCCAATTATATTGTAAATGGGAGTGTGTGACACAGGCTTGAGCAATAAAATAAGAAAAGAGTCGCCATTAAATGGTTTCATTAATTAATAGTTGGTTGAGATGACACCTACAATGCTTATCACATGTCATATAAAACTCTGGCCAGAAGCCAGTATTAAATGATATAGCTAAATTATACTGGGTGGATTACTAGACACTAGCCCATGGTGCCGAGGGCAAGTAGATGGGGGGAAAAAATTCACCATAAGGTACACTGACAGAAAATCTAAATATGGCCCTGGAAGCCTTGAGCAAATCAATGTTATATATTTATCGGGATTGAATTGTTTAATGTCAAGACATAAGGAGGAAATTCACTTAAAATTCAGTTTTGTTTTATTTTTACCTATCTTAATACGTATTAAAAGTAGGCAAACATTGAAAGCCTACCTGGGAGCTCTATGAATTTGACACAGAGTCTCCAGGTCACCTCTCCTCTTTTCCCTGGGCAGGGGGAGCATGTTTAGCCTTCCCCTTC
Organism: Spea hammondii; assembly: GCA_029215755.1. Classification (NCBI taxonomy): domain Eukaryota; kingdom Metazoa; phylum Chordata; class Amphibia; order Anura; family Pelobatidae; genus Spea; species Spea hammondii. The sequence goes on along the minus strand of JARDYJ010000006.1, from coordinate 52,605,847 downwards.
TACATTATACCGTTTGGGGCTAGCCCTCTCCCACCCATTGTGTCTGGCCCTGCCCCTTGTGAAGACACTGCTCCAGATCCACCCCTGAGGTTCTTGTTTTCACCTTGATTAGTAGGAACTGTATAGCAATATCTTATTATCAGCAGAATGAGGGATAATGTCATCATAAAATAAAATTATTTACAAGAAAAGTGTTATATTTCCCAGCCTTTCACATTTTGTTCTAAAAATTTGACCTGCTGGAAACAATGCTTCACATGTAGCTTACAGAGCCACATTTTCTTATGTTTTAGCTAAGATCGCAATCCTTCCTAATGTGTCAAGAGAATTTTAGGTATCTTTGAAATATTTCATAATATTGTTAAGAGACTCTCTAGTACACTGTTTTAAGTACCAGGTACTTCTCTGAAATGCTAAGTATGTATGAAAGGAATGTTATGAATCCAGTTATCAGGGTTATACATTCTTTATATACACATATTGCATTACATTGCATCTTAAACAGAAATCCTTACATTCTTTTATCCTTATCAACTTTAAATGTGATGAATAGATCCAGGGAATTGCTAAGAGGCACAGGCTGTCCCCTTTGCACGCTTAATAAGATTTTAGGTCACAACACCTACTTGAAACAAAATGTAACATAGAGCCACCCAGAGATATATTAAGTAACAAGTATTTTACGTGAAATTTTAAAACATTTCTGGAAACACATCGATTTTTTTTTTTAACCTAGTGCCTCTTGAAATTATGAATATAGTAAAAGGTTTCCTAAACAGTATCAGTTATAGCTGTGTGTGATCCAGAATTCTAAACGTTAGCTAGGGGCACCCCTTTTATAGATGTGCCTTGGGAGAGAAATGTTTATTGAAAATGTACACATCCCTGATTTTTATAGCTCCACTGGGGTTGACCACAAGTATGACCACATGGATGACCCCCCCCCCCCCCGTTGCATTTGCCGATCCTGCGCTGGAGCTGACTGGCAGTAAATATATAACATGAAAATATGCTGCGGGAGAGGGGCAAATACATTTGGGGGGATTCAGCAGAATACCTCCATGCACTTGGAAGGGGGGCATCACATGTATTTAAAGGGACCTCTGAATTATCAAGTGCATATAATGGCTGGAGTGCAGGATCTCTAGTAATGTTCCCTATATAATAAAAATAATAATAATAATAATAATAAGTAGAAAATACAGTATAGGACAGCAATATCAACAAAAATACACAGTGTAGTTTTAATGTAAAATATATACCAAGCTGTAAACATTACCTCAGGAAAAAAAAACATGAAATGTCCCCAAAAAATGTTTAATTAAAATACATTTCAATAATTATCTTTGGACCAAACAGCTGAAGTATGTAACACATCTCATCAGGGTTCCTGGCTCTGCCGCTTCCATGAGGGTAACTTTTCAACTAGATTTCTATAAAACAATTACAATGATTGACAAACAAAACAAACAAGTTGAAGACAGTTTTAATTAATGAATTTAGTTCTGTTAAATGCCGTGGTCCCGATATTTCTTTTAAACGCTTCATTGAACTGGAAACTCATGAGTTAGCTGTGTCATTATCTGTGTTACTCAGAACTATGACACCAAGTATTTTTCTGGTAGAGACTGAAGTCCGCCAGCTATCTGAAATGGTATAGTGGTTATAAAATGAAACACAATAAGGACAATGACAGGTAGGTTATACCTTTACCTCCAGCTCTAGGCAAGGCTTTAAATAATCCCTTCTTTGTAAAAGCAAAATCCTCTGTATTGATGTACACTCTGCTCCTATGCTTGCAGACTAAGTGTTTGGTTGAGCGCATCTTCTGCACCCACATGGTATACTCATGCCTGGCCAATGCTGGTTCACATAAGAGTTCCAGGAGGGTCTAATGAGCATGCTAGTGATTTATATGAGATTGGCACAAAATTAGACCAGAGGGGATGGACTGTGTTGCAGTAATGGGTTAAAAAAATAAATATTAAAGTACCCCTTTGAAATCACACATTAGTCATTTATGTTGTACACAAAAACCATTCGTAGACATTCCACAATTTCTGTGAGTAGTTACACACAGTTTAGTTGCTCTTCGCTATTACTTTTAAGAGTAATATTAGTTTGTCCCCTAATGTCCTAATCTGGCTAAATTCCTCAATCACAGGAATATCCGATAGCATGGAAACGCGCAAAATTAGACAAAGGTTGTTTTCAAGCCACTGATCTAGACTTGCGGTTTGCTTTCTGAAGTTTCTCCAGTGAAATGTTATCCTCTTTTTATTGTGTCAACGAGCGCTGAACAAACATAAAAATCAGATTAATGCCCTTCACTAGCACATATCGTTACCGAGCTCCTGCCCGATCAGTATATGGTTTTTGTTAGTGCCAACAATCTTGTGGACTCATTTGAAACACTGAGATGTGTTTATACTGAAATAGACCCTTATCCACAGTAACAATATATCACAGTTGATGTGGTTGGGGAAAAAAGTTACAGATTAACCATATATAATATTAATCCTATATTGAAGTATAATCCACCTGAAAAAATAAACAATCATCTAACATGTTTAGCATGTGGATCTGGTACCATTGTTGGGTATACACAGATCACTCATTATACAATACAAAAATAGGTAAAAGTGGTGTAATGTAATGTGTTGAATTTGTTTTTGAAAGTGTAATTTTTTCGATTTTACAAATTCTTACTGCCAAGTCTTAAAATGATGGTAAGCAGTGGTAAGCAAACTGTCCATACAAGGACACCAGTGTCTGTTGTAAGTTGGAAGGCATGGATCGCCGAGAGTCTTTAATAAAAAGTCTAGGACAAAGCGTTTTGGCCGCCTACTTGCCATATTTATTAATAGAGCTGGCCTAGCCGTGGGTCAGGAGAGCGATTGTCCCTTAGACCGGTCAATAGTCCTATAACGACCCTCTATGGGAAGTGGGCACACAGTGGGGTCACATAAAGTCATGCTGCGTGAATCGGAGTACAGCGCAGTTGTTTGCACCTTGTGAAAGCATCAGTGTGCATGTGAGAGTGTGCGTGCGTATGTGTATACATGTGTGTATACATGGCTGGGGCAAGGTAGAGAGGGAAACTTTACTTTATTTGCCCCCCAGGCCAAATAGCAGCAACCCTTCCCTGTTTATTAATCATTTGATGACACATTTGTGAAGTAGCATTAACGTGAGATGGTCAGAAGATTTTTGTGGTTAAAATACCAGTAGAAAATATTAAGAAAAATAAAATTTCCCTATCTAATTAGTAAACATTAGTGATATTTTCAGCCTTTTTTACAGTTCTTTTTATTATTCCGTTATAATAAAAACAGAAAACAAAATAACACATCTAAAGAATGTTAGTAAAGTACTAAAGAAACATAAAAAAGTGGATTTGAGACTCCCCCATTGATGTCCGTCACTAACGTACGTGAAAAGATATTTCACGAGAAACACAAGTCTCACAAAGAATAAAACGATCGGATTTGTGTGTCTCTAAGTTAGACATGGTGGCATCCAGGCTAAAAATTTGTGTTTTTGGTTTAGGTTAATTAAACGAAATAAAGTGTTCAAACAAAACAGAGAACTGAAAGAAGTCTCAACTGTTGGCATTCGAGAGATGTTAAGTTCATGCAATTTCTTACACTAGCACAATGCTCTCTTTGTGTATCGTGCTCTGGGGGTTGTTTAAAGATGTCTTTTTAATATGATTGCACCATTTTTTCCAAACAGCTTTTAGTTAAAATTCTTATTTATGTGGGGAGAACATGGTTTAACAAGGACAAAAAAAAACCACAGAAGCCTTTGAAAATATCCTGAGAAATTAAAGAAGAAAAAAAAGGCGTTTGAAAAATAAATAAATAAAAACAAACACAATGGAGCCAAATGATCAAGTTTTAAGGCAGGGAATGGAGCAACAATATGAATAAAAAGAAATCTAAAAATGCTATGGGGCGGAGGTAACATTTTATGATTCCTATCTCGCTAGACTACCAGGGTGTGTCAGGGGAACTGATTTCAACTCATACCAATGGAAAAATTGTCACAAGTACAGAAATATTGTATAATTCGGTGGAAGAAAACTGTGCTTAACAAAAATGCTTTTGTTTTGGTGTTGCAAAAGCTGGCCCAGGGTTCATGGTGCCTAAGGCAAACTATGACTGGGACCTATTCACAGCAAACAAAATTATTGCAGTCCCCTACACATATCCTACCCTCTTGTGCTTCAGTGCCACTGCTAGATTTCATAAACTCACCCAGGAGCGCGGGAGACAGAACGATGTGTCACCAAAACAATTCTGTACTCGTAGAAGAAATCAGTCATTGCAGAAATCAATGCACTGCATCCAGTTGGATGGGTGGCCCTGGGGGCAATGGATACTATAGGATTCTGTGTAAGACACATGCTATAGATAGTATACCTTCACTCTGTCCTGCTTTACATTGCTGGACAGAGGCCTACTGCCAAGCTGGTGGTATTACATGTCAGTTCACACTTTGCAATATCGTTATAGGTAAAAAAAACAAAACACTGGAATGCTAAACAGGCCCAGGCTAGCTGTACGACACATGCTGTGAAGGTCATTGGGCTGAGATACCACACATTGCACATCATGAATGAACAGCAATGTCCCATGCTGACTACAAGAATGAAGAGACAGATGTCAAACTGACATTCAACCACTGGTGCTAAACGTGCTGAGATATCAGCTATGTTGGTCTCTACCCACTTTGTGGAGTGTTTTCTGTGGTAGAGTCATTGCACTTTATGTGTAAAGAGCCTTTCTCGTGCAAAGTGGTGAAAATAGTGGAATGCTACTGGTGATTGCACCACTTTGCACTAGAACTGCTCTGTATTCTTAACCTCACTGCTTAACCTAAAATACATACAAACAATCCGAAAAGTAGCTTTTATTCCCATCGCCTGGTATTATGTTGCTTTGAACGCTGCACTTAATTTACCCATAATCAGGTGATAATTTCTGTTTCACAAGAAACAATTATACAGTATGCAAGACTGGAAGCTTAAAAAACAATTTACTAGCTGTGCTCATAAAATTACTTCCAAGTGATTCGTTAGAAATTGGTTTAAACTTCAGCAAAGGCATAAAACGGACGGTATATTGTAGAAAGCAAGATACTAACATATTTTTTAGGTCACAACATCAAGAAACGGGAGATGCTGTACCTGTATTAAATGCTTCTCTTTTCAATGTGAAAGATATTAAACTTGAGCACCCTGAGAACCCATAGTGTTCCTAGTCCACGATGATTTGAGTTTCACATCCCAGATCTATGTATTTGTCAATGGAATATGGTTTAAAAAATCTCATTCACATCAAGGATTATTGAGACTGCATGGTGCATGAATGAAATGCCCCAGCAGGTATAATACAATGTATGGGGAAAAAAGATAAGAAGGGGCTATGAGGATATGTCAGTTTTGGCTCAATAACAACGGTTATTGATGCCAAAACTGGAGAAGAGGTACAATGAGTCAAAAAAAATGTAATGTTTTATTAATATATGCGATTTTCAAAGTAACTACATCTGAAAACCTGGAATACAAGCCCAAGAATTACACATTGTTACTTATAGAGAGAACGTGGATCTACAGACACAGGCAAAACATGTGCAATTCTTAGCATTACAATCCTAATAAAAGTGTTGTCTTCATTTGGATCAACTGAAACAAAGTTACAAACTAAACAAGAAATGAACTTATTACAGAAGTGCAACATGCCACCCCAAAGGGTTCAAGCTTAATGAACATTGATCCACTGTTGTAAGCCCTTAAACAGATCAATCTACATTCCAAAATGCTTGCTTTTTAAAAGACATTTTGGTTCATTCATAATAATAAAAGTTTAAGTTCTTTAAGTGTAAAGTAATTGGAAAGAAAAATAAGGTAGGAGGCTTTTGATGTGCTTTTCAAAATTCATGCGACATTGCAGTTGAGTGTTATCTGATATCAACCATACACATTTAATCCAGGTACACAGAGATCCACAGTGATTCTCAGTGATAGCAGCTAATGGTTTTTGTCCCAAGTCAGGCAGCATAAACACGGTTAAGCTTGACTGAACTCTGTCCGAGGTGCGGCTGGTCTTGGCAGACACAAATTATCGTATTTCTTTTTTCCTAAAGCTGCTCAATCCTGGCTAGGTTCAGGCTGGTTGTATCCCTTCTAACACCACTTGACATTCAGCCATACTTGGTAATTACTCTGGAAACTCTCTGGGTTTGACCCAGAGTCTCCCGGTGAAGCCCTGATTTTAAAAGTCTCCAAGCCAGTTTCCTCCTATGTGATATTGGGCACGCCCACTTGTCTTAGGCCCACCCCTATGTGGCTAGCCATGCGCCTTCACAAGAAGGCCACTCCCCCAGAAGAAAAGGGGAGAGCTCCAGGTATCCTCCCATGGGACATTCCCAGCCAAGTCCACCTCCTACCTTCAGCTCCTGAGAGACCTTCCTATAGACCTGTCAATATCCTATCTGCTGGCTTCAAGTTCCCAAGGCGATAATATTAAAATTATATCCGTCAGCTTTCACTACAGGAGTGAACCCTGTACGTTAAATACTAAAAGTTGTTACCCCAAAACAAAAAAAACAGTAGAATTGTAACAGAGCCATTGTGGTTGCTCAAGTGATAAGAAGTGCAGTCACACGGAGGTGATAATTCACAGTAGAGGTTTGATGTCCATGAAAAAAGCTTTTTTGTACATACGTTAGTTATGTGTTTCAGCCCTCAAGCCCTATTGGTATGCATTTACACATTCCCTAAAAACTCTCTCCTACCAAAAGAGTTCCAGATTCAACCACTTTATGATACATATTATAAAAAATTAGTCCTTTTCATTTTTGTGGTGTCCACCTTGCGAAAGCATTCTGCAGAATCCCCCATAAGTATTTTTTATCATCATTTTTATCTTTTATTTCTTAAAACAGATTACTTACAGTATATACATACAAAACTAGAATTGACAGATTAAGCCGAATTTATATGTTAGACAAAGAGGGCCCTGCTTATAATTCAGATAACATCTGCCCATTTCCCCACCCCTCCAGCTGTTGGATTGGTGATATTCTTACTGCCAGTCAACTCCAGTGCTGGCTCGGTAAGCGTTCCAGGGGGATTCTGAAGGGACCCCCAGGCACACATGCAGAAGGCACTCCCTTTGATTCCAATTGAAATGTTTTCCTGCCACCGAGGAGGAGTTATGTTGAGCATTCCATGTAGAAACACTCTGCACAGCAGGGAGAAGCTGGGATGCTTATTACTTATTAACTTAACCCCCACCACCACCAGTAATGTTTTAATACTGAATCTTAATGATAATGCACTAATATGCATAACGTCCAGATCAGTAAAACATCTCCCAAAAATTACCCTACTACCATTCTGTATGCTGAAGGTCACCAAATTATCATACATTGAAAAATGGGAATCATTATTTATGGGAATTCTCCTTTAAAGAACTCACGGCCCATTGCAACTATTTGTTAGGAAGGTTAATTGTTAACTACCCTTCTGATATACAATTACAGATTTAAAGGTCCCTGATATTTCAAAAGACTACACCAAGAGTTAATCAGAGGTTGCTGGTGAACTGGAAAAGAAATACACCAGTGAGTGATCTTATTGGGATAAATAGTAGTTCCATAAAGGGGACGACATGGTTAATTTGGTTATGTCACCCTTAGCTCAGTAGAACAGGTTCTACTTCTATTCCAGCCAAAGCTTCTCAAAGTCAACTAATATATATTTGGCTTATTCCAGTGCCATGGCCATCAATTTAATACTTTTTATTTGTTCTAAAATGCAATGTAAATAACCCTAATCAAGGAAAACTAAAGAAGCAAAACCACTGGGTAGAAGCAACGTGTAAGCATCCATAGTAGCTTCATAAAGACTTTGCGTTTAATGAACTGGTAAGCGGTAAGACTTCACCATTAACTTATCTCATACCATTCATTTTTTTAATATGCAGTCGCTGCCACAGATGACAGCCACTAACTTTTTGGCCAATGGTATTAAACACTCATTGCCTACATGCTATTCTAATGGTGGCCTTTCTATATTGGTCAAGATCATTTGACATCAATGGATAATTTGAAAGTGAATCTAGTACGCTTGGTAAAAGCTAAAATTTAATCCGTTTAAACAATCAGAATCGGTCAAATGTAAATTATTAGAAAAATCTGTAGTCTTAACATTGCTATTTAGTTGACCTTCCTTTTGACATACAGTCACCTTCTGGCTCCCAGTTAGTGTTGAAACCGGTAAATGCAACAGCGCAGTGATTTTATAGCCAAACCAAAGAAGCAGTAAGAAATGCACCCAATTACAAATAACAATGTCCCCTTTCAGGCTTATCAGTTTGACCTTGAAGCTCTTTGGACAATCTCTGGTTTCCGGCTTCAAAAAATGTTATTGCTAGTTGTAATACTGAAAAACAATATATATACATATAGGTAATAAGCATACACTGTAAAGGTAATAAGGGAAACATAGGTTTTAATAAATAAATAAATAAATAGTATAGGGCTGTATACAGTGATATAGGTTAGCATTGACAAATGGTTGCATTATCTCATTTTGTTCCAATAAGTGTCCTTTATCTACACACCTAGAGGCTGCCATTACCTTCAGTCATGTGATTTTTTGGGGTGACTTTCCCTGCTCAAACACTACACTGATTCTTTATGACAATAATAATGAAGTCGAGTTCCAACATAGACTTTCATCAGAATATCCGACTGGGTGACCCGCAATGACACCATTGTACTTTTTATCGCAGGCCGTACGATAAGGAGTCAGGGTGTTTGTCTAGTAGTTTGGGCTAAGATATCAAAACTAGAACACATCTACATGGCTAATATGCGGCTGCCTAAAAACATCACATTATGCAAAAAAAACTGTTTTAAAAAAAGGAAAATATTTTTGAGAACGTATTTTTAATCCGATACTAGTAATTAAGAAAATGATGAGAGTTCCTCTTTAATTTCTGGAAAGAGCCAACTAATGAATTTCACATTTTTCTCCTACATACCTCTGCAGGGAATGCGACTCTTAATAGGATCTCACAGCATGACTGGAATGTCCAAACACTGGCTCTCTGCTAACGTTCAACCTTTAGAGTCCTAACACAGGTGTTTTAACCATTGGAAGGCACTACTGCCTTATTATCAAGTCATTCAAAGGAAAGTAAAAAAAAATAAAAAAATCTTCTCTATATAAGGGAACAACTTCAAATTAAAGTATTTCTTTCTACCGTTCATTCAAAAATAAAACATATGAGGGTCATTCACTGTGAAGTTTAAAGGATAGTTGATTATTCCTACCTCCTAATTTTGATAAGCATCAGACCTCCAGCTAAAAGTGCTTTGTTGGTCCTATATAATGTGTAAATAAATCACATGGTGGATTCACAAACTCAAGGGTTGGATGGAGTTTGAACAACTGGTGAGACAATTTCCATCTGTGAGCATACCTGGGAACTCTCAGGGCTTGCACCTGAGTCTCAGGGAAAAATGCTCAGAGTCACAGAATCTGGAGCTAAACCCTTCCTATTCAACACTGCTGTGATCTTATATAAGACTCATAGTATGGTCTTTTTGCTCCAAGTATGTTATGGCTGATATCCCTGCTTGAATGCAGGTGACTCAATTAAGAGTATCTTTAACTAATGAGAAGTCAAGGTTTCCATGAGAACAGTATAAGAGTCATTTGATTAACACCTTTGGTTAGAATCTTCACAATGGGCTAGTAAATGGTTAATATTTCAATAGTATCAGGGTCAGCTCTTTTACAAACTTCGCAGCGATGCCAGTGAGCTTCACCTGGATGTCGAGAAGATCTGGCCCTTCTCAATGTATAGTACAATTTAAGGAATATTATGGCTCTATATAAGTCAATAAATAATAATGGTGATAAATATCCAATTCATATTGTCAAGAAGAAAGTATCACACAAGGTTTTTTTGTATTAATCTGTCCTGGCCCATTTTCTTTAGCTGGTTCCAAGTATAGTTTTGGTGTCAGTCTTGAGGTTCCACCTCAGTGCCTGTCTGGTGGTGTTGGTTGGCTGCTTGGGTAGAGTTGTTCAACTCATCAATATTCAGATTTTCTTTTTTAACAAATTTTCCCATTTCGTCCATGAAAGTCTGCCTTGGATCTAATCTGACTATAAATGTTTTTGTCAAAACAAAAATTAGCTTTTATGTTGATATAACAGAAATGTCTGCACCACCCCTACATGTAAGAAAAGTAAAAAAAGAATGGATATCTCTTGCTAGATTACCATTAGTTGCTAATCAATAGATATTACGAGGTCTGTCCACTAAAGGTCAAGCTGATTTGAGATGGCAATTGAGTCAAGTTGGCAAGGACAAGTTTTCCGAGGTCATCTCAAAAAGGGTTGGTTTTATGGAGAAACTAACATTTCCACCGACGTCACACGAAATACCATCACGGCAGTATTTCGAGTCAACTTGACTTTGCTCAATTTCTAACGCGACCTTAGTGACTGTGGGTTTTTTTAACCCTTTTAAGAAAATATTTTTAATCCAAAAATGATTTACCATTTGTCTCCCACTTTGTCCTTAACACACAAAAGCAGGTAAACCATATTGATAATGGGAAATGGCTAATGGGAAACGGCAAAATGTTTTCATTGTGCTGTTTTGCAATTTCCTCAGAATGAATTTCCATTATATATTACAGAATTTTTATAGCATCCCTAAAATGGAGCGATTGGGGATTTGCCTTCTTGTAGGGAAACTTATTTCACAGAAAGGATAATAAAACTATCTCCTTTTTGTTACTATAATATTATATACAATAAGTTAAGAAAAATGCAATGGCTTGAAGCCCAGGATACCCGACCGAAAAAACCTCTACGACTAATATATAATAGTATATGATTTCACCACTATATTTAACCCTGCGCTTACATCAATTTTTCTTTTTTCTCATTAGCTTCCCTTGTATAATTTACTGCCTACCCAGTGAGTATAATTAGACCGTGTTATGGCAAGAATTAAGCAAATAAACTCCATTGTTCCATTGTGTATGCTCAATACACATAACACATCAATGTTTTCCCCTTCTTTGATGTTAAATAGGGCTGGATACAAAGACAATGACTTGGGACTTTAACGCTTAAATAAAATCCTGTTGTTACTGCCACAAATAGATTGTGACCTGTATTAATAGTTACACATTAGGATACAAAACTATTTGTTGAGCTGTGCTGTTACACCAAATTTGCAAAATTTCTGGTTCAAAAGGTCATGTGATCGTTGTCAAAGTCACGCAAACCCAGTTAGCACCTGCTCACCTCTGCATGTGTATCCGAGTTAATGTCAGCCAGTATTGAGTTTTGCTAGTAAAAATGGTTTTCCAGACTCTCTGGAGATTTGTGCTGAGTTTAACTGAATCAAGCCTGCTGCCAAATACACTGGAAGAAGGAAAATCAGTATGAAGTACAAGTGCGTAGACTCACTTGGGTACAAATCTGATGGAAGAATGAGGACTTGGCTGGAGAAAACAAACGCAGACATCATTGTTAGAGTAGATAAAAAAATACAATACTGAACACGTCTTTACTCCTTTGGGGAAAAGTAATGTATCTAAATCCAGAAAAAAATAGAATGTTATTTGAAATAGTCAGCATGGAGTAATTTCTGACCGCATTGGGAAACGCCAAGGAAGAAGATAGCGTCTGTTAAGGCCTGAATATGGAACTGATCTCCTTTTCATCTTTCACTCTCTCTGCTTTTCTATCCCCTACCTGTCTTTTTCCTATTGTAATACTAAGCATGGGTGGGGCAATGGCTTAACCGGTCGTAGGACAATGTATTTCCAGCAATATCGGATTACTAGTCTATATAGGCAAATGAGAGCATGTTATATTTGATCCATGCAAAGCTAGGCTGAACATAGAAGATGAGCAGGCTTGTTCGTGTCATGTATTCTCCTACTACTATATCCCTTAGGTACTACCAATGCCGCATGGCTAATAGTAACTCACGAGTAGTCCCGACTATTACCTAGCAGCACAGAGCTCCTGGAGAAATGAACCCATGGCACAACATCAACACAAATACGCAATCCTCCGACATCCAAAACATAGGCAAGCATCAGGTCATCAACTAACCCTGTCCCGTTTGCCTCCTCTATCACTGGTATCCATTGATAACTCCACGTTAATTGACTTTCTTTCCCTCATTCTCCATTCTATCTCACCACTTTGTTTTACACAGGCTCAACGTACCAGATCATAAGAACATCCAGTAATTAGTTGGAGATAATTTGTACAGAAATGTAAAAGTCCATGTTAAAATCTAATAAAGCGAAACTGTATAATTTAATCAGATTTAAAGATATTTTTATACCATTCCTGTAATAAACCAGTTGAAAGAAACCAAGACCTTCAAAGAAAACTCTTCTAAGGTCTAGTTATGAGCATGTGAAATTTGGTTTTAAAGTGTTTAGTCATCTGAGTTCTCGGATTACTCACACAAATCCCCAAATCATTGCCTGCTTAAGTAAGCAAAGCTACCTCTATGATCACATCTGAAAATCAGCAAACTGGGCAATTTCTGAAAATGTTGCTAAATGTTAGCTGGAGAAGGAAACTTAACAGAATGGTGGTATAGAGGACAACCAACTGGAGAATGGTCCGTTTGTGGGCTCTCCTGTAGATGTCTTTCTATTGTGTATTTATTGTTTATCTGTGTTTATTGAGCCAGGATTATCTTGAGTTTGTAGCCACAAGATACTTTTCTGGAATGATATAAGAGCTGCAATTAAAACATTAAATAAATAAAAACAAGGTTAACGAGGAGAGATGAAGAAGCCGAATAAGCACCAGGTGATCATAATGTGCTCAACCCTAAATCTAATCGTTGAGCTGTTAAAGGTGAACCATCTGTATGCCTGATGATACAAAAATGGGTGAGTACCGGTTATACCAGATTACAAACAATCAAAAAATTACTGGAGCTCAATGCCACCTTGGCTTTAAGCGCAATGTGAAATTAAATTACTGAGGTAAGACCACTTAAATTCCACATTCAGTGCTTAGTATAAGAGCCAAATATTTTCCACTGGTATCAAACTTTTGCATGAGCCACCGCAGAAGCTTGGTGACCCAATGGCTGGTCGAATGCATCTCCTGTAAGTCAACTGGGGGCCAGGATAAGAGAACAAATGCATTATGGGGGTTCTGCAGAATCCCTTAATGCAATTGCAAGGGGCAAACATGTTGATTTAAAGGGGACATTCAGCTATCACATGCATTAAATGGCTTAGGATGGCTGGATTGTCCCTTTAAAGCTATCAAATAGTGCAAGAGACGTCTTGGCATCACAAGCCTCGTGAGTCACAGATGCAGCATTTCCTAACTCCGAGCTGGGATGCACGCTATTGCATACAATGGGCTAAAAAGTGCAGATGATCTTGAGTAAAAGAATAATTACGTTAAAAAGTCACCTTTATCTTATTATTATTTTTCGTATTCCAGTCCCTCATATCTGGGTTTCAAGTGGTTTTCACCCCAGTCAAAATGAAACAAAGCCCCTGGTCTGTAGGCTTTTAGGACAGGCAGTTCCCGGAACTCTCTGTCTGTTTCTCTGGCCGACCGAACATTTTCAGGGTTTGTAAGGAGACGCAACGGCGTTCAGCGGGGCTACTGTCTGTGAAAATACCTCTCATACCCAGCACTCCATAAAATCCGTAGTCTCTTTGCCGTGATAACGGCGAGTCACGCACACGTCTTCACACGAGAACGTTCTGTAACAGCTCCTGGCACAAATGCCATCGGCACTCCTCTCAGAATAAACCGAGTCACAAGACGTGCGGGAATGTGATGTCATTACCATTATTTTAGATTTATAAACTTATATAAGCAAACTGTTCGTGTTCGTATTTTTACCAAGTCCTGGAAATCACCTTTCTTTAATATCAATTTTGAAAAGCGCAGCAAAACAATACGTTTTTCTAAGAAAAATGTAAAGTGACTAATAATCCGTGATCTCTGCTGTATTGTGATTTCTGTCTGTCTCAGAGACAATCTCGCGGCAGGTTAAGACATGTATTAAGGAGATCTGTGATACAACAGGAGTTACGTGTTTATACAGTGTATAGCCTAAGATCAATCAGGACACAGGCCTGGCTTCCTACAGCGTTACCAGAAGGGCTGATCAGTGACGTCTTGTAGACCAGGGCAACTAGGCCTAGGACGGCAGGTCTAGGGGGCATAACATGGAGCCTCGGGCTCCACGTAACGTTCCTACTCAATGGGCCGGTTAAAAGCGAGATCACTCATCTCCGCAACAGCCTATTAACACTATGAAGAGCTGTCCTGCGTCAGAACAGTCTAACATAGTTTTGCTTCCTTTAAACGTCATATGACATCATATCCCAACAGCCAGAAGTAAGGACATTGGCGCAGAGGGGGCAGCTGGTGGTGCTGCCCTGGTTTAGGCCTAGGGCAATTTGTTATTGTGTGCGATCTGAAATTATCCCACTGATTGTGACAGCGCTACAGAATATTAATAATAGAATTATGAATGTAATGTATGGTAATGTAGGGCAGTGTTGAAGGTAAATATATCACTGGTGCTGACTGGCCTTTTATTTTATTTTCAAATGGGCTTATATACATACATGAAAATCATTAAACATCACCTGCATATTAATATAAATATATATATATATAAATTATATATGCATATCAGTGTATGCTGTTTCATCTCTCATAATTGTCTATATGTAATTTTAACGCATGGATGAAACAATCCAGTACACGCTAAAAAAGATTTGGCTAAAAAAATATGTATTTTAGTATTTCTCTTCAGCAAATATGTGCAAAGCTCCTTCATTCTTGCCAACTTAAAAAAAGTATGAAGTAATATATTCACTTCTGGCATATTTTTCTTACTTAAGTCTGCTATTTTAGCAACTTTTCTGCCAGGCGTGACCTCAGAATCGCAAATACGTGTGAATTTGTTGCAAAGCATGGCAGCCAGATATAAGGGTAAGCTCAGTAATTACTGAAAAGTTCCATCAGGAGTTACATTACATCTAAATTACAACCTGATTGTTTTTATACTGTATGTGCAATGATGGCAGTTCGCTTGGCCCTTTACTACAAGCCCCCCCCCACCAAAGAGAAATTGAGTTTTACACAGAATGGAAATACACAAAAAGACCTTTTAATTATACTTAAACAGTGTAACCCTTTAAGGACCGATAACTGTGAATAAAGCTTATAATTTGACTTTTAAAACTACTATTAATTTAGCGTCATTTAAAGTTCTATAGAGTTTCTATTCTAAGACATCAAGACGTTTTATGCTTGCATTGGGTGCATAAGGCCTATTAAGGAGACACAGAGGGCCATTGGTAGTTAATGGGTTAAAACATGCGCTTTCCTACAGTGTAACCAAGAGAATGTGTCATCCACAAGGGAGATCTGAGTGTATGGAAAGGCTAAGGAACATAGCATGTTCCTTTTGCAGAAACACATAATAAAAGATAGGAGGCTTCAATATTAAAACCAGGCAACGCGATATATATACTATATTTTATATAGGAATCCATATCTGTGCTTGAAAACTATAAAGAAATCAATAGCAGCTGAACAAAAAATGTTTCTTTTTTTCTTTACAGGCTGGCCATTCCTGAGCTTATCAGTGACACAATACAGATAAGGAGAGGTTTCAGCTAGAAACACTTGCACGCAGGCACACACACACACTCGTACTCACACACATCCACACACACACACACACAATAGTGACACAGCACGAAAAGGAGTGTCCAGACAAAAGCAAACCCTTCCTATTTTTTAGCCTGTTTGCACTGTATATGTAATGGTGTTTAAAGGAGAGTCCAGGTGTCAGATATGGGTAAATGAATATGAATGAGTAAGTCATGCCTTAAACGGTTAAATATAGTATACAAACAAATGAGTACAGGAACTCACAAAGACTTTACGGCAAGCATTGTCATTATAAGCCAGGGTAAAATGGAAGATACGCCTCACTTGTGCTGAAGATTGAGCCGCACCATAACAAAGGCCGTACAAACATATTAGTATTCTTAGTCTTTTAAATTAATTAGGATTTAATCCCAAAATTTCACTTTTTTTTTTTTCACTATTGCTCCTTATGACCAGCAACGTAGCCACTATGTGCTCATAGGGAGGGGTGTCACTCTTGTAATTAGGCACCCGCCAGTTTAGGAAACATTTTGCATTTTAGTACTCATAGGTTTGGCCATCTTACTACTTTGAAGTTGGATCGTCCTTTTAATGCCCAGGCTCCGGATGGGCCAAACATTAAAGCGCATATTCAACAGTCGCAAAATGCAGCCCACATGGCTTCCATCCTACATTTGTCGTTTGGATGAAGAAGAAGCTTATAATATAGTCCTTTGTCTAGCTTCTATTTTCCCCAAACTGGTTGTATTTTGCAAAAAAAAAAAGTGTCCTCAATCATGTATTATTCATCTGTTGACCACAACATCGTTTGGAGATGATTTTGACAGGACATTCAACACTCTAATGCGCAACAAGACAGAAGAACATATTCTGATTTAAAAGAAATCTAATAAACTGGATTTAGTTCCTGGGCTCCTTACCCCGAGGATGGCAGGGATGCTTCAGGGCTTGAAGTCTCAGACCAGGATCCTGAATCGTCCATTCCCCAACCGATCCTTGCTTTGTGCTGGAGAGTGTTGTCCTCACACCAGCTGCATACAAATCCAGAGCATCAGTTGAAATCTTTCCACCCATGGCCGCAGATCCACTTAATATTGAAACATGTGATCACATATGCTATATTAAACTTACATGCACCAGGTATTCAGTAGCAATGACTCTGACTGCAAGGCGATCTGCAATCTGTTAACCCTTGCATCTGATGGCTTCTTGTTATAACCTTAGACTGGCTTTGATCCATAACCAAACTTTTGTATTTTTACAGATCCCTCGCTGTGGTCAACTTAAGATCGGATTTTTTGTTCATTCCTATGAGCCGGCATTTCTGAGCACATATGTTCAGGATGTTGCTATGTGGTTTCTAATCACTTGACTATATATCCTTTCTCAGATGAGGAAACATGTCAACTAGAAATCTAACGCTGAACAACAAAAAATAGCTGCCAGCATTTGAGTTCCTCCACCTCAAAAACACCAACAACTATAAAGTCCACATCCAAAGATGTTCTGCAGCAACTACTGTCTATAGGGCTACATGGTGTATAAAATCTTCACAATCACTCTCACCAATGTCTAGCATTGGACCTAAAATCTGGGAGCCTAACTACATTTTATCTTTTAGCCACCCAAATATTATGTATCTACCAACAGATTTCCAAATAATAAATAATAATAAATAACAAAAATATTTGTTACTTTGTATCTTTTTCTCAGCAGGCGATCCATACTATCTGACGAAGCTCTACCTTCTGCAATATGCGTTTCAAAAGCAGCAATCAGCACCAAATTCATCTTTGAAACTAAACCTTTACCTTCTCTCTTCACCTTCTCATGGGATTCCTGCTTCTCCAGTGTTGCTTCACTTTCTCTCCCAAAGCCACCATATGTCTCCAGCCCTAAATCAAACAAGCCACTCTCCAGCAGGACAGCACACCATGCACTGTGTCAGGAGGACACCTCACCCTGAAGCCCACCCTGCCACCTCTCCACCAACCCAACCACACCTTGGAAAACTTTCTTACAAGGGAGGTTGGGGGAATTTGAGACTAACCTTTTCTGTGTTGATTCCCTGGGAAACAGAGGCTGTCTGTTCTGCTTCTTGCTTGTTGTGCCAGCCTCTCTCCTCCCTCCCCTCTCACCAGGACTGGGAGTTTTAACTCTCTCTCTGTGCAACAAGCTGGAGACTTTTAACATTCAAGTTCTGACTTGACTGCCTGGCTCAAGATTCCTCTTTCTTTCTCATTAAGCAGAGTGACTCTTTCTCTCCATCTCTCAGCTTCTCTCTCTCTCTCTCTCTCTCCTTACATTCCCTTTACACTTGGAGGAGAGAATAGACAGAAAGAGAGTTGATGTGTTAGAAACATTAAAGAACATAAAGTGATTTAACAAAGTACAGGAGGAAAGTTTATTTTAGAAGAGCACACTAGGTCATAGCCTAACACTAGAGCTTCAGAGGCTTATACGTAATGTAAGGGAGTTACTTTACTGAGAAGGTGGTAGATACGTGGAACCGTCTCTCAGCAGAAGTGGTGGAGTTAAACAGTAAAGGAATTAAAACATGTATGGGATAGGCACATGGTTATCCTAAATCTAAGACAAGACCATGGACTGGGTAAGGTTTGAGTCTTTAAACCTGCCCAATGGTTCTGATTTGCTGTCAAATTGTATGTTTCAGTTAAAGGAGAAAGTGCCCTGTGTGTTTTTCCTGGCTATGCTGGGAAGGGCAAAGTCCAGCAGGGCATTGTACGGAGCACCTGTAAACGGAGGCTAAATACACACACATCTGCACACAATGGCAGCAATCTCCCCCGGGCAGCCTGGCATCCAGGGGAGATAATTTAACAGTAAACTAGAAGGAGGTGAAGCGATTTCCCGGGTTCCTCGATTAATATCACATTATATCAGAACACTCAGGATAAATTCATAATATTATTTAAGTTAATCATTGCAAGAAAGATATTTCTTGTTAGTAATTACAATAGCTGAGTCCTTACCCTTGAGTCTTAATCTCTCGTCCTTAACCCATTGATGCCAGGATTAATGCATGCATTCCAAATGTGGATTTTCTGACATTTAAGGCTACTGATTGGGGCTACAAGATTGTTTTCATTTTCCTGCAAATTAAAAATGAATATATTTACCCTTTAAAGTGTATATAAGAAATATCTGCTTCATACTTCCTATGCACCCCTATTTAGGAGGGACAGTCCCTTTTTGGGCACCATATGTCTCTGTCCCTTCTTTCCCCCCTAATATCCCTCTTTTGTTGGAGCTCTGAATGTTTCATGCGTATCACATTGTTCTACAGTCCTAAAAGTCACTATAATGCATATAGAAACAGCAGGAAATCTGTGTAAATTGTGTGATTAAAAATTAATTCACATTATTATCCTCCTAAACATCTTATTCAATTATATCAATAATATAAATCACATACAAAAATCTCAGTAAAGCCCTGCATCTCCATCCGAGTTTCTAACCCTTAAATGAAACATGTCCCTGTTCTGAGGCAGTCCTGCTTGAACACAGGTGGTTTATAATTATGCTTAAAAGTCAACTATTTTCAAGGGAACCAGACATGAAACAGTCTGAAAAAAGCTAAACATTCTTCCGCTAACCCAGAAATGGTTAATGCTCATGCTGCCTATCACTGGCTACTACTGCCTATAGATTATTATTATTTATTGATATATATATATGGCGCCATCATACTCTGCAACGCTGTATAATGGGTAAACAGGACATAACAAGTAATGCATCACATAACAATTAGGACGCATTATCTAGAAATACCAGTACATTCATACCGGCATGAAAAATAAACCATGGGTACATAAAATGTTAGGAAATATGTAAAGCAAAGCTGCCTGACTATTGCATTTAATACACAGGCTTTGCTTGTTGCCGACTCCACACTGGCCTCTGTAGTTGAAATGTGGCACTTGTCTCTCTTCCGCCTGCGCTGTGGAATCTCCAAGCTCCTTATTCAAAACATGTTTATCTTGCGTGTTAATCTCAGGTAGCTGCATGCTAAGCGTGTTCCTGGCCCAACACTCATGAATTGAAACTCTGTTATAGTTTTGGATGTGTTCTGGGGGTAGGGTAAATAACAGTGTGTATGTGTCTCACTGCAAGCATTGAAAGTCAGTCATTGATAGAGCCTGGAACGCAGTGAAGCTGCGGCATATGCGATCCCGTTCCGATACGTTTTCTCTCTCTCTCTGTCCCTTAAATCAAATCTAAAATATAGAATTTTTCAGAATGAAAAGGTCACTATGTATTGGAACATGTTCTAGTCCCACCATAAGTATTAATATTCTTTTTGTTAACCCTGCATTTTAATGGCCATATTTTAGTGGGGGGTATGTCATAAATACCCTTCTTTTGACAGCTCAGTCCCACCATCTAATCTAAAAATGCATATATATATATATATATGATATAATTACCTGCTGGGGCATTCAGTATGTAGACATGCAAATCTATTCTGATTAAATTTAATTTTACAGACTTCCGTGGCCAAATGTTGTTTTTTTTGCTTATGATTTCTGTTATAGCGTTACACATTCCTTGCATATCTGAAGGCTTTTTCCTGCAAGAAAGTACACGTAGGAGGTGAACTCTGGATTAATCCTATGTTTATTACACAATCCATTAATGTTTCAGCAGTAACTTTAATGCATATGGTAGCCAAGCGTCCCTTTAACCCCTTTTAATGATAATTATCATTATCTGTAGAGTTCCCCATATGCATTTGCCCCTTCCCAAACACCACGGGGGGAGTCTAATGGGACCCCCATGCACATAGGTGGAAAGCGTTCCCACTGATTGGCTGTGGTGAGATGGGATCTCTGTAGCTGCAGCTTAAGTATACATTTTGCTATTGTCTTTCTAAATTATTCTAAAAAAAATGTGTAGCTCAGCACAGAAGGGGTTTAAATCTGAAAGCACGTGAATGGATGATCATTAAATACCGGTAAAAAAAAGTAATATAAAATATATCACCATTTTCTGTTTTTAATGGTGGTCCCAAAGAGGCCCACAAAGTGTGGTGCTAAGAAACTTTGGTATAATTTTACTACCCATTATAGCTAACAGTAGGGGGATAAACGTTGCAGCACATTCAGTAAATGTAATAAATGGCTAATATTCAGAAACCAGTTCAGAATATATGTTTTAACTGTTTAGAGGCAAAGTTTTCAGAGTCTGAATTTTCGTCTGAAAAAAAGCCTTTATATGTTGTATGTGATCTTAAAATAGCTCCTAAGAAATCAGGCAGATGATGCTGATAATACATAACATACCATTTTCTGTTACACGTCTTGTTTAATCGGATAAGCAACTTCCTTTATGGTGTATAAATTTTTTTTTTTACTTAACCAGTTCAGAAAAACAACAAAAGTCTGACTATGGTATAAAGTACCACGGCCTGTTTTAAGTTTAGCTGGGTAAGTGGAACAGCAGCTTTAATGGACTAAAACAATCAGTAAAATTACAAAGAAGAACAAAGAGTAGTTAAGTCCACATGACTGTTAATTATTGTTGACACCTAGGGACTGGAGGTTGGTGGAGGACACGTGATATGATCTGTATTCGCACAAAATATTTAATTGCACTCAGGGGTGTTTTTTAATTCCTTGCTTGGAATTACATGGCTGAGAACTTTCAGTCTCCTCGGCTGCCTCTAAACAGCATAATCCATGCCTTGCCCAGAATACATGCCTGGACATCACTCACCAAAGGGGAACCCAAAAAAGAAATGTGCAAAGGAACGTGTTGAATCAAACTTGGACCACAGCTTTTACTCTGGTCCAGCAAACATAGACATTAGCCTTGTTGCATTGATAGTCAGATTGGAAAGGCTGTTGGACACAAAGTAATCCCGTCTCTTCCACTAATGTGTGACCTCAGATGGCAATGACGAAATGGCCCTGGCACTTTAAGGCCAGCCGCCGCCTAATGACATGCGGCTGACGTTGAGATGCTGCATTCGTATGCTGCCTGGCATGTCCAGGCGCTGGTGGAGGCTGCAGCTCTGGAGCAGAAGATTGGGCGCTGTCAGCCAGCGGCCCGCCAGGCATTTACCCGGTGTGCCAAATGGCCAGGCCAAGCATACAGTAGGTTTTCTTCCCCACCATAAATGACAGCAATAATTTTGCAAGCATTAATTTCTTTGCATGAAATAACCTATGCATAATGATTTTGCTCTGGTTGGAATATGATACTCGCCAGTTTCCTGAGATATTTTTATAGATGATTTATTTTGTAAAGCCAGTGCATTGCGCTGTTGACAAAGCTGTACAAACTCCTCTATAAATAGCGCCCTAGCGAGTCTTTGAATTTACATAACTTTGTATTGTAAAATGAATAAATTTTAAAGTGGACCTGTCACCATCCCAGAATACCTTTCACCTGATTTACACGATTCAATCCTATCGGTTTCATTTTATAGATTTAAGTAAAGATTATGGAGGACCCACCCTGAAAATCTTTTCTTGTGACAAGGGCCAAATTAGCGTTGCAATAGTCATATCTCCGCTCCAGTGTACCAGATAGCCCTTTAAACAGTACTTAATGAGTACTTTAAAATATATTCTTTCGGTGGAAGCCAATTACGGTATTCTCACCACTGATTGGGTGCTGAAAGCAGCCAATAAGTGGTTTCTCAGGGGTCTCATTAGACCTCCACCTCAACACTCGCTGAGCCAGCGCTGGCGTTGTATGTTGGTATGGATATTTGTCAGGGGAAATGTTTCTATAGAATCCTTCCAAGTATTTGCAAGGGGCACATAATTTATTGCAGTGCATGCAGTGGCTGGAGTGCCTCTTTAAATCCATTAGATTATTTACCAGTGACGTTGGGTGCTATCCAGTGGCCAGCTTGGCCGTTCCTTGCAGATGACCTCACAATATGTTGTTAAACGAGAGGACAATTTTCAACTTGCTATTCTTGATTTAGCGAATAAATTGTGGTTTCCAAAAAATATTTTTTATATGTTTTTTTGGGGCATACATGTGTTTTGTACATAACCGCCATTGATGTCAGAATTACACTTTGCAATGGACATTTACTAACTTGAAGAGAAGGTAAAGGCTTGACTATTGAACTGTGTTATTTAAGTATAACCGACGATGACCTCAATGTCAACCAATGTCACCCATACACCATTACGTCAGTCTTCAGTTGTATGTAGGCTTCATTGTCAGGGCTTTCTCCGGAGATCAGCTAGTGCCAGTATTAAAGAATCTCCTTGATTGTTCTTATAAGTTGCATAACATATCATTACACAGAAGCAGTTTTTTGGTTGCGTATAGATTCACATGCCTGGGGATAGCTTTATCTCACATTAGGTGAGTGCAAGCTTTGAGTAATATTGAGCAACCCTTGGAGCGTTGGCCAACAGAGGGAACCAGCACAGCTGCCAAAAAATTAAACCATTTATACTTTGATTTAGGCTAATCCTAAGAATATAGATTTGGTAAATCAACTGCTACTGCATGTGAGTCATCACATATATCTATAGAACATGTTTTATGGGTAAAGCACAGGAACAGCTATATTTCTCAATTTAAAGGAGCACATCGAATGGAAAAACACTTGTAATTTCACAATGTTCTGTGTATTGCCCTTTGTGGCTTAGGTTATTGTCATATGTGTCTCCATTCACTGAGCAATTCCATATTGTCAAAAATAAAAGCCTCCGGTACAAAGTACTGATTACTATCAAAATACTGTTTAAATTGACAGACTTTAATGCAGATAGATTAGACTGCCACGTAAAACGTTATCAGAATCGTACACACTGCTATATAAAGTAGGACTTGGTCACAGGCTCCGCACTTTGTGTTGTCTAATCATTTCATATGAGCGTTTTTCTTAGTTTTTCAAAAATGAACTTATTATTGAAAACGGTTACAATACATTTGAGTAATTAAGTTGTGTATATTTTTATAGCTAAACAAAATTGCCTTATTTATTTAGCTACTAAAGAGAGACTTAACACATGAACACATATAGGTGTCTTTACATGGATGTATTCACATATAACAAACTATGTTCTTAGAAGACCACGGCTTACCTGTGCTTGCAATACCTACTTCAGTAAATAGACATGTGGTGAGTGCTTACATGTAGTTTGAGGATGTCTGTAGTTTATTAAAAGAAGAGTAATATATGTAGGATTACCTGCCATGCTTGATCTTTATCTAAAAAATCCCTTTGAAGTGACTTTATTGTTACCATGCTTGGTAATCTCCACAAATAGGCCTGATGACTTTAGATATTCTTGTGTTAAAATAAAAGCAGATATAACATTTAACACTATGCTGTGTGCAATAAAAACAATGCAGAAAATATGGTATGAACTATGGGGAGAGAGGTGGTGTAGGGACACTAGGGGCCAGAGGACTATGGACAGGAAGAGAGGAAGGCAGAGGGTTATGGACACTGGAGGATGGGAGGAAGGCAGGGGATTATGGGCACTGGAGGATGGAAGGAAGGCAGGGGGTTATGGACACTGGAGGATGGAAGGAAGGCAGGGGGTATGTAAATAGAATGTTATATGCACCGAGGTGGGGAAAGAGATGGGGACTGGATGGCGGTAGAGGGGTATGTACACTGAGGTGGGGATGATGGCAGAAGGGTATGGAGTCTGAGGTGGAGAGGGAGATAGACACTAAAGGGTGGATGAACATTAGGGGACAGGGGGACTGGTGGGACTGGAAAATTGAATGGTACTGGGAAAGAGAAGCAGTCTCAGAGGATATGGTGAGAGGTTACAATGCTGATGGGGTGCCAGCAACATACAATTGCACTGGCCCTCAAAAACCTATTAATCCATTAAATCTTAAATGCTACGAGGAATGCATCTGCTGCAACGTCTTACTTGTCATAGATGTCTTTAGTTGAAGGTGATTTATTTTAACTGACGGCTTCCTATTAACTTATGAAAAACAGAACACGAGCCACATCTGTAAGAACTGGCCTCCAAAACCATTAGCGACACCTAAATATAAATCTTTTTAAGGGAAGTAACCAATGGTGGCGGGTGTTCCCTTATTTTTGCCCTGAAGAAATATAATAGGAATTGAATTTAATTTGTTTAAGTTCTTGTGGATTTCATTATCATATAAAGTGAGTCAGCAGATTTGGAAAATTTCCCAGAGCACAATGTGTGAGACGCTCACTTACATACAGGTCATAAATGATCTTATTATGTTGTTATGTATCGGCTCGGTTGTACATGTAGCTGCACACTATTTCATGCATAGTTCTCACAACATTCCAGTCTCTGGGATGGGCGACGTTGAACAAGCAGGTTCTTGCAGGAATACTGAGACAGATGCGCATGGCTTGGGATCACTGTGCATTAAAGGGACACTCCGGCCATCACATGCACTTTAATCCATAGGATAGTTGAGAGCTCCCTCTGAATGTTTGTGGCTTGCCCTTAGAAAATGCATGTGGAGATTCTGGAGAATCTCCCCATCTGCATTTGCCCATTTCTCTTTTGCTGTGCAGGGAATGGGTTCAGCTGAACACATCTCTTGACACATGATATACGGCGGTGCACACTGGGCAATTGTGGCAATCTGACTGGGTCCTGCAATGTGCCCCAATTATCCTCCCTGACACTTCCAAATGAGAAGTAATGTCATAATGTTGAGGGAGCTACAGGCCACAAGAAACATTTGGAAGCGGAGGATGAGGTAAGTACTGTGTGTGTATGTATATGTGAGAATAACAACAATCTTTCAACAGGCTGCACGCCAACAATCCTCCGGTGCTCCCTGCCATTATCAGCACACCCATGGTTCCTCCCAGGGAACGGATTCAAAGACCCACAGCGCCATTAATGATGAGTAAGCACTATCTATGTGCGAAACGCGTTAGACTTTGTGCTTTTCTCTCCCACTGATTATGCATGTATTGCGGCACTTTATTGCACATTGTTCCTTGGAGTGCAAAACCTGCATATTTGTGTATATATGTATAGGTATGTGTATTTGTGTGTGTGTGTGTGTGTATGTATGTGTATAATTATGTATATATGTGGGGGGAGTCACAATAGCAGTTAGAAAGACGAAGAAAATGTGAAAGGCTGACATGCAAGATAAAATAAAAAAGTGAGGAAAAGATGTCAGCAAGTGAGGTGCAAAAAAGGCATACGGTAAAAGAAAGAACAGAACAAAAATATATATACAAGCACATCAATAAAGCAAACTGGTTTTATTATTCAGTACTGCATGAAAAGCTATATGTCAAATTAAATAACAGTGCTCATGTGTTTATCTGTTTCTTCACAACCTGTATCATGTGCTTAAAACATAATATTTACTGACATAAACAGAACAGCTTTATCTTCATTGGCTGATTTTTTTATTATTTTTACCTTTTTTGTTTTCTGAATGCTGCAGAAAACCGCAAAAACACTCAAAATATCCTTTGAATAAAATCTGTTGAACTTTTACAAAAAATAAAATAAAAAAACAACAGTATATGCGGACAATTATTAGATATGAACCAAATGGGATAGAGCAAGATTCAAGTCCCACATTTGCCAAGCTGGTCCTCCTGATGTTGAACGGGTCCTAAGACATAAGAAGTAGAGGTGCTTTAACCATCTCTGCCTTTGCACACTTCCCATAACGACAACCAAAGCCTAAGCCTATGCTGGCTCTCCCACCTAAGGTTTTATTCTTGTTGTTTAAACTTTTTTTGTGTGTGCCAGGTATACTTAAGTATTACGCAACGTGTGTCTATTGTTTGTAAATCTTGGGGCTTTCTGCCATTGCTCTGGTAATCCAGTCTATTGTAAATACGTTGGCCTCAGTTTGAAGGCCAGTCTTAAAGTGTAAACATTCTGATGATGCTATCACCTACGCACACATAGTCCTTCCTTACTAGGGAATACAAGAATCGGAATCAAATGTAACAGAATTTGAGTTCTAATAAAATAGGTTAATATTAAGACCATGAAACATAGTCATCTCCATCATTTAGACCTCATTGTGGCCAGGGTGTTCCACACAACAGCTAAGTCGAACTCATCTGATGGAAACAGAGGATTGTCAGTTGGATAAGACCCATGAGACAATAAAAATAAAGAGTATACCTTTACGTCACAAGGTACATGGATTTCAATGCAGACTTTTGGATCCAAGTGGTTATAACCAACCTTCACACATTTCTACATAATCCACTATAGAGGCAGCAAGCAAATGGCACATCTCTGAAAGGATGACTTTAGAAATCACTGAACATTTTCCTGCACTCCTACTGGTTAAATCACCTTGATGGCAAATCATATTTTATTGACCATAAAAGAGTTGGTATTGCATGAAACCGTTCTTGCAAAAAATATAAATATTCTCTGATCTCTAGATATGGGAAAACATCTATACAGTAATTATGAAGTCTTACTGGCTTCCACCCAGAATGCATTGTAAAGCTATTTTATGACTAGCCTGAAGGCATTTGGTAACTTTTGTCCTATTACATAGATCGGTACATTCTGTTTACTGCAAATGCAATTATTTGCATTTAACCAACTTAATCTAATAAATCCCTGCAATGTGGCATTTATATGTTTGTCTGCATTACCTCATAGATAAACTATCATTTTAAGCTCCTTTAGAGCTTTACCTTCAAGTTCAGTGATACTACTTTCTCTTGCAGGCAAGACCTTGATCTTCCAATGTCTTGTAAATGGAAATATATAATTATATAACTATCACTGTTGCTGTAATTAATATGAGCTACTAGTATGAGGAACCTGATATTCACATCTTATAATTACTAATAAGCCAACTTCTTGATGACATCATTCACCTGGTATACTGTGCTATATGGAAGTGAATCTAACTTCAAGAGGATCTAGTGCCGTAGGTTATAGTACTCATGACTTAGCTTAACAAAATCAAACATTTTCATTAAAACTATTACGTTCAATTTAGACAGCAAAAAGGGCCAGCTTTTCACTATACGATGCATAAGAGTGCACAAGAACCAAGTCAACTTGGTGAATGCAGTGACACAAAATGAAGCATTTTACATTTAATTCGTCTGAGATCTAACGCTTTAGGAAATGGGAAGTTTCTCTGTTCTCTGCCTGGATGAGTAAGATTGTATCACCGCAGACCTTCTCAAACCACAAGTTTTGATGTGTTTGTGAGAGGAATCCTTGGTTTGTGAATGGGGACACGGTTGGGTCCCAATGGCCCTTTTCAATGTTTAAAGTGTATTCATAGTATACTTAGAATCTCAATCTGCATCCTTTTCCATGTTTTACGTGTATGTCTCAGGCGTTCATGTCTAAGATGTTCGTTATATACATTTAAGTTTTCTTCTGTATATATAAGGGACCGAAAAAGTTACTGCATGCTCAATTCTTGTATCGATCATTTTGCACTAAAATTCCTGCATTATCCATTATTCCTGACTATCCAGATATCCCATAAGGTTTCTAAGAAGGCATAGGGGCCACGGGAGTGGGGCTTATTGAACCGTTGCTTTGAAAATAAATAGTAATTGACTGAAACTCTCGTTCCATTTCCATGCCCCGCTGATATCGCAGACTCCTTTCATCACCTTCATCAAGAACAAAGCGGTGGGGGGGTGAAACAAATCTGTATTTCATCAGAATCTGTCAAATTAATATTTTTGGAAAGCAACCTTCTGTTAAATCTGCTCCATTTTTAGTTGGCAATGTGTGGTAATTAATGACATCAAATATATTAAATTAACATATATCTTGTCTTTCTAAACAGATGCCATTTCCATTTCAAATTGAATAGACTACTGTGCCAAAAATAAAAACAATAGCTTTTGTACTATAGGAGGATTAGGTTCTAGCAAACTGACCCAAAATTTAGCATAGTATTCTCGTAATTTGGTTATTTTCAAAAACGTGTTTTTAATCAAGCAAGTAAAGTGTTGTGGGAATTGCCCTTTTTAGAACATCAAGGGTGGCTTTATCATTACGAGTTAGGAAGGTAAATCTTGCCAATGATATTATCATACTTTAATACATTGCTCACACCTCTGCCCAATTAAAGTGTTGAATTTCAGTACACATATTTGTATAGAATGGAATAGATTAAGCTTCTACGCTTTCATATGAAAAAGAAACACGTTTAGTATTAAACCTTAACGAGGTTAGTATCAATTAGTTGTATTTTTCCAGGCCTATTGTAGAGTATTTTGTGCAAAGCTGTAAAGATGTCGAATTACCGACTCTCAGCCTTTATATCTCTTTTGCACCAGCAATACTACATACAGTGTACAGGGATTTAAATTGGCCCTGACACGTTTAGGCCAGCAGCTGATAAATGAAGTATGTGCGGCTGTTCTTTACACTTGTAAATTTGCCACGTGTATCCGGCTCGAGGCTGCACATTAATGGACCGGGTCTGCTGGACGAGTGGCGGAAAACGTAAGTGGCCAGCGCATTTTCCTGGTTTGCCAGATGGCCAGTCAATTTCTTAAAATGTTCTTAAAAATATTACTGAAATTTCTCAACTTAACAAAATATTAATCCGTTCTGCTTATAAAATGTTTTCCTTCGTTTAGGGGTATAATAAACATTGACTTATTTATTCATAATCTCTTAATAATACTAATTATAAAACCAAATTGCGGAAAATAAATGGAATATTCTTCTGTATGAATAATATCTTATAACATGTTATAAAAAAAACAGGATTGGGGCACGTGAAATACCATTGTAAAGAAAGAGTCCGTTAGATGTAGTAGTTTAAAGAATATAAAAATTATGGTTATTATATAAAAAGAGCAAAATATAAAAAGACTATGAATACATGCAGTTCCAAGCCAAATATTGCTTTTATCACCGGTTTATTCACAGACTTGCATTCTTTTCCCTTTCCCGTTGCACTTCCTTTAATTTTCTGGTCAGTTCTGCCTGGAATTTCCTTACTTCCAAAATCTCCTTTTAGTGTATTGTTGGGTTTCCTATGTGGGATTCACCATCACAGGGTGCCAGTTCATGATACATAATGAGTTTTCATTAAGTTCTTTTTTTTTGTCTGTATACTATAAAATTAGCTATTGCAGTAAATACGGAGAACGGATCCAGTATTTGCTTTCATTTCTAAAAGTCAACTTGGGATGAATGTTTATAGCCCTCAAAACATAATTACAATTTGAAAATTCTGACCGCTATTTTCACATAGATAAAGAGAATATCGTATATATTTTTGGTAAGTATTCTGGATCCATGGAGAAAACGTTAATCATAAGTAAATGGGGATTTTATAAAATACCCGTGATGTTTTTGCTGAACAAAACCCAAAAATGCAACGTGAAGGGTGTGAGAATTAAACATGTCCTTAAAATGCAGATGGAGTGTCTTGAATTGTTTCAAAAGGCCTAGAATTGGATATAAGCAAATTCATTTTTTGTTTTCACCAATGCAGTCACAGTCTATACTTTAGTTTCATTCTGAAAGTGCAGAATACCATAATACATACATTTTACATTTTCTTTTAATATTGTTTGCTTCTTGGTCATTTAGACATGTGCCGAAGTTCTCCGTTCTTAAGTTCATTCACTTAATGTACCAGACATTGTATATCATAAGACCAGGAAGAACCTTTAGATTCCAGAATACAGGAACGTTTTATAATCATTCATGCTTAAGGAAGTGAAAGAGTGAGAACAATGCTGACTAGGGCGGCAAATCGGAGAATGAATAACTATGAAGTATTTGCCACAGAATGAACAACAAGGCACAAGTCTGCTGAGTTGAATCAATCTATGACTGATAACCGATATACGCCTAAAACTGTTATACTGTTTGGAAAAAAAACATTTTTACAGAACCAAGGAACTAATAATAAGGAAAGAGGAGATAAAAGTAATTTTGGTAGGAGAAATCCTACTCAACTGTTTGTTTATGCTAAGAGAATAGACTAAAATGGAGAAAAGCATCTTCACATATTATTAGATGATGCTAAAAAATCCATAGAATAACATAAAATGTTTAAGTCCCACTCTCGCCTCCTAAAAGAAATAATTCTAAGCACTTGAATTATGCAAGAAGTTTCAACATGAAACAATTAGCAAGAAATAAAGCTCAGAATTTAGAAAAGCAAAAAAAAGAAAAAATTCCATTTGTGTCACTCTGTCTAATGTTCAGAATATGTACTTATCAGACATATTGATTTTATTACACATGTGTTAAATAGATTAGAATTTAATGAGGTGATACTGAAAATGTAGAATTTTTTAAAAAACAATAAAACATTTCTCTGCCGTGACTACACTCTTGTGGGTAGAGGACCGCCATAGCAAACCCTACAGGCATTATTACTATCCCAAGTAGTAGAATAAAACATGGTATGGCATTGTTCATATGATACCAATGATCTGTAGAAAGCTTCAAATAACATAAAGGAGGGATGATGAACACCAGAGGGGTAGCACTCAGAACACCCTGCAATAAAAGACATAACAATGCTTAAAATTGCATCTTCTTTATATTGATGTCAGAAAAGACAATGGGTCATTGTTATCATACTTAAAAAAAAAAGTTTGTTCCAGCCTGTCAAATTACTGAACTATTGAGCTCTATTCACTAAATAGGGAGTTTGCATATTTCTATGTGTTATGAAAGGGAACCCCCAGTAAACCCCCTGCTGCAAGAATGAATAGCTTAGTAAGCGAGGCTCCATAATACTTTATGTGTGACTGGATATATTGAATCCTGATCCGGAGACCATTGCTTCAGAAAGACATAAGCAATTTAGAGAGAATTAATAGAAGGGCCACTAAAATGCTACATGGTCTTACAACAAAAAATACCAGAATACCCTTTTTGCCAGATGGTCATTCAAGGCCTGAATGGTAGAATGGTAAACGGAAAAGATACCAAAACTCTCAGAATGAGCGGTCATATCCTAGTGTTGACATTTCAGAATGAAACACTATGTGTCATTTAAAAATTCCCCAATTAATATTCTACTTTAGTTTAAAAAAAAACAAAAAACCCACTATATGTCTTTTTTTTTAAGCATAAAAAAAGTGTATGGGTTATACAGTTTACTTTTATGCTTCTAATATTACCATTTTAAATAGCTGACTATTATTATTGCATAATTAGCTAAATTCTTCATTCTTACAGAATATACTTACATTGAGTTCTAGGACCATCCCGAGGCAATCGCTGCCCAAAGATATGGCTGTAGTTAGACAAACAACCAGCAGGGTCACTGCTAAATGAAGGCTGTATGTAAGTTCTCCTCCAAAGAACATATTTGCTATTACCTGCACAAAATAAGGAACATGCGAGGGACTATTTGAAGTTAATAATCACACCATATTATCTGTATTATTATGAAAAGCCATAGCACAGATGCAAAAGGGCTTGAAGTAGCAGTGACATCTACTGCCAAATTAAGAAAACTGTAAGTAGCATCTGGATTTACAAAAAAGTAATCATGGCTTGGAGACTGGGAGTGGCAGATAATTGAGTTGTCAACTGAAGACAAATCCAAGAGTCCCAACAGTTGTAATAAACCCCAAACTCTGTATATGTGAGATAGTATCTATCTAATCTATCTATCTATGAGATGATAATGGTCAAGCATGTTGAAACTCACCTCCCTGGCCACAAAACATTCCATTGGGTAGGTAAGAATTATTGTTATTGCATAGCAAAAACGTCCAATTGTTGCCAGGTTATCATCTTTGCAATAATTCTCAAACAGATCCCCTATAAACGACAAATATAAGTCAGGTATATATATTGAATACCTGATAAAGGACTAAATGTGACAAAACAGGAACATAACATTGGTTGTCCTACACCACAATTTGCAACATAATTGCTCTTTACATGTTTTTTGGAACTTTAATTTTATGGTTGGTTCTCCATCTTAAAAATTATGCTACTTACTCTCAACCTTGTAAGCCACACTTACCCCGACACTCCTTATGGATGTAGAATTTTGGATATTAAGATCACATGGAAGATAAAATGTGTCTTTTCTTGAATCAAACAAAAGTCTCCTTATTAACCAGGTACATTTGTGTTTAGAGTAAAAGATTGGCCAAGGTTTCATTTTTTAGAAAATGTTTGCGATAAAAGGACACACAGATATTATCATTAATTGAAACAGAATATGCATACGATTAGTTTGCAAGAATATTTTAGCAGATTAAATACTTTTTATTGCAAAACATCAGATGTGTAAATGTATTTGGTAAACTCCTGCAGACACAAAAATAAAGAAACAGATAAAAGTCAGTGAACAGCTAATATTGGACTTTTCATTTGTAAACAACATTTGCTGTTTATCTTAATAACAGATTAAACTCTCAATAAGACTTGACATATGTCTTCTCTAAGCTTTCTGAACCTATAGAGGTATGCAACAAATTCAGAAGCTCATCTTTTCTGACAAGCATAGTCATGCGGGACTGTAACGGAGTGGACCCTGTTTGGTGGAACTCCAGTTTTCTGTAGTCTTTTTTTGTATGGAGTTTCCAACTCCTCTTCTCAGCATACAAAGTATGCGACACTGTTGCATTCACAGTGACATTCAATATACAGGTTACACATATAACATAACCTCACTACCGCTTAGTTATCCCTCCACTTAAGGCAAAATATAAGGCTTCCAAACAACATAAATCCAGACTGCTTAGTGTTTCACTGCCTCCATAAGATCCACAAATGAACCTCCTGTTTCAGTGAAGGTGTGTTTCATTTAAGCCCCAGTAACTGCTACATCAGCAGATATCAATTAACTAGATTGTAGTATTGGGCTTAGACTCCTGCAAGCAGTTAACCCTTTCTTCAGGGAAACTCTTATACACACCATCACAGGGACCAATAGGGATTCATTTAAGAATGTGTTATTTTGGCAAGATGCTGGGGGGGTTGCTTTTATTTTTGCTTTTTGATTGAAACCTTTTATTAGTTCAGTATTACAAAAGTGCAGTGCAACCCAACCACTGGTAACTTGTAGCGAGCATAGACAGATGGGGCAGACCGGTTTGTTTTTGGAGAAACTTAGGAAGCCAGCCATAAGGGCTTCTCAGCATTAGGACAAGACACTGCCAGAAAGGGAACTTCTCCAGTGCTCAAGGCCAACCCCACCATTAGGTAAACTTGCAGATGCCAAGCACACAAAGCTGGAGAATGAGGCTGTACCATGAAGCTCTTAGCAAGCAAGAAAATTCAGGCAGATGGGTTGATGGAGACATGGTTTGCTTAGATTGTTAGATGTGACCCTGGCAATGCTAAGGGGCAGCTCAAAATAAGGTCACCTCAAACCGTTTGTTTTCTAAATTAAGCCCTGAAACTAAATATCAAGTTAATGAGTAATGTTCTCTTTGCTCAATAGAGCATATTTTGTAACAAGGACTATCTGCCATAAAAGTGGTTATGTTATCTTTTCTAAAAAGCAAAATAATGGTGATAACCTGCCTAGATCATGATGAAATTACAAAGGAATAGTTAAAATATCTCATAAAGAAATATGTAAAAGAGATTACCCTGAGTAAGTCCGGTGAATGACATATATCCAAAGATTGAGTACTGTAAACTGATAAGCAATGACAGAATCATTGACGTATGGGTTATACGAGACCAGTTACTGACTGTAGCTTCTTCTAGAGATCCATAAATCAGGAAGCAAGCATGATGGCACATGAATACTGCAATACAAAATATCACCATTTAATAATCATTTAAAATAGGCCTGTCATGGGGAGGGGGCTACCGCAAGGAAGGTAAAGGTAGAAAATCCCACTAGAGTTATTGCTTTAAAGACCTTGGGACACTGCCAGAAGTCTTTTGGTGTGTTGATATTAGGATTTCTAGAGTAATCTGGACTTTAGGCAACATTCTGGATCCTTTGTGTGCTCTTATTATGGGTTTTGTATGCCTTCCCTTTGTGTCAATGTGCCTTGGACAAGACTGGATAGCGCACAATGAGTGAGGACCTTCCTCTGCTCTCGTGTCATAGCATCCATATTTAGATTCATTCTTTTCAGTAGAAAAATGGTTGGGCTACTGTGTAACATTGCGATAATCTGCATGCAGTGTATTTAGTAACAAATGTATTTATTTTTGTAAAATAGTTGGATATGGAAGTAGTGCTGAGGTTTTTGTCCATCCATACTGCCTTACGCAGGAATGTTCCAGGCAGTTGTAATATTTCAAGGTATGAATAAACTGTCTAGATGAAGCACAGAGGATTATACTCCAGAGCAAATCGCACAATATTCAAAAGTTGTATTTTTTTATGGAAAAAATATATTCTTACCAAATGACATGACACCAACTGCTTGCACTGCATTTGACTTTGCAAAAACCCATGCGTCTTCGGTGGGGGGTCTAAAGTACAGATGATTATTTTAGAAAATTATACAAATTGTCGCTGTAAAAAGTGGTATATTACTATGTCACTACATGTCTTGAAGAAAGATCAATATGTTTATTAGGAATCTGTTAAACTGTGGGAAAAAATGTTGGGTTTTTCGCTTGCTGCATGTTATTGTTTCTCTTTGTATATCCTGTCAAACATACTTTATATTTTTGACTGGGTAAATAAAATAATAGCCCAGGGAGAACATGGTCTATCTAGATTTCAGTAAGGGATTTAACAAGTTCCCCCATGCAGTCTTAAATTTGGATGTTAAAATATTTGAATGGATAACTAAAAGATTGAGGAGGCAGAAGGTTGTAGTTAATGGTGTAAATTCGGAGGAAGGACTTGTCTCTAGTTGGGTACCTTAGGGATCAGTATCGGGACTCGTACTTTTTAAGATTTTTTTATTAGTGATTAGAAGTCCTCATAGATGATGCAGCGGGGTAGACCTTCCAGGTGAACAAGTCAAGTGGCAAATTAGGAGAATAGTTGAAAGTGTGGCAGCTGCAGTTTAATCTTCATAAATGTAAAATAATGCACTTGGGATGTAAAAATCACAAGTAAGAATATAGCATTGGGGGCACTATTCTGTCCGTGACAACCAAGAGGAAGACTTGGTGATAATTATGTCATACCTCATCTAGAGTATTGTGTACAGTTCTGGGGATCCCAGCTTCAGAAGGATGTTGACACAATAAAAATAGTTCAGAGGAGAGCTACAAAAGTGGTATTCAGGATATAAAATACCAGGAACAACTAAGGGAACTCAATATGTATAGCTTGGAGGAAAGAAGAGTGAGGGGAGATCCAATAGAAACATTTAAATATTTAAAAAGGATTTAACAAAGTGCAGGAGGCAAGCTTATGTGAAAGGGGCAGAATGTTAGAAGAAGAGGCCACAATGTACAACTAGAGGGTCAGAGGCTTAGATATCATGTAAGGAAGTTCTACTTTAGTGAGTGGTAGATAAAGGGAGTGCTAGGGGTTTGAATCACTTACATTAGGAAATATGGGCAGACTAGATCGGCCGGATAGTTCTTGTCTTCCTTTTTTATTATTATTGACATATACAATATATTACAATTATACATTACAATTATACATTAGCCATGAAACGAGGGCTATGCAGAATTGAATACTCTTACCACCTATAAAGAGCATAGTGTTTAGTAGCGCCACTTATTTTGTTGTCTGGAGAGGCAGATGTCAGAAATGAAGCAGTGCAAGAGCTTTTACTTAAGTACTAGTTGCATCTGCAAAATAATATATTTTTTATAAATTTATTTATGTTGACCAAGTATCCTAGCATTGCCATTAGCCGCATTCTCTAGAACTAAAGTTTTGAAAAGTTTTAAAAACTAAAATGTGGGGCATTTGAAATGTGGGTAGGTTATTGTGGGCAATGAAAACACTCCACAAAGTCTCCTAAATGTTTACAGTACAGAATTTACATGGCTGCTGAATATTATGAATCACCCATGGTAGGCGTTTTCCCCCTCGATGATGGAAATTTGACTAAATTCTCCTATAGCAACCAATAACATCCACAAGGCTTATCACAGAAAGCTCTTTTAACACCCCCCTAAAATAAGTTTGTTATAAGTGCGATACTGTTCTATGGTACTATTATATGTAGTATACACATGTGTCTTTATAACACACACTTTTAGACCAGCCATGGCTAATGAAATGTCTTTTTTTTTAAACAAAAATAATGGCCTCTTTGCTTTGTGAAAGGTTCTTATTCCACTGAGAATTGGGTTCGGGAAGTGCATTTGTATAAAAACAGACCCTAAAACAGTCATTTATTATCATTTTCGGTTTCGTATTTCCTACTTGTGACCCACAAACAAAACATTCCCTCTTTTTCTTCCCAAGATATCTTTTGAAAGGACATTTTTCCCACAGTTTGCAGGCGTATTTACTTTATCCATGTTTGTTTATGAACCGACTGTGTCGGCAAAATATACAGCAACAGATTAAAGTAAAATCTGAACTACGTTTTGGTCTTTTAATATGATTGTTAACCCTATAAACGCAGAAAGCAATGCAAGCTGTATGAATTATTCTTAAACATAAAATACATTTTACATCAAATATAGCGGTACTATATTGAGGATGTGTATGTTAAGACAAAACAGAAAAAGGGCTAACAATAAATTAATAAACACCCATTTGACACTGTAAATATAGGAAATGCAATCCCAATTTCAGTTAATTCGTTTACTTACATCTTCTTAATCTAAAACAAAACAATTTATTTTTCTTTTTAATTTCCCTGACATTTTTTGTGGGATTAATGTCTAAATATGTGTTAATTACTATTATCATATAGGGAAATATTTAGTTTTTGTTATGAGAATGGCTTTTGGTGGCCCTCTAGTGGCGATAAAAGAAAGCATTTCTACGTTCCCTGTCCCACAGAAGATGTTATTTCAATGATTGTGGTGGAAATGGCAAAAGCAAAAACGAAGGCAGAGATGATACTGATAAAACAAAATATTAATTGCTTTAATTTTGTTTTTTGGGGAAAGTGGAGACAATATAGTGAGCATGTGTGGTCCTATCATAGAATCGGGTTTGGTAGAGAGTTATCCATATGTAACAGAAATGAATAATGATGTTCCATCCCTATAATTTATAATTAGAAACATACATGATCAAATAATTCTAATAATTAACATATACAATTATTTGTATCCATAGATTTTGTTACAATGCACTGCTCAGAGCCCTAAAAACCCCTAGAATTTTCCCTAATTTTAAGCTTTTTCTCTTATGATATAATAAATACGTATTATTCAGTAATATTGGCATTCAGAGCAGTGACATATTTACCTAAGTTAAGGCAGCCTCACAAGCTGCCCCTTCTCACCAATTCTCTTACTGCTGAATAGTAGGACTGGAGCTGGTCGGAAATTAACTATAGAGGCTGTGCCGACACGGTACAGTTCTCCATGGAGCTAATAAGTTGACAAGATCAAGATCTTCCTTCAAACTGGCCCATTGAACAGTGGCTCCAAAAAGGAGCCTGATTGATTATCTTAGTACAGTAAAATGAAAAGATGAATACAGCAAAATCAGCTGGGTGAAAAAGAAAGTACGGTTTCTTTGAATTCTGTGGTTTTACATATGAAGACAAAATAACAATCATCTGTTCCTTACCAAGTCTATAAAATATGTAACTACAACCTCAGATGAACAACACCACCTGACATATTACACTGTGTCATGATTCATTCAACAAAAAATAAAGCCAAAATGGAGAGGCCATGTGTGAAACCCTTACTGCTTCCATAGGAGTTAAGATGCAAATTACCAGACAGGTACTGCTAATCAAATGCCCTTGCTTAATTGATCATCAGTTAGTGTGACCGCCTCTATAAAATTTGTTTGCTAGTCTGAAGCAATCAGGTGTGTGTGAACACAATGCCAAGGAGGTAAGACACCAGTAATGATCTTAAAGAAGCAATTGTTGCTGCTCATCAATCTGAGAAGGGTAATAAGGCCATTTCCAAACAATTTAAAATCAATCATTCTACGGTGAGAAGGATTATTCAATAGCGTAAAACATTTAAGACAGTTGCCAATCTTCCCAGGAGTGGACGTCCCAATAAATTCACCCCAAGGTCAGACCGTGCAATGCTCATGACAGTACAATTATCAAAAGACTGAACAAGTATGGTTTGTTTGGAAGGGTTACCATATCAGCACAAACACCTCATACAAACTGCAAGCACGGTGGTGGAGGGGTGATGATTTGTGCTTCTCCTGCAGCCACAGGGCCTGGGAACCTTGCAGTCATTGAGTCCACCATGAACTCCTCTGTATATCAAAGTATTTTAAAGTATTTTAGAGGCCATCTGTCCAACAACTAAAGTTTGGCCGGAATAGGGTCATGCAAAAGCAGACCAGCAAATCTAAAACAGAATGGCTGAACAAGAAAAGAATCAAGGTGTTGCAATGACCCAGTCAAAGTCCAGACCGCAACCCAATTGAAATGCTGTGGCTGGACCTTAAGAGAATTGAGCATAAACAAATGATCACAAACCTCAATGAACTGAAGCAACATTGTAAAGAAGAGTGGGCCAAAATTCCTCCTCAACGATGCAAGAGTCATACAGAAAAGATCATACAGAAAATAAGTTATTTTTTGCTAAAGGTGGTTCTAAAAGGTATTGAATCGTAAGGTGTAATTTGTTTTTCAAACATAGCTTCTCCATTTGACTTTAGCTTTGTTGAATAAATCATGACACGGTGTAATATGTCATGTGTTGTTGTTCATCTGAGGTTGTATTTACCTAATTTTTAGACCTAGTAAGGAACCGATGATTATTATTATGCCCTGATGTGTAAAATCATAGAATTCAATGGGGTGGTACTTTTTTTTCACACGACTGTAAAGATAAGTTCATCAAACTTATGTTTTAATGAGCATCTATGAGCCACTGTAAAAATCTACTTACGTGATTGAAGTCAAAGATGGTGTTCGAATTATGACAATCAGAAGGACAATAGTAGTTAAAACGAGAGACACCAATGATACCTACAGGAAAACAATAACACTTGTTCATCATGTTTTCCGGATGCTAATTCTGTAAATCTATGAATCATTCAGTGACATTAATGAATATCACCTAGACACTTACATTTTTAAGTGTGTGTGTTCATTATTCAACAACCAATTCAGAGTAACATCTCCTAGGAAAGGTTTTATGGTTGCATTTTCACATTTCCCACTCTCTATTGTCCTTACCCTCTGTTTTACAAACCAAAATACCACTTTGTCAAATTGAAATATAACTACGTTTTTGCAGGAACAGCACTTTATTATGGATATCTCTGAGTCTGAAAGACCAGAAATATGTGTGAATACAAGAACTACCAAGGAAATCTATGTATGTATTTTTTGGAATGAACAGCCACGAATGCTTATACTGTAAAAGTTCCTTTGAAGCTAGTGCGGACTCCATGTCTTGTATGAGCAAACCTTGAAACTTTCCGGGATTGACCCACAGTCCAAGAGTAAAGCGCAACTTCCCCGGGTCACTTTCCTCCTTCCCCGGAGAGAGGCAGCAGAGTTCTACCTCCTCACAAAGCCACTGTCCCAGAAGAGGGAGAGTACTGGGTAGCCTACCCTGAGACGTTTCTATTATTATTATCCTTTATTTATATAGCGCCAACAGTTTACGCAGCGCTTAATACAATACATAAATTCAAGGGATATGACAAGACAAGAATTGACAGACTAAGACAAACCGATACATTTGGTGGAGAGAGCCCTGCTCGCAAGCTTACAATCTAGAGGTATGAGCCTACAATACACTTGGGTATGAGCCTAGCAATGCCCCCAGTCTGAGACTTTAAGTAAAAAAAAAAAGAAATACATAATAATACTAGCTGGTTATAGAATCATACTGTACCTTTCCAAGCTTTTGCATGTTCCGATACAATGCTATTGGAAGAGTTACTACCACTGTAGTAAGCAAGATAGCAAAACGTCGATCAGCAAATATACTTTCTGCGGAAACTGGAAAAAGAATATGTATTTAATTTTGTGTATCTAAACAAATAGATATAATAAATCATTATTTATACCGGAACGTGTACCTTTGGGTCCTTTCATCCAGCTTTACATGGCTCCAGTATTTGTAAGTACACATGAGTAATCTAGATCTTTTAATTGGTGAATATACCCAATCTGTGTGAAGATCGTATTGCATTTATTTATACCGTATTAAAAAGGTGCGCAATATTGTGTCAATCTTTTCAACAATCATTGCAGCCTTTCCCACCATTTTGCATATAAAGTTACACTTCCGTTTTCAAGAGTTCGGACAGTTCAGGTCTATTCTGCAAATGTGTTTTGCTGCTATCTGGCATATTTATGGTGTTTGTTAGCAGTCCTGGTGGTTTGCTTTCTCTCCCTCTGTACAGTGAGAAGGGGCAGGCAATATCTGACATTCTACATCCAGTTTGGGAGCATTGTAAATAACTTAACTAAATTAACTTAATAATAATAACTTAACTAAATTCACTTCTTAAAGTCAAGAATTGATAAGATGCTGATTAGAATTTGAAGTAACCGAGTGAAGATGCTCACCTCCAGGAATCCGTAGAAGTATTTTTGGCAAAATGTCTCCTGTTATTATGTTATAGCTAACCATTGCTGAAAAAAGAGATAAGATTTTAAATAATTTACCGTATAAGAAAGCCTTTGTTGTGAAAACATTGATGAGAACATGTTGATACATTGATGAGAAAACAAAGTAGATAAGTGTTCTTGAACTATTTATGCTAAATGTCGCGGATTAGTATTTTTAATGATTGTTATAGTAAAAGGCTGCCCAGCTGCTGAAGTCTTCTACGGTTTGTAAATTATCAACTGTAGACTAAATCGTAATTCCATTGTTCCAGTTTGCTGCTGTTTGTTTGAACAAATGGAAAACAAACACTTTTTAGTGTTCTTCATGGTAGTAAAAGGGTAATAATTATACGGTCAGGGGCATAAGCAGGTATTGGGCAGAAGTGATATAAAGAATTCTCATCAGAGGATACAAGAGGGTCTTTGATTGTTGGATTTTATTTCACATTTGGGGATAGATAAGAAATCTTAAATGATATTGTCTCTTTTGTGAAAATATACAAATTTAATAAAATAGGAACCTCAGGGGAGTTTTAGTCTCACGCTAGATACTATAACACTAAGTCCATGTACAGTAACTAAGCTATGAATGTGTTAAACGACTATGTGTATATCTATTATTGTGCTGGAGCAGGTAATCACACACAGTAATACTTGCCTTCTTTCTCTACAGTGAACATTTTGAATCTGGTTAAAAAATATAACTCCCCATGTGCACAAATGTATGCCGTACTCACATCTTGTTGATTTCAAACAATGAGTAAAAATCCCGTATCTTACCAGCAAATGGGTATAAAAACTGTAAAAGTGAAAGTATAACATAGCCAGGGAATCCAAATGTCCTGCTGACCAGTGACTGGTATGTAGAAGTGCCGGACATC
This sequence comes from Spea hammondii, assembly GCA_029215755.1. NCBI lineage: Eukaryota > Metazoa > Chordata > Amphibia > Anura > Pelobatidae > Spea > Spea hammondii. The sequence continues at coordinate 52,563,690 of JARDYJ010000006.1, read as the reverse complement.
GACCCAGCTTTAATCAACAATATCATAGAGTAATCTGCCAAAGAGAGATACCATCCATTATAATGATGTCTTCTTGCAGCTAAAGAAAGAACGTTTGTATGTCTATTGTAAGGATTGAAACTTTAGAGAAGCTCTGTCTCCAAATACTTGACATTAAACAATACAGTTTTTATAAAGAGGAAGCCTGACAGAATATGTAAATATGTTTTTCTTTGATTATTAAATACAATCCTGTATATAGTAATTGAATTTAGCATTTAACCTAAATCTAAGCGAAGACCAAGTATTGATTAATGTCCCAGTCTCTACATCAGGAAAAATGGGCAGACTATATGGGTCAATGGTTCTTATCTGCCGTCAAATTCTATGTTTCAAGAAAACATAGTTACATAGTTACATCGGCTGAAAAAAGAAATGCGGCCATCAAGTTCAGCCTTTCCTATATATATGTTAATTTGTTGCATGTTTTTTATTTCAATTTGTTCCAATAAACATCCTTTATCTGCCATTGTTGTCAGTCTTATGATATTTTTGGTGACTTTCCCTACTGAAACAGCATACTAAGCTAATTATTTAAGGCAAGTCTCTTTATCCAATGAAATCCTTTCCTTAGCAGACTTTCATTAGTCAGCGTGTCGGTGATTATGACTGAGTCATACTATTGTTTTCCACAAGGCAGCATACTAAGGAGTGAGTGTTTGTAAAATGTATAACAAATCTATGGTTCAACTTAATATGCAGCTTTATCAATATAAATATGAATATGCAGCTAGTATTATATTATACAAGAAAACTTGGGACACTAACTTTTATTGTGATACTAGTTATATATATATATATATAAAAAAATATATTAGGGTTTAAGCATTTTAACCTTTCTTTGAGCTCACAGGGCACACATTTACACTGATATACCGTCTTCCTATCAATGTAACTGCCAATCATTTATTGTAAATATCTTTAAAACTGCTATATAGTGTATAAAAATGTAAAACTATCCACTGAAGTTTCTGGAGACAGTACTTTATATAATAACAACTACAGGTAATTTCAATATTCCGCCATTATAAATACATACAGAATAAATTACACTTTTGCAGAAATTGTTTCTAGTATAATTAATATCTTTAATATTTTTTCTTTAATACGTTAATCGCATGTTATTTTAAATTTCCATAGTTTCTTGAATAAAATTGAGAGTTTTTCTTTAGTTCTATTGGCAGTGTTCTGGATTTTTGTCTCTGTTGTTTTAAAAGCCACTAATTAAAAACCTTTCAACACAAAAACATATTTTTTTTGTCTGAAAACAGAACCTTCAGGGTGTAGAGATGGGAAACAGCTTAAATATGTTCTCCTAATTCATTTATCACAGCCTAACGTATTTTCAAAAAGGGTTGTATGGTACAACGTATACCAAATACTCCCCTAAGCAAAAAGATAATAGATATTGTACCCATTTCGAGCTAGAAAGAACATTGGTAAGATAACATGCCATTTTTTCTTAATAAAAATGTCAAAAAACAGAAACAGATTCATGTAATTTAATAACCTTTTTAACACTGGCTTTGTTTTAATCAAAATCAATCCAAGATATCAAAACATTTATTACTTATTTGTATTAAAAATAAATTAGTCATAAAAAGGCCAATATACTTTTAAGTTATGTAGTCCTATGATGCGATAAAAAGTGAAATAATAATTACTTTAAAAAAGTTATAATATTTTCGGCACATGAAGGGTGCAATGGGTAGCAAGGCAGTCAGCTCATTTGCCTATGCACACAGGCAGAAATATCTAAAAACATAGAAATCAGTAATAGAAAACTATAATTCTAATAGTCACTATACATTTTTGGATTTGTTTTTCCAAATATCACTATGATTTGGGTATATTTTAAATATATTAACTTCTATAAAATAAAAAAGGCGTGATTTACCTGTTGTGTATGCCACTCCTACCAAAAGTAGAATGCCCAGTGGAAATCCGGCCATTTTCATAGAATAGGGTAAGCCTGAAAAGAGAGGCAGTAGTAAATTGTGGTAGCCAGGGGCCAAGGAGACATTGGAAGGAGATATGATGGTACAAAGTCATACCCAAGAACCCACATCATATATTCTTAAGCATTTTGATCAGCAACGCCTACAGTAAGGCCACAACAGAACACACTGAGCTGAGCTACAGAGCCAGTTGTCCAAAGAAGAACCCAACTGAGACAAACCAAGCAGGTCTTTAAACAACAAAATTGATGCTGACTTTAAAAATTTGTAGCTGGCAGCTCTTCACAACATGTAGCTGAACTGCTAGTCTTTTGGCTTCCAGTTGCATTTTTTTTTTTTAACATATGGGACAACTGTAAATTTTTTATCTGCTTTTTATTCTATATTTTCTTAGTTGTGTCGATAAAAAGAAAATATAGAAACATCAAAGCATTATATCCACATTATCACATCATCAGTTGTGTTCCATAATATGCTTCAAAGTTATTTTGCCCAAATTTACCTTTTCTTTCATTAGCAACCCATTCTCACCTGGAAGTTACAGTATTTGATGCTTAAAAGTGTGTGATGTCTGTAATAATAACTACCTTAAGTATACTCAGTGCTATATATTTTATAATTTATGAAAAATTTATGAAAAATGTTGTCTATAGCAAAAATACAATGTATTAAATTAGACGTTGTGATTGTATATTGATTATGGTGTTGATTTTTAACCATCTGAGTGCCGGATGTTTTTGAGTTATACACATCTGTGACACCGCTAATTTTGCAGTTCCACTAATCAGCAGCTAATTAAAAGCCAAAAGGTGAGAAAAAAATGCCTCCTGGAATGACAGAAGTGAATGTGTCAGTGATATTGGCGAGCTTGCACAAATACTTTTTAAGAAGAAATATCAATAAACAATGGATAAAAGAGAACATATTAAAAATAACCTCCGCAAAATGTTTTAAAGAGCATTATAAATATTAAAATAAAAAAAATATCCACATCACTGAAAAGACAGTTTAGAATATATCCCCGAAAACACTCCTTTTTGTCCCTCAATAAATTTGGCCTCCTAATCGGTGGAAAAAAATGTAGACAAAAAGCAGATTTTGTATCCATAGCAGATTCTTCATATCCAGCACTTTGCCCACAAACCAAACTTTATACAGATAGCTTTATAAGTAATACAATATTTTCTTTTTTATATATAAATGCCAATTTGGATAAAACTATTTAGAATATAATTTCTATGACGTGCTGTTTGTATTTTTTTTTAAAAAAATAATTTTTTTCAGATGCTGACGGTCAACACAAACTTCTGTCTTCTTACCGATCATTCCCGTCCCGAGAATGGAGTTCATCAGATTAAATCCAGCCCAGAAGACATTACTTGTTAGCCTTTTCTTTTTCGCATCATCTTCGACGAGTAATTTCCTGTCATCTGTTTCTATCTGAAGAAAAAATAAACATGTAAACCTATTTACAATTCAAATTAAACTGACTGTATGAAAAGGTTTGTCCTTCTACCAATGTCATACCCCAAATTGCTAATGTGCACTAATGATAACTAATACTATATATATAATATATATTAATAATATGTATAATATCAAGGATGAAATCACACAAAACGTACCCGTTCCATCCATTGGCTCTCTGTAGAATCCATCCCATGTATCCTTTGGAGACTTTGTGTATATAATAAGGTCGTATATAAAATAACACTATTCCGTTCTTCTGCAGGTTGCTATAGAGTGTGTTCTGAGTTCTCGATGATCACAGGCATATATGGTCCTTTGGGATACACTATGGTCCTGAGTGCTCGTTCAGTTTATATACCAGTGCCTTGAAGGGTCCTCTTATTCCAGATAAATGCCTCATTCAATGAAAAAAGCATATGCCAGACATAAAAGCAGAAGTACAATGTAACTGGGTTTTCTGATAATATGTCTAATTTAATAAACTGACCTGCGGATATAAAGACTAGTTGGAGACTACCTAATTTCATTAACAATGAGTTTAGCCTTGAAATGTTTATCGAATTGAAGGTTTTTTGTACATGTGCTTTGGAAAATATATTTGGTTGACAGCTGTGTTCTTTCTAAGGAATGCTGAAAGTGACTGAGATAGTGTATCACAAAAGCTGATTTCAGCACTTGTACGTCAACATCTGTTCAATGCCACCTCCAAGGATTGTTTCAGTGTTCACCTTAGCGGCAACACCGATGACTCAGGTGTTTCACAACTAGAGAACACCTTTCTATCATAAAGGATCATTAAATGCCAAAATACACGTTTAAGTTATACCATACATATCCGGAGGAGCTAGGTTATACATTGAACCATCTCAATCTCGGAGAAGTCACAACCTATAGACTCAGGGGAAAAGTTGGTGGGAGGTATGTAACATGCAGTTTGGGGATTTTGTCTGGATGAGCTTGATGGGAGCTGTGGACTTCATATGCTGGAGGGGTAGCAGCTTTGAACTATAACTCGCTTTACACGCAACCAAAATTTAGTTTGAGGGAAGCTAGAATCCAGAGCAGTTAATGGGGCAGGGGTTGTGTGTCTGGGAAAGGAAACTGAAATGAGTTGAGTTAAGAATGGCATGGCATGGCGGAGGTCAGGACTAAATAATAGTGGGAGAAGGTACAAGGATAGGCAAAGTTCCGTGGATAGGACCAACCCCCAGATTGGCACCAGGTGAAAACAATGTTGAAAGCCTGGGTTGTATACATTGGTATCTCTGGTTGAAGGGGGATGAAAATCATAAGAAAACAAGGACCAAAATAAATATATCTATCCATTATATCTCTGGTTACTGGGGGTCTGCGTGTGGTTAGAAGCCTTTTGCAAATATAAAGTAATACTTAAAAGCAGTCACTAGAGGGTGATATATCACCATTTTTTTACATGGTAGAAACAATTGATGCTGATGAGATTCACATAAAGGAAAAAATAACTGGAATAGTAGAGGGTTCTAGTTTATTGAAGTAACTGAATTGTGTTTAAAATAGTTTTCTCATTACAAGATCACATTATGCAAATTATGACATTTAGATTTCTTTTGTGTTTTTAAATGCACTTCAGTTTTTATTACTATGGGCCAGAACACAAAGTGTTTGCCCCCCAGATGGGAATGTGAACTGAGCAAAATGGGTAGTGCCCAATAACCCCTCTCACCCACTGTCAAGGTTGTTCCAGTGGCCGAACATAGCAATGGCCTGCAGGATACATATAACTGGATGCTACATACAGTTCTACATGCAAGCTAACACTAAAGTGTAGCGTGTGGGCGCTCGTATCCAGCAGGTGTCCTCATTCCTGTGATCTGCTAAACTGTCAGGGCCGAAGTCTTTTGCGTTGCAAACATAAAAGACACAGGTAGACGGCCACTTTGCCCTTTAGCCACGTAGACCCAACCTAAAAAACACAATATGTGATTTTAGTAAATTAGAAAACATGGGTGTGATTTTTTGGGAGGCTTACTCATGGCTACTTTCACATACAAGGTGCTTCAAGATGTAAAGAGCGTAAAATGCTCTTGAACAGGCCCGGGCTAGCCATCTGGCACACTTCGCATCTGTGGCTGATGTGCCCGGCTGATAATTATGTGAGCATACAAATGTAGAATGTGGCCGCAGAAATCCAACCACCAGCCACACCTATGTCATCAGGCGGCCAATGGCCTTAAAGTACCAGAGCAATCTTATGATCGCCAGTCTGGCCATGGACCAGGCCGGACTGGATACCAATTATCTATATCATATAGCTCTGTACAAGGTTTCCCGTCTTCTGCTCCATATAGGAGGGATGAAGGGGGCATGGCACAGTAAGGGCCAGGATTAGCCATACATAGGAGTGGAACCAGCCCCAATAAACTTGGAGGCCTGGCTATATCCTGGTTATAATGATATGCCATTGGCTATTTACATTACTGTTGCATTGTAATCTTTAGGAGAATATTCTACATAATGCAGCGTCTAAAAAAGGACAGAAAAGAAAAGATGAAGACTGTAAAAAAGCATCTTAAATAGGTTTGAAGAACGAATAAAAAGTGTTCATTGAAGGTCACAAAACATACATATTACATTCTGGACCCACAGACGTCTGGACCCACATACCTTTGTTGCTGTTTGTGCTGTAGATCCCATCCATTACTACAGGTCTTAGAATTAATCTAGAATACCGACTTAAAATACCAAATGACGTAAAAAATAAACATGTTTTCTGATGAACTGTAAAGTGATACATTTTAGGGTGTTTCTTTGGGAAATAAAGTTTCCTTTAGGAATAAGTTTCATTTAGGAAAACCATTAAAAAAATGCATGCCATTGTAATGAAAGGAAATCGTCAGGGTTCCCTTCAGAAACCTGTCACGGGAGGAATAATTGAATGTGCCCCATGTGCTCATTTAAGTTTGCCTCTATAAAACAGTACATATTTTGCTGTTGCACTTTTCAATTTTAAATTACACTTTTTGTAGGAAGGACAGTGAACTTACATATCCAACTCTGTTTCATTGTTTTGTTGAAGGACTCATAACCTGAAAACTGCGATACTTCAACCAAGGACCAGTTGTGACAAGCAAATCAACCTCACTACAAATCATCTCCAAATCAGTCCTTATTCACAACCTCCTTCTTCAACAGTATTAGTTTTTAGACTTTCGTCAGACGAGCACTTGTTGATTAATTGATGGCGGAATTATTTTGAGAGCTCCTCTTGTGCTAATGCTATCGCCAATAATGCACTCTAAAGGATATCCTTAATGTGTTCATTGATGGTGCTAACTCCAAAAGAATACATACGTTTCAAGAAAAAAATGCTTAGAGACAAAATAAACGCTTAAATAAAATAAATCTTTGCACATATACTTGGTGTTACACATCGCTCTTGTCTGTACATGCTTGTGCTTTGGAAGCTCTTGTAACCAAATATTTAAGGACAATGTTTTGTTTTCTTCTGATTACCCCTACTGTTTGCAGATGTCCATTCGAGGCTCAATTTCTCTTTTAGTGCCTCTTAGACACAGAGATTCCTGGTCTCCCTATGCTTACAAAGTATTGAAAAACCTTTGAAGAAGATACTTGGGTATAGAATTGGTATGGAATGGTAAAAATGGTCAGAGCATAAGAATGAAAGTGGTTCCTTTAAACTATGCCCCTTTACCACCAATGGTTCTCTTAAATGGCCTACACGGCACAATTGAGGCAAAAAGTTGATGATGGAATACATGTCTTTTCAGCCCTCAAAGAATGTATTCATTGCTCTCAACATGCATTTACCTTTTTTGTGCCGGTCTCTCTGTTATTTTTTTTTTAAAAAATCAAATCTCCTGAACTGCTCATAATTTGAAGAACACACAGTAACACATCAACATTGGAATCTTAAAAGAATAAGAATGTTTCAATAATGATTTTGAGACCAAATACGGTGCTTTTTGTTAAATTGTGAGTCACATTTTACCAATTCCTTAATATTATTTACTGAATGACATAATAGTCAGAAGTCATGCTGGATCAGGCCATCTGCTAAGATAGCATCTTCCCTCCCCTGGGGATGTTCAGTGCAGTAGCTTTATCTATTTCCTCTTTTAGAGCTATGGGAATACTAATGGTTACTCTCTTAAAACCAAAGGCGCATGAGAGATTTTAGAGACAATGTAATGAAAATACAATTATACACATTATTTGGTGAGCAAGCGGTTGCTCCATTTATGATTATAGGCAGTGCAGTATTTAATCAATATTTTCCATTACATCTTTGAATATATTACTTGCAAAGTGTGGAGGTAGTAATTTTAAGTAGCAACACATTAATCAGGGGAGAAAGTTGTTATTTTACCAGTTTTTTTAGGCATATTAGTGCTTTAAATATAAAATGTACTCGTTGGCCAAAAACATTTCCTGCACGGCAAATAGTGTGTGCGTATATGATTGTATATAGTGAGTGTTTGAAAGTGTACATGTGCTAATGTGTATGTCAGCTACTGGGGGGCAAGGGTGCGGGGGCGTAAATGCTCCTCGTGCCAGAACGTGCCGGCCCTTCCCTGTGGGCCATTTGGAGCCCTAAGCAAAGAAAACTCAGATAAAATATTAATTTCACTCTTAAGCATGTCAAGCAAATAAAGCCGTAGGAGATGTGGAATTTTATTCTTTCCTCTAAAGGTTTAATCGAATAGCAATACAACAAAAAATAACTTTTTAGAAGCTTTTTCAGTTTCTTTGGCAACGACCTGCTTGTGTGTCACAATAGAATTAAGTGTCACATAAGTGTTAAAATCAGCAACAACACTCTTAATAAATTTAACGCACACACAGGCCTGGCAATAGGGGACATGGGAACTATTCAGATTTTGCGATGCTTCATCTGGAGTCTCAAGGTCAACACAGGGAACCGTGGGATCGTCCGGGAAGTGGACACGCATCGCTCCTTGCCCACTTTCCAGTCAACAAAAGATTGTGTCAGCGGGAACTACTACAAGGGGGGCTTCCCAGGTAGTTCCCAGGTATGTTGGTGGGTGTATGAATCTTTCAGACAGGCAGTAGTGTATTCTGGCTTAGGCCACCTAGACCTAGGGGGGCCGGTCTGTGTGTATGTGGAGGGGTAGCAAACCCTCTGCCGGAAACCAGGGGCAGAACAGCTTCCCTAGCATGCTGTAGCCAGCACTGAGTGTTCTTATGAGGGATGTCATATCCCATTACGCAGCAGTAAAGATGGCAGCTGTGGATCTGGCAGCTGGGGTCTGGATTTTCCATTTGTTCTGTATATTGCACATATCATTGTTGACATAGGCACATGCATCTCTTTATCTGATAGCGGATTGTCATTTGTAGCCAAATATACGTTTTTTGAGACAATATGTGGTGAAAGCATGTGCGCAGCATGGCTTAGAAATATCTAAATGTATACACGCACAGTGCTCAGTGTATTGTTCTGATGTCATCAAAGACTAAAATTGAAGATTTTTTTCAAATTAACACTTTTGGTGCCGGTGGAAACCATGGAGACTCACTGCATTTCTTGTAAACATAATATACTCTACTAGGCATGTCCCGTATTAATGATTAATGATGTTTACCATTTGATTCTGTAACGTCCAAATTATTATGTGATGCACTTTTGTACAGCGCTGCAGAATATGATGGTGCTATATAAATCAATAAATAATACACAATAACACAAACCCACTGGTCTAAAGGGTTATTTTACAAATGACAACATATAAACATTTACGTTTTTTAAGATCATAACATATGATTATTATGTATTGTTTTATATAGTGATGTACAATATGAAGGACATATCAAGTAGTATATAACATATAAACAGTAACCACAGGTGAGGAGGGTCCTGCTCAAATGGGCTTAAAATCTATATTAATTATTATTATTATTACTATTATTGTTGTTATGATTACAATATTAAGAATAATAATAATATGAAGGGAAACCAAATGTTTGTGAGTATAATTACTATTAATAATATGATATCAAATAATATGACATTGTAGCTTGGTATTGACTAATACAAAACCTTTGCCAGACATAAAGCGAATGCATGCTTTTGAAGAGAAAAAAAAACCCGGTGTTTATGATAAACTATTAACAAATATGCCGCCACCATCAAAAAGTCTTTAGCTACAGGACCTGGAATCCATGGCAACAAAGCCCAGCCCCGCTGAAGCAGAACCTTCCGTTTCCAGCATTCCGTCCGCGTCTGATGTGTTTTTCCCAATCGCAGCCGCTGGGTGCCGCTGTTACACAGGGAAAGGAGAGGCGTTCGTGGCGCATGCGCATCGTCTCGCTAGTCCTGCGGGATCCCGGGGTGTATGGAGCGAGGCTGCCAGTGCTGCATTAGGTTACCCCGCCCTCTTGCAGATAACACGGGCTGGGTTTCTGGCACAGAGTCAGCATCCCTAAACCTCGTGGGATCTCCATCTTTCTCACTTTCTCCACCGGGAGGGGCTGGTGGAAGCTGTATCTGTGTGCCAGGATGTGTGAATAATAGAAGAGGTGGGGGGTTGGGGGGCTTTCTTGCTCTGTTGTGGTACAGAAGCGTATGATATCAGGGAGAGACATCAGCACTTACCTGCTGTTCAGTGTACTGCAGTCCAAACTACTAGGGTAACATTTAACCCATTCCACCATGAGATGGGTGTGCACATTTACTGGACACCCTTCTGGCTCACAAAGGGTTAAATGATCTAGCGCATGTTTCCAGTAAACTGCAGATGAATGCAATATATAAACCGCGCTTGCACTTTCTTCAATTTACTCCCCTTATTTGCAGAATCTCTCCGCGTTCCAATCCTAGCAGTTTTCTGATAAGAATTTTAATCTGTCCTTACCTATTAATTAAGATTGTGGCCTCTGATTGTTTTAGGCTTTGTTTGAAAAGCACTCACCCGCGTAGAATGGATAATGCTCATTGCAGCGTTCTCTTTTTTTTTGTTCTTTTAGGGAATTGCACTTTCTATGATCACTGAACAGAAACTAGAACCAGTTCTTGTGATGCACTGCCATTTCTTGCTACCTGCAACCCAACTGGTTTCTGTAGTGCTTAGTCCTCCCTAGGGCCATTTAACATATGGTTCGGCGCGCTGTATCCGAATCACCTTTGGAATGCGCGTTGCCCGAGTCCTCATGGTTCCATTGCCACATTTGCTTTTTCCGTTCTGTATGTCCTAAGCTTTCCCTTTCAAGCCAGTGGTCTTAGGTTGTACATTTGGGAACAAAGTATACTTATGATGTGACATGCCTGAGATTTATAAGCACGCTACTGAGCAGTATTTTGGAACGTATATGCATACTGCTCCTCACACCCAAGGGCAGCATTATATACAGTATGGATATAGCTAAAGCCATCTGAGCCTAAACTATGACAGTTCCCTCTGCACCTAGCGTTCCTCCTGTCCCTCATCCCCTGTAGATGGCATACTCGTGAATGGACCTTCACATACCTGTCGTCTATACTGTGCTGAAAGCCTTCTTTATATGTAACGGCGCAGAGTTACATACAAAGATGCATAATCGAGCCCCAGATGCATAATTAAGCCTTACAGTGAGCCACAGTTAGCTGTCTCTGTGCACAATAAGCAGATATGACGCTTACGTTTTTTTCTTCTTCATTTAGGGGTAACCCCCAAAGAATCTTCAGTAAAGCGTGTACCTGAAGCTATGTCAGTGAAAAACACGCTTAACGTTAATAGCTTATCCTAAGGAAGTCCCTCTTCAAGAGCACCTCGAATGTCATCTGGATCACTTGCGTCAACACAGAAGAAAACCTACTTTGTTTAAGACATAAGAGCTTCTAAATATTGATTGCAGCAGCAGCAGCCCTTCCCCCAGTACATTTACTTACAATCCACGATACTTTTTCTTTCTCCATTTTTAAATTATTGACTTACTGTCCCATTAACATACAGCAAGCATTTCACACGAGCATGTCAGCCATTGCAATATTGCATTTTAGAAAATAGCAGTTGATGAAGAAACGCAGTGAAACTATAACTTCTACCTTCCGTCCTGCAGTTCCTACTTATGTATTATTAGAACTGTAATTATCAGTCGACTGATCTGGAATGTGTAATGGAAAATTATCATGTCCCATAGCCCCTAACAATGTGGCCTAAGTGGGACACTGATATCAATGAACATACAGACCTTTGCATTCAAGCTATACATTGCGACGGCAGAAAAAGCATATGTATGTACAGTAAATCTACGTTTTACGCATCAAATCAATGAAATCTGACTATTGGAGTTCACTAGAGCATTAAAAGACCAGATTAAAACTGGTTTTATTTGACAGCTTTGTTTTGCTAGCACAAAGCCAGTTTATATAATCTGTATCAGGGTTGTCCAACTGGCAGCCTACCATGCGCTATTTTGCAGCTCAATGGCTGAAATATCTCCATTTCCAGTGGTGATGCAACAGCATAACGTCCATTGCACACACACCACTTGCTATTGTTATGGAGAGGGTTTACAGAAGAGTAGCTTAACCTGTCAGAGAGTTAGATACCATCAAGGGTGGGCTTACATCATAACAAAATGCTAGTTAACTCATTGTGTGTAACAAAACTTGAAGTTTTTTTTAGAACTTTGAATGGTTTGCTTTAAGCTAGTGCCTTTATGGGCCCCAAACACCTCTTTTTCTAGGAACTCAGAATGTTTCTTGGGTATGATGGTATTACGGGGTTCTACAGCCGTAAAAACTACAAAAAGAGTTTATATAAAAACATGCCTAATCGAAACAACACATCTCCTAGGGGGCACCAGAGAGTATTGCTGAAGTGCCATTTATTCTGGGACCAAACCTGAGGATAAGCAGGTCTTATACCCTTATGCATCAGGGACACTATGCAGTATACATAGGTGAAAGCACATTGTGTACCAGTCTCACAGCATACCTCGTTACATAGTCGACACCTCTTTGCAGCGTGATTACCTGTATAGCTACACCATCCATTTCAAGTTACTTTGTAATAGACTTGTGAATTCAGATTTGCACGAAGCCACAAAAACGAGGCTAGAGCCCCAATGAAGCAGACGAAAACAAAGCAATAAGTTCCAAATTTTCATCCAAAATTTGTGGGCCCTTTCCCTTGCACACTCACTCAGTCTCTCACACACTCATTCTTGTTCACTCCCTCTGTCAGGCTCTCCAAATGTTTCCCTACCTCTGCCGACCGTTTCCATTTCCGCATATTCTTAGTCTTCATCTTTTGCCTTCTGTCTTCTCTATTTTGTCTAATTTTTATCTGTTTCTCTATCTTCGTCTGCATCTTGGCAGACATAACCTGTTAACTACCAAAATGGTGTTGCTTCTGGTGACGTCCTCTCCCCTATCATTAAATCGAGTGAGAGGATGTCACCGAAAGTGCCGCCATTTTGTCAAAAGTTAACCTTAGCGGCACTTCTGTTGACGGCCTCTCAACCAATTGGAGGATCTGATATATAACCTGGTGCAAACCACTTTGTAGGCATAAACATTGTATTGTGTACATATTTTGATTCATAGATCTGATTTAAATCATTTACCTCTTCACATAATTTATATCCTATTTACCAGTACTTTTACTATCCTATTTACCAAATAAAATATGGCGGCACATAAAAAGTGATTTCTTTCTGTAGTTAACATGTATCGTTAAAATGGCCCAAGCTTTTGGGAACAATAATATGGCAAAAATGTTAAAGCTGTTTCACTTTCTCGGCAAACCGTGGCCTATTGTATATGTGCAACAGACCAGCAAGTTACTGAAAAATTACAAAAAAATTATTCCTATTTTTCTCTTGCGCTTAATGGGAGCACAGATGTAACAGCATCCACCTGTTCATAACATCAAGCTATTTTTATTCATACTGCCGATGACAATTTTAATTCTAGCGAAGAGCAAGAACAATTGTTTGAGTTGAAGACATGTTTAATGTTAAAATGTGGTTTTTCAGTATGAGAAAAGAGATTCGCCTTTTTTAACAGAAATAAAATGTGATTCAATCTTGGAAACAAGTTTTGCTGATTCTGATTTCTTAAGTTCATGGCCTTTGTCACAGATATAACACAATTACTACCTTCACTTATCAAAATATCCGCCGATTGTGTAGTCACATAGCATTTCGAAATAAACCCGCTCTGTGGAAATCATTTCTGATGAAGAATAACTTTACTCGTTTTGAGGCTTGCAGTGAGCTTTTGCAAGAACTGAAAGAACATGGTCAAAGTTTGGACTTTGGAAATTAGATTCAGTGAGTTTTGACAAGATGAAGTCATGTTTCAGATCCTTTTAACAATTCACTCAATTACAGGAGAAGATGCAAAATATCACACGGAGCTGAGTGACCTACAAACAGATTCATATCTTTTCTCAAGGACAGAAACAGGAATTATATTCAACTCCTCTCTAAAGACAGGTATCCTGTTTTGAGGAAGCCCGTTGCCTACTTGTGCTAATTCTTTTTCTCTTTTGTATTGTTAAAAACCTGTTTTAAAGAATATTGGATCTAATTTTAGACAAACAGACAGAAAGGTATAATTGGTATTGTGCTATATGTCTGTTTGTTCTTTTAGGTCCCAGTGCAGTTGCGAATGCCATATTGACTAAATGCAACCTACCCAGTACATTTGGAAATCTAAGAACACTTTTGTTTTCTTTTTTTAAGGAACCCCATGTTATATGATGTCATCACTATGTGATATCTGTGAGAATAGTGAATTTGAGTACATTTGAGGTGTCTCTCAATAAAGTCTCCATGTAGTGGCTGTGTCAAGATCTGACCAAAACTGGGGTATCTAATAGGTGGTGCAAGTGGCTTTGTGACTTGTGTTGTGTGTGTGTCTTTTATATAGTGTGAATATTATGTGTTTAACGTGCCAAACATGTATCTTCCTTAAAGAGATCTGACACCCTACCTCTTAAATATTTTGTGTTTAAAATTTAAAAGGAACAACAAGGTGAAAAACTAAAGACAGACACTAATGAACCAAAATGGCTTTTGATTCTAAAATCTAGGTTGCAGCATGCCTTTTTTCTACTTATACATAATACATGACATGGAAATGTCTTATCTAAATTTCATTTTAAATTAAAGATGCAGTTTCAGATTTTCAAGGTTCTTATTATCTTTTTTTTTTTTTTTTTTTAGTAATTCTAGGTTTCGTTGTTCATACATTCTTAAATAAACTCTGCAAAAATATAGCAGTTATGTATAAAACAGATACAGAATTTCACCCCTTTACTCTCCGAAGAAAGTAGAAGGGAGAAAACCCCCACCCCCCAAAAAATGCAATTAATTGATCATACCAATGTCATGGCTGAACAATCAATATTCTTTACACCACTCAATACGCTGCTTGGAATAGTAGTTGGTGATGTGAGGCTTGCATGCAGTTGCTTGGTCATAAAAACCCATTCCCTGAGGCTCTAGCTAACCAATATATTTAGTTTAGATCCCGAGAGCTTATATCTCTACATGTTTTTCTGTGTTGGCCCAATGAAAGGGATCAACTTTGTCTAAGGATTCTCTTGGACCAATACAACTATATCCTAATTCCTTATCATGTTGCATGAGCAACTAGTTTTAATACTGAACACAGCCTCCACTTTAAAGACTTGCATTGATGTACATTTGTTGGGATTGTGTTGATCTCTGTTCTTTTAAATGGTTTTAGTGACATAAATTCCAAATATTCTTACAAACTCCATTCATTATGGTTAAGTTGCTAGGTAGGGGATAATTTGTAAATATGTACAGGAAAGTAGCTACAGTGAGCTTCATAAAACTAGGTCACCTTTCACATGAAAATGTGTTCATTTTTCTTGATCTTAACATTAATAAATAATGCAACTGCTGTTTTGGCAGTGCCCACTCACATATTGGCCACTGGAGTATATGTATGTGAATGCATTTTGGCTGTGCATACACAATCAGTGACCAAGAAAAGTAACTGAATTTGTTCTTTTTTCAGAAAATGTCAGAGACTCCCCCGCCAACAAAAAATAAATATACATTGCGATTATTGTAAGCTCACAAAAACGGGGCACTCTTCTCCTTTTATAGCAGAATGACTTAACATTTGTTCATGTGATGGTCCATTTGGTATGTTGTCAATTTTTGTTCATTTTCACTCCTATTATAATAGCACTATATGAATAAAATGTGGATCATTTTGCCAGTGACCAGTAATACTCATATGTTGTTTTTGTGTCCTGCAATTACATGACGCAGATTATATACATTTACTCCAAAATGTTAAATTGAAATATCAAGCGGTGCTAATACGCTAATAGGAGAATCTCTGGCGGCTGATTTTACCTACCACTGAGCCAGCAGTATAAACTAAAGCTGACAGAAAATCCCTGGTGAGATAGGGGAGGCAGGTAAAATTTCAGCGTTAGTGTGTATCCATGGGGTATTATTCTATAACTTATTCATTAAGCTCCAGCTATGTAAGGAGCAGTTTCATATGAAGAGTAGAAAATTACTAGTGAAATGGGGCACAAAAATTAACTGATAAAAACTACGACACTGCCTGTTGATGTGAATACATATATGTGTATTTAGACGTTAATGTTGTAAATGACTATTGTAGCTGGAAACAGTTGATCTTTCATGGGATATCTTCATAGACGTACAGAGGCCCTTTCTCACTCCCATCACTCCTGTGCTCCAATGTGATGCTGTGCTCGCTAATCCAAGTTTTAAAGGCTAATTGATCATTAGAAAGAAATTAAATGTCGCTAATTGACCCCAAACTTTTGAATGGTGGTGTGTATAAATCAAGTAAAACTGAAAGCACACTTTTCTACCTAAAGAACTTATTTAACAATACAACATGAAGATATTGCTAATATATAGCAATCTGCTAATGCATTTACATAGTTCCCAACTGTCTACATATGGTAGGAGCAGTCCCAACAGCAAGCGGGACAGGGCAACCGGTAACTGCACAAAAGTAATAAAGTAATCCACCCAAAGCCAATCTAATCCATAATGCTCTCTGTTGTGTTTTATTGCGGCCAAACAGGTTTACAGTATCAAACATTTTATTTTAGGTAAATAATACACCTTATAAGAAATACTGCAGTTTTGTTGTAACATTGTTCCAGTCAGTGTTGAGGCAAAAATATGAGATAATTTTAAAATGATTTTGTGTTTGTAGGAATACATTTAAAAAGGTTTACACAACATTTTACCAAATCACCTACTGCAGCAGCCATAACGGTCTGGTGATTCACCTTTGCCAAGGGTTTCCCACCAGTAAATGTCCAAGTATGCTGTTAGTCCATGACATCAGGATGACATCACACATTTCAATGAATGGGCAACCAATATACTGTACACTATATGGGTATTGTAATCAAACCCATTGCCACAGGTGTGTAATATTAAGCACTAACTGTGCAGTCTGCATTTACAAACATTTGTGGGTCAAAATCAGAGCGTGAGGTGAGTGAGGCACTCGCCTCGGGCGCAGCTGCGAGGGGGCACACAGCTGCCTGATCAGCAGCTGCAGCCTCCAGGACTGGTTGGGGAGATCACGGATCTCTCTAACCAGCCCAACATTAACGTTGCCATTCAAACGCATTGGGCACACTGGGCAGTTGCCCATGGGCCCAGTGTTCTAGGGGCTCCGTGGTGAATCAAATTGCTGCCAGCAGTGTGATTCACCACGGAGCCCCTAAAAAAGACCACTTCAGACCTCGGCTTCCTCCTCCCTAATCACTATGCGCTGGGAAATGACGTCACCCCGGCGCTCTGCAGCAATAGCCAGCGCATAGTGATGAGGGAGCACTAAAGCAAAGGCCTGGAGTCACAGACCTCACACTTCCATGACAGGATGGAAGATGGAAGATAAGAAAAGTAAGAGAAAAAGGGGTGTAAGGGCTGTGTATATGTGTGCTTGTAAGCTAGTGTGTATGGGCAGTGTGTGTGTGTAAGATCAGTGTGGGTATTTTGTGGGTATTTTGTATGTGTTTTGTTTGTAAGCTGGTGTGTGTGTATATGTGTGTTTATGGGTACCTGTGTGGGAGGTCAGTGTATGTGTATATGCATGTTTATGGGCACGTGTGTGTAAGGGCAGTGTATGTGTATATGTGTGTTAATGGCCACATGTGTATAAAGGCAGTGTGTAAGAGCAGTGTATTGTATATATGTGTGTGTTTGTAAGCTGGTGTGTGTATAGGCAGCGTATTTGTATTGGCAGTGTGTGTGTATATGTGTGTGAATGGGCAGGTGTGTGTAAAGGCAGTGTGTAAGGGCAGTGTATGGGTGTTAATGGACAGGTGTGTGTAAAGGCAGCGTGTATGTGTATATGCATGTTAATGGGAAGGTGTGTGTAAAGGCAGCATGTATGTGTAAATGTGTGTTTATGGACGGTTTGTGTAAAGGCAGTGTGTAAGGGCAGTGTAAATAAAATAACCTCTTTAAAAAAAATAGCTGGGGGAGCACAATTTTCCATTCTTGCCTCAGGCGCAAAAGGAGCCAGTTACGGCTCTGGTCAAAATGGGTCATTCAAGAGAGCTCAGTAAATTCACGTTTGGTAGTATGATAGGATGCCACCTTTTCTATAAGTCAGTTTGTAAAATTTAATCTCTGTAATATATACCACAGTCACCTGTAAGAGGTATTATTGGAAAGTGAAAGTGTTTATGAACAGCAGCCACGAAGCGTTGACTGCATACAGTCACAAAGCGGTGTCACCGAGTGCTGAGTCACATGGTATGTAGAAGTCGCCAGCGCTCTGCTGATTCCATGATCCATAGCTGAAGAGTTCCAAACTTCCCCTGGCATCGATATCAGCACGAAAACTGTGCCACGGTAGCTTCATAGAATGGTTTTCCATGGCCGGGCAGCTACATGCAAGCCTCACATCACCAAGTACATCGCCAAACGCTGGATCGAGTGGTGTAAAGGACGCCGCCACTGGACTCTGAAGTAGTGGGAACATGTTCTGTGGAGTGACGAATCCCACTGCTCTGCTTGGCAGTGAGATGTGCGAGTCTGGGTTTGTCGGATGCCAGGAGAACGTTACCTGCCCGACTGCATCGTGCCAGCTGTAAATTGTAGTGTAGTTAATGCCAAGACAGAACCTGTAACAAAGGGATTTTTTCTTTTATAGGCAGTTATTTTAGATGTCATATTGTCTGACATCTGTGTGTGAAGGGACATAGTATTTTCCCAATTTGTTACTGCTGCAGCACAAAATTCCCTGTCTCAGCATGTTTTCCTGCAGAAACTGCTGAAATGCAGCATCCCATTTCAATGCTAGACATGCTTATTCCAAGACACGGTGAACTGACCATTTTCATATACTGTTACGAATATTCCTGCACAGCAACAAGGAACAAAAATAATGTGGGTCAACAAATATGAGTTAAAAATTAAAATGTTTTCGTTGTCCATTGTAGTCTTTTCCTTAATTAATTCAGTAAAATCACTAAATAACAAGGATGGAGTGGGGATTGAAATTGGTCCTGGCACTTGAGGCAAGTTGCCAATATGATGATGTATGTCATACAAGGTCTTATGTGTCCATCTTATGACTGCATATTGCCACACAATACATGGGAGACACCGTAGGGCTCCAGCATTTGCAAGGTTTACCAAATGACCAGTCCAAGCCTTATAAATAAAGATGGCCCATTACTATGCAAAAGCTGTGCAGTGTATCTGAATGTACATGTTAATAATGGAGCATAACAGAACATAGCATTTGACGGCAGATCCGAAGCATTCGGTCCATCTAGTCTGCCGGTATCTTGATTCTATTTACTGTATTAAGGATCAAATTGAAAAAGAGTTTGCAGTTGAAATGAGACCAGATTTCAGATCAGCTTTTACAGGTGCTATCTGTGAGTGTGCAATACACTGTAAGTGGTTGTTTAGGCCATAACCCATCATGGTTTATTGATGTTGCGTACTTATTATGCTAAATAGGTCATTTTTTTGTTAAGCAAATACTCACAGCATCTCTAGGCATCATGAGACTGGTTATTCTGAGGGAATAATGGAATTGGTATTAAAGAGAAGGGCCAGAATGGATTTTGGCGATGTTACTAAAACAGAGCTCTCTCTGAGATTTGTCAGGCTGATGGAATTTGTCTTGTCAATTTTGAAGGAACGTATGAATTTACATATATATATATATATATGTTTTTGCTTGTGCAACTGTTTTGAAAACATCACTTACATAAGTGTGAATTAATATGAAATAACGCATCCCTTCCTGTACTTTAAAAGGAGTTAATGCATCCTTGACCTATTATATCTATTTCCTGTTGTATCCGTTCTCTTGTGCCCTTGAATGGCCTTGGCTTGGGGATTATGCTGATGCATGTAAACTGTAGACATGTGCAAATAGGCCAGAAATGATTCCCAGAAATTCATTGCCCAGTGCCACATTCACACTCACTCTCTCTCACGCTGTCATCCTTATTCACTCTCCCACATTCTATAAATGTTTTCCTACCTTCTCTGGTGACCATGTCCGCTTCTGCATCTCTGTGGACCTGGCCTGAAAGCACAACCATTTCTGTGGAAGTTCACTTTAGGGCAAAATAGCGGCTCATTTGGTGATGTCCTCTTACCCGTTTTGTGAATCAGACATAACTTGGTGCAAACTTCCACTTAAATGGCAGCACCCTAAGGTGAACTTCCTACCAAATCGCAGTGTACCGGAAGCGCCACCATTTTGACTGAAGTTTGCGCCAGGTTATGTCTGCGAGATGCTGACGAAGAGAGGAGATAAAAGGGAGTGATGAAAGATATAAGATGAAGAACAAAAAGATGCAGAAGCAGAAGTGGTCAGCAGAGAAGGTAAGGAAACATTAAGAACACGAGAGAGAGAGAGTGGGCCAGAATGAGTGTTTGAGAGTGAAAGGGCCTATGAATTTCAGATGAAATTCTGAGTTTTTTTAATAAGTTTTCATCCACTTTGTAGGGGAGTTTGGCCTCGTTTTTATGGCTTTGTAAGAATTGCTGAATTTGCCAATATTCGGTAAATGTGCAATTCCTACCAATCCAAATGTACAAGTCTAGTAAATTGCATGTTCTTTGTATTAAAACCTTTATAGAATGACACTTTTGCTTCTTGTAGATTGTCTTCTTATTGTATCTTAATTTAGTTTCATTGCAGCCGTAATAAAATCTCATATTTTTGAGGCACCATTATTATTCTCTATTTATAGCGCACCACCAGTTTTTGCAACGTTGTTAAATGGGAAATAGGACATAACAAGTAGTGCATCACATAACAGGCTGGACTTCAAAAAGTTGAAGAGGTCCGTGGGCAAACAAGCTTACAATCTATCACATACAAATTGATGTGTGATACTGAGTTTTTTTTGTTTTTTTTTAAGACAAGGTGTGATTTGTCACATTAGTTTGCAAATGAAGATGAAAACAAGTAAAATGTTTGACGCTGTGGCAAAACAATATTGTATTGTACCCTAGTGCTGCAATGGATTGGGGTACCTTGGCTAGAAGTACTTTGCAATGGATCCTTTTGATGTCTAAGGTCCTGATGCGCAGCACTTGCTGCCCCTTAAATTTGGGGCCCGAAATTTGAAAAAAAATATATTACATAAAGTTATTGTACTGGCTGTCTGGGCATCATATGAGTGTGATTCATGTTAGCTGCTAGCAATTGTTAGCAATCACACTCCTATCATTCTCAGACAGCCAGTACATGCACATCACTTTCAGCCTCCCTGTGCCCCCTACACATGCATCCATGCTATCACACACACACACACACATATATTCATTCATTTACTCCGCCACCCTTACCTGAACTGCAGATCTTCTGGTGCCACTCGCAGACTTCCGTGGGGGCTGTTGTTTCCCTCTGCGTTGCTCAAACAGGAACGGAGCGGAGTCATGTGATGTGATGTACATTCACGTAACTCCACTGGGTTCCTGTGTCTCGTCGACGGAACAAGAGGTGCTGCTGAGCAACACAGAGGTAAGCAGCTGGTCCCCTGCAGATGATTATTTCCGGTAAAAAAAAAAATCTACCACCACTGTATAAGACGCACCCAGTTTTTAGACCCCAATTTTTTCTAAAATAAGTGCGTCTTATACATGGGGAAATACGGTAACTACTTTTTGTTTAAGTATTCTTTCTATAAACCATATATAGTCTGTAGAATAGCCAGCAAGATAAATATATAAATAGCCGTGCCTGTCAAATAATGCTTGAGGCATGATGATACTCCTAAATAATTGTCATGAAGCGCCACATGCTCACAATTGCTTGAATACATTGTCAACCTATCCATTCCCATTAGAAAAGTACAAATAGGAAAACAAAAGAATTCCCTTTCCATACTATAACAGCATCACTAATGACCTCAAGTAAAGTGTTTTCTGTTCATTAAAACCTGGCTTTGCATCATGCAGTAACCTCTTCCAGGAAAAGCTTTCTTCTTTGATTGGTGAATCAGAGATGTGTAGACTGGGAACACAAATCAATTACAGCCGCAATACTCTTTATGGCATATCACACATTGTATGTCGTGTACACAGATACATACCTGCCAGCAAAAGATCTCACACAAAGTATGCAAAGTTTATACTATATCCTTATGATCAGCATACTTTTTTCCCCCCTGAATTTATTTACTGTGTTTTATAAAAGTTTTATTTTTTTTATCAATCTTTCAGAGAACTTTTTTCTCGGCTTCCTTAAACACTTCTACTACAGAAGAGCTTGCTTATTTTAAATATCAGCTTTTATTACTTTTATCTGCTGTCATACTTTGTATATCATTATCAATTAGATTACTAACCATATTTAAAGTAGATGAGCCCTACCTTTGATATCATCAACATTCAAATAATATTCTGAAAGTCTATGTCTAAAAATGTTTACTGTGCCTGTAAGGCACCTACCTTAAACAGCTCCCGGTCGTCCTCTTCTCACCCCCGGCAGAAACGCCGGCACCGCTCGTTGGAACTTGAAGCAGCCGCTCGCGCGCGCAGCCGCTTCATGAATATTTATGAGGCTGAGCGCCGACTGGATTCCGCTGCGTCGCGATCACGTCCCGGACGTCAGGGAACGCCCCCCCCCCGGGCTATTTAAACCTCTCTTACCTTGTCCTCAGTGCTCAGTTATACTGGTGCTTCCTGTATCTCGTGAGCCCCTCCAGTATTCCAAGTTGCTTTCTTGTTATCCGGTTTCCGACCCTGGTCTGCTTAACGGTTCTCGTGTACTTCTGGCATCCTGACTCTGGCTATCCTACAACTCTGTGTATCTCTGGCATCCTGACCCTGGCTCTCCCTGCGACTTCGTGTACCTCTGGCTTCCTGACCCTGGCTATCTCAACGGTTCCTGTGCATCTCGACCCTGGTCTACTAAACGGCTTCCTTCTGACCACCCGTGCTTACAGCTACACTGCCAAGCGCCCTGTTACCCTCACCAGGCCCCTTGTGCGTGTTCTGTTCTGAGCAAGTGTGTTCCATTCCTGCATTCCGGATTCCTCCTAGTAAGACGAACCTCACAGTGCCTTCCGTTACTGTTTCATTTTTAAGTAAACCTTGCATTAAACACAATTTTTATATTGTATGTGAAACAACAT
Source organism: Spea hammondii (assembly GCA_029215755.1). Lineage (NCBI taxonomy): Eukaryota > Metazoa > Chordata > Amphibia > Anura > Pelobatidae > Spea > Spea hammondii. The sequence goes on along the minus strand of JARDYJ010000006.1, from coordinate 52,540,616 downwards.
AAACACATCTTTAATAATGTCTTCTTTGCTTGCTCAACTGGTTGGGCAGTAAACCTGAAACATGGTTATTGAATCATGGACCTCTAAGTGGATCGGTCATCCACAAAAGTGAATTTCAGATGGAGTATCAATGTAAATATGATGGCTATAAACAAAGAACTGAATGAAAAAACCTGTTCCTTCACTTAAGGGACGTTTTAGATGCTGTTGAATAAAACTCTGAATATTAAATGTCAAGCAAACTGCCACTGCACAAGAGATCCAGCATCTACATTAATGCACACTTTGCAGGAGTATAACTAGAAAGCCCTGTGCCATCTTTGCCCTCAAATAGCTATTCTGCGCTATCATTGCCCTCAAACAGCTTGTCTGTGCCGTTATAGCCCCCAAACAGCTTATTTGTGCCATCATTGACCCCGAACAGCTGTGCCTTCTTTGCTACTTGCACATATACGTAAACACACTTTTTACACAAAAATGGATACTTGCTAACACACATATACATGCTTACAGATACACTTCCTCACACTCACAAACACACATGTACACTCCCTCTAACCTCATATATATATATATATATATATATATATATATATATATACATGTTCACATCTCTACTAACACAGATACACTCATGCTAACAAACCCTATCTCATACCACTTACACATCTATGCTCACACACATCTATGCTAACAAACACTGTACATACAAACACTTTCACATAGATATTCATGCTCACATACACTTACACATAGACATTCGTGCTCACATACACTAGACATTCATGCTTACATAAATACAAACCCCCATTCTCCCGCCTGTACCCCTTTACCTCTTCTGCAGCTTTTTGTCCACTACTCGCACACTGTATCACCGCACGATCACGTGACACAATGTGCCCCCATAGTTCCTGTCTCCCCATGCCAGTTCAACATTGTTTAGAAAAGGCCCTTCCAACCAGGACAATTATGAACTGGCACAAGGAGACAAGAATAAGTGGTCACATGGGTTGCGTGGGCCTCCTAGAGAGATGGACCCTGTGATAATGCCACTGACATTTTGGCCTTCATGGGTTTCATCAGTAAGGTACTTTACTATGCAGAGTGAGCAAGCAATACATATTTGGGTGATGAATGTACTCATGCTTGTATGTATGCTTATAATGCTTAGGGAAGCCATAAAACAGGGATCTCCAACAATCCATTTAATTCTATAGAGGCGTATTGAACAAGACAAATGGCATATTAAAAAAGAAAAATGGCATTTCTGAGCATACCAAACTAATCTTACTATAAGGACAGTCTGGACTTAAAATGCCAAGAACATTTCCTCTGCGCAGGAGTACCTACCACGAAAAAAACATTTCCTTAGGAAATTATGCAATTATCATTCTATTTATTCCAGCAAAATATTTAGCTATTGCTTAGTCAATGGGAACCTTTTTTTAGATTTTTACAGCTGCAAAGAAATATAAATGAAGGAAAAAAGCAACTCCCAAAATAAAGAATGGATTTAATTGAACTTTTAGCACAAGTGGATCCACAATGAAAATGTCATTATGTGAATTGAAAAAAATAAAGATCTGACGATAGGACCACAGACAGAAGCAATTCATAATCTTTTGTATTTTTATTTGCTATCGAAACATCAGATTCTTGACTCACAGTAAAAGTCACACACATGGGGTTAGTGAAAAGGCCTTTCTTTGTTTGTCCACCTGGAGGATAATATACACATATTATTTGTATTGGTCTGATCTCTGTACACTATGGAAAAACTCATTTACTGTTTTGGTGTAAATAAAGACTTTCCATACTCATAGCTTCCAGCCAAAGCTTTCTGCTCCTCACCTACAAATTAACAGTTTGGTCTATTAACCTAGTAATTTGATATTTGGAGCTATTAACTAAAGGGAGGGTTGAAAAGAGAGTTTGCAGATGAGTTGTGGTTTTAGCTTATCTACTACACTATACACTGTACAGTCATAAAATTATGATCACCCGCCTAATATGCGTAGGTCCTCCTTTTGCTGCCAAAACAGCCCTGACCTTTTTAGGCATGGGCTCCACTAGACCTCTGAAGGTGTGCTGTGGTATCTGGCACCCAGACGTTAGCAGCAGATCCTTTATAAGTCCTGCGAGGAGATGCATCCATGGATGCATCCTGGTACCATGTGTTCTCCTGGTAAGTAACCATCCACGTGATGTAAAAGAAACGTAGTTCATCAGATCATGCCTCCTTCTTTCACTGCTCCGTGGTCCAGTTCTTATGCTCAAGTGCCCATTGTAGGTGCTTTTGGAAGTTGACAGGGGTCAGTATGGGCACCCTGAATGGTCTGTGGCTAGGCAGCCCCATATGCAACTAACTGACTTGCACTGTATGTTCTGACACCTTTCTATCAGAACCAGGGGAACACCCCAAAAGAGCTGCAGTTTTGGAGATGCTGTGACCCAGTCATCTAGCCAGCGCAATCTGGCCCTTGTCAAAGTCGCTCAGATGCTTTTCCTACATTTTTCCTACATACCAACTTTGAGCACAAAATGTTCAGTTGCTGCCTAATATATCCCACCCAATGACTTCATGATGTTATGAAAGGCCACCCCCTGTGTACCTCTGTTGCAGGAATATTTCAGATGGCCTTATATAATTCATAGTTAATTCAGTGAGACTTTTTCAATCTTTCAAATCATTTAATTATGTATTATGCAGTGCCAACTCAGCCTTTGATAGAAACATCTGCCAGTGTTGGCACTTCATAATGAATAGTGAAGCGAGAGAGTTAAAACCAAAACTCTCGTGCCAACTCTCTCTTTAGTGAGTAGAACCCATTTCTATAAAGTCTCATGTGAACACATATTTTGAGTTTATCCTCTAAATCTATTTACTTGATGGTCCCAACAAACTTGAAGCCACTCTTGTCCATTTCTAACACGTTACCCACTTTACATATTTACTAAACTTATATATTTATTAAAGCACTCGTCTCCAGGGCACGCTTTTCCATTGTCTGTCAAAGTCTACCGAGTGGTTTGAAATAATGTATCAATGATCATGACACATCTGCATGCACTTTGGGGAAAACCAGTTGCTGCTCTTAACCTCACACAGAAAGCAACATCAGCTGTTTTTAATGCAACATGGCCAGACATGCTTTGTTTTAATATTTATTGGTGGCGTTAAAAGCCCAATAGATTTATCACATAGCATTACCTAGACTTACCTTTACTGATTTTGTACTGCATAGCATAACAGCCACTGTTTTTAAGATGAAATTGTATATGTTTCCATTTGAAACATGCCTGGGTAGAGGTGTGATGTTCAGCTAAACATTTCCTAACCCTACATGGGTGCTCCTTGTTTAACACAATCTGTAGGGTTTTGATTTTATTTATAAATTTAAATAGAGCCACCATATTCTGCAGCACTGTACAATAGGGTTTTGTGACACTCTAATCCGAGTGATACTAGCCTATACAGAAAACGTCGTTGTTTTGTTATCACTCGAGTTACATACTAAACTACGTTTCCAGCGATGAAAATATTCATGAATTAGGTGTGGCAACTCACCTATTCACGAAAGGACACAAAAGATGTTAATTTTTAAAAGCCCCAAGATCTAAAAAGACCAAAACCAATATTACATAGTGATAGATACAGTGCATGAAAAAGAAGGAACACCATCAGAATTCAGCATTCTCTACCTCTTGGCACTGGTTGATAGCCCTCTAGGCACACGTGATCAAAGAGGTCCACATCTGGACACACCTTCATACTTGGTGTGGGACTCAATGGATCTCTGAAGGGTGAAATACCATACAAAACAAGTTTGAGATGAATTTACCAAGAACAGAAAGTTTTATCTTGTGCCATTACAGAGGATAAATCTCCATCAACATATCAGTCTGAGCCTACCCAAAGTGCAGTCCAGAACCCCAATGTGAGGCAAATTTCCTCTGCATGAGGGAGCCAACAATGTAAGTTTCAGGCAATAATAGACCTTTATGGTTCTTATCCCCTACCACCATTTCATGCAAATTTCTCCTTCAATTACAAATCCAACATGTAATTAAATTAAAGGAGTAAAAGTAATTTAAAAGTACACAAAATACCATGTATGCACTTTTCAGTGATCAGAATAGCATGCTTCCCACCCATTCTTATTTTTTCTTGTTTGTCATATTGAGTTTTATTTCATAGAAACGCTGTTGTAGTTGTCAGTCATTCATCGTCTCCATAAAAATATAACAATTCCTAAACGCTACCGCATCTTACTTATTGTACTAAATTACCTTCAAGAGAAGCTTTTGTGAACATGTAGCGTGGAATTCTTTATTATCTATTGTGTATTATGTCAATAATCATCATCAATGTTCATGGGGCATCATGGGAAAGACTTCATCATTAACCATACGCTTATAAGCACTGTACTTAAATGCAGTTAATTCCATACCTACCTATAACTTACTGTATCAGGAGAACTATAGGCGGCATCAATAAGAAAACACATCTGAAGAAAAGAATAAGTAGGGGCAGCAGATCCTTCAAAATAGGTCATCGTGCTCCTGCATAATAAAGTGATGCAGAGATCATGTTATAAAAGAAAAGAGCTGACAATGCTTTTTCTACAGACAGATGTGCCAGGAGACATTGAAACACACCCAGCCCGCTACTCTACAATCTGAATAGTAAACTAAGGAGCCAAACAAATAGATGGGAGAGCAACAAAGTGCATGATACAATGGCTTAGGACTTCATTGCTACAATGTCTGGTTTGGAGGAAATAGGGTTCATAATTACACTGCATTATTTCACTCGTAACAAACTGCTAATAATTACAAACTGCCCCTCTCGGTATGGGCAGCACAGTCCCTAAAATAATAGATGCCAAAAAAATGTGCAGAAACCTTTGTCGGAAACTTATAAAACAATTTATTGATTTTTCTTGGCCTAATCTTCAGACTGAAGGTCACAATGACACAGCCATCATTTGCAAGTCTCCTAAGCTATGATATTATGGCACCGCTTTGTCTGCATTAAATAGGCACTCCTTGGCATTTTGCATCTCCAATCTCTTAGCTGGCCAATGGGACATACATTCTGCTTTAGATACTGTCCTAACCCCAAGCTAATTGCCACTGTGCAACAATACTTTATGGTCTGTGATTACACAAACAGTAGACAACAAAAGCATGGAACCAGGAAAAGCACCTATGTAAAGCTCCTCTCATTGTACTTATAATGTACATTAATATGCATCTCTTGTTGGTGAGGCTAACTGGGACATTAACATACACAAATGTCCCAAAACCATAAAAGTACACATGTTGGATATATTTTACTATCAAGACTCTTACATGAATATATTTAGTGGTATTTTGGTCAACTTAACTAGTTTGGGGATGGTTATCATAGGAAAATAGTACAAAAATGTTATTTTCCAAATATGTTCATTATTTTAATGTATTATTCCTACTAAATGTTGGACTGTACACATACCACGTACATATACCACATACGGAGCCCACCCTTCCTGGACGTGGCCATGAGTACCCTCTGACGTCATTGGGTGGTCTTGCTGATGTCGGTGGGTGGTCTCACCGACATTGTGGAAAACACCCCCATTTAAATGGAAAATGGGCGAGGAGTGGGCCGTGTCAGGATCCCACTTCCCACAGGATTGCGGTGTCGACCCGGAGAAGAGGCGCTTTTCGCAGAGTCTCCTGACAAAACCCAAAAAGGTATGACTATACATCTAAAATTGGTATCAAAAGATTTATCTGTCCTTGAAAAAACAATATGCAATGTGTAGGCACATGAAAAATAAAAAAAATAAAGAAGGGGTTAATATTCTAACTTTCCTGACTACCAGTTGGTCTCAATCCCATATATTTGGCAGCCTGTAAGAAATATGTTTGATGACTAGGCTTTACATAATAACTGCAGCTTTCCCAATAATTACACGTGTCATTTGTGCATTTTAGGTAATTATTTTCTTTGCTAATCCCTTAACCTCTCTGAAAGATAATTCTATGCAATTACAACCTTTTCTGTTACATGTACTTTTTCATCAGCATTTTACCATGTATTGAAATGGCCATGTTTAAAAAAAAAAAGAAAAATGATCCCCCCCCCCAATCAATTGATATGTTCCCAGTGGACGTACCGTTCCTATACAAATGCTCACACTGCAGATTTCGTGGATCTAATTATCTAGACACGAGTCAATAACGGAGTACCGGTGAGCTTGCAATTTAACATTATTGACGATGATAATATAGTCATAATTTATGCTTCCATTTTAACAAGATTTGTTTTTTTTTACGATAGGAAACAGTATGCATTATGTGCCAGATCGGAAGCAGGTATTGTATACACATGTAGAGTTGACCAATATATCAGGGATGTAATATGGTCAAAACATATGCAATGTGTATGAATTATTAAACACAACATAGTACACTCCTTTGTATACTGCTGACATGTATGAAATTAAATATATCGATCCAGATTTTTTTAAAACATACTACTTTCTGGCATTTAAATGAACAAATCTGGCTATTGAATTGTCAAGCCACGTGGTTTACAAGATAAGATATTTTTAGATAAAGAGCTGCTAGCTGATATGCAATGTTGGTAAATGGATAAATAAGTAGCTTTCCAGAGCAAATTAAGCATATAAACAGTATTTGGAAGAAGGATGATGGGTTTTCTTGGACAATGCTTCTCCAAAAGGCAACGCTAATGCAATATTTTCTCTCATGTGTAGGTTCAAATGACCAGTAAAAGGCTCTTTGGCTCGTATTACTCTTGCTCGGGTTTATTGCATTCAGCATTACAAATATCACATATGTCATTACCCTCTGCTTACAGTAATAGGCACAATAAACAGTTGTGTTTTTTATGCAATAAGAATATCGATTGAAGATATGTGGACCAGTAGTTGAGGGTAACATTATTCCTTTCTTTTTCTTTTGTCTAGAGGTGAAGGAATGAGCTTGGTCACTGTACCCATCTATTTTGGATATAACCACTCTCTGGTCACAAAGCAAACGTGAAATATACACTAAAATATACATTTCTCTTTGGGTGATAAAAGTGGTAAGTCAGCATGAGCATCATATTGGTTTCCATGGTGATCGCATCACGCAAATCACTTTTCACCAGAATTTCTCTTTATACATCAACTCCAAAGACTACAGAATGCCCTTGGTCACCATCTAATGAGTGGCAGTATTGGCACGGCATTGGAAAGAATGGAGAGTAACAATGGATAAAACATGGTGCTGGGTGGACAGAAATTGACTGAGATAGTGTAGACAGGGCGGTTACCAAACCACACTACATTTGGATAATTTTGCCGAACTGCACTTCTTTTCACTCTTAAATACTGGCTGGATGCAGTTATAGCCCAAGGATTGATGTTGGGGTCTTAGTTGGCCAAAACAATTGCAGAAATGGGCAAGTCAGTTAATAACGAGACACTGACCAACTAAAATGGCAGCCAAACGAGGCCCACATGCGTCTGTTTGATCTTTAGACCAAGACAATAAAAAAAAGAAGGACCTTGAGCCAACTCGACTTCAGCTAGCGCCACTCGTGACAAATTGGGCACAGCCAGACATTGGATGTGATATTAGCTCCAGCCAGCGCTGGGCATGTTAAACATGGATGTAAAGAACTATAGGTTTTTATGTGCCTTATTCCATAATGATCATTTTAAATAACTGGTGATTAAAAACTAATTATAATAATTACATCTACATATTATTAAGTATTATAGCATATGCAGACGCAGATACATATCATATAAATGTATGAAGCAGTTTATAGCTGCAGGGAGGGGAATGAAAAAAAATAGTATAGCAGCATAAAATGCGGAGTGTGTTCTGCAACATTATAAATTGTTGATGGTGTGCTTCTCCGTGCTTGCATCAGACTGCATTGGAGAGATGGTGTGGGTTTTTAAATGAGCTCTCCTCGCTGTCTTACCCTCCTTCTGGGATACTGTAATATGTCGCAGTTTACTTGGCTGCTGCAGTACAATTCAATCTTCTCTCGTTCGTTTGACGCCTGGGTTATTCTGCATATAATTTGCAATAAACTACATATGTTTACAAGATAAATATAAATATTGCTTAAATCTAGTTCGGCAAAAAGGCAATAAAACGTCAAAAAGGGAATAAAACAGCAAAAAGAGAATAAAACGCTGAAATAAGCCCATCCCCCACTGTAGATGCTGTTGGAAGGAGTACAGAGACCTGACACAGCATGCTTTATATAGCTTTTTTTCTGAAGATAGGAGAATTCCTTTAACAAGATACTATGTAACAAGTGAGAAGTGTCTTTATTGAACACGTTAAAGGGAAAGGATCATTATTGTATCATTAGCATTTTCTGCTTAATGTAAAAAGGTAGCACCACACGTATCAGTTAGTCTCATACACAAGTTCTGTATATTATTATTATCCATTCTTTATTAAGCACGTACATAACCCCCCTGCTTTGTACAAATGAAATATAGGGTGCCCATTGACTGACCCTGGTTGAGCACTGCCCTAGGCCTTGGCCATGCCCCAGCTACCCCACCTCTTACCTCCACTAGGCTGATCCTGGGATATGGTGTCCCAGCAAAGGCTAAGTTCACTATGGAGGCTGTGCAGGCTAGGCACAGTGCTCTACGGTGTACACTGGCAGGTTACAAAGTCTCCCCAACCTGTCCTTGAAGCAGTGGTGTACCAGGCAGCCTTATTGCCCAATAGGGTGATCTGCCCCTGGTTATGTGGCCAAGGGGGTGCTGGCCTAATGTGGTAGGGGAGGGTTGTTCTGGGTCTAAATACCTGTGTTTCACTAGAAAATATGAGAATTGCCGTATTGGCACCACAGGCAAAACGATAATGTGAGTACGTGACACTTTTCAGTGAACCCATGCATACGTCACGCAGTGTATGAAGGTAGACTAAAAACAAAGAGGATTGTCTACAGTAATTGACCGAAACGTTAAAATGTCTGCATGATTAAAATCAATAGGGTATTTCTTACTATGTTTTCCATAAGGGACTAAGGGATATTAGACACCATTTTTAGACAGGAAAAAAGTGGACGCGGTGATATTATAGGGAATACATGAATTGAACATTTGTGTAAAGGAGGTCTTTTTTGGTTTTTTTTATACTTTCCATAGTGATTCAAAATAGTATTCAGAGTCCCCTATATACAACCACCCTTCCAATATGCCTCCAGATTATAGCCCTATTCTTTTCACATATGTTTAACCGTAATCTTCCTTAACCTTTGCCCCTCATTTATTGTAAAAAAAATAATAATGGGATAATTGGTTGTCTATAGCATTTAAGGCTAAAACGACTTTACATGTAATTACAATCCTGTTTACTGTGCCTGCCTGCTAATGGTTAATATTTGTTTCAGACAACAAAACATACATCATCAAAGATTCTTACTACATCGGCAAACGTGGTGTACATGATACAATGCTCTGCATGTGACAAAGGGTGCTACATTGGAGAAACGGAGCTTAAAATGCACCTTAGAATGAACCTGCACCGAAGCTCCATCAAAAACCATGAGGAAGAAAAATATTGCACCCCGGTAGGACATCGTTTCACACAGAACAATCACTCCATCCAAAACCTAAAAATTAAAGTACTCAAAGGAAATTTCAGAGACTCTCAGGAAAGAAAAACATTTGAGATGAAAATGATTACACATTTTAACACCATAAAAGAGGGACTTAATGTGGATTCTGGCTTCCTTACACACTACCAGAACTTCATATGAACTTCATCTAAACATCCAATGTCTAATTGCTGTTATCTTTGATGTTTTACTGTGGTTATTGGTTCCCTAAGTTTATTTGTTCTGTCCCTGGGTTATCTCTCCACCTCTCTGCATTTCTCACCTCCAGACCTATTATTTACGACACCCCACTCAACCCCCCCCTTCTCTTATACCATCACTTGTTTTAAAGTTGTAACCTCTATCATGTTGATTAGTATTGCTTCGGACCTGATGAAGGGAGGATAACTCTCGAAAGCTTGTCTTTTTAATATTATGTTAGTCCAATAAAAAAGGTATCACCGCATACTCTGCAATACTCTATTTTTTGACATCGTAAAAATAACAATATACACATCGAAATCCAAATGAAATTTTTGTAGATTTTGTTTTAAATACTGCAGACTGTCTCCATGTTTCCTATGTAATAAATCATTTACTGCCTTTCAATAGTCCAAAGTAGCTAAATGGATTTTATTAATGACTAGACGCTTGCCTTAACACTTATCCCCAGGGTACTGCATTCAGGTCAGGACAAGTACAATGAGGCACTCAAGTAAGAATCCCTGAATTAGCAATATTCTTGTTTTGTCTTAGACAAGTTGAGTAGTAGAAACTGGACAATCACTGTTTCCCTTTTATATATAAATGTAGACAGCTAACATTATTTGTAGACCTGCGGGTTTTTCATGGAGGTGCAAAAACATGTATTGGATGCAAGTAACCCACATATATATTGCCTATTCCAAGCATTAATTTACATGTTTATTCAATGTTTTCTAAATTCTTCATGAATAAAACAGATTAAAGCTAAATTCACAATCACTCCCCACTCTTTCCCTACCCCATTCATGTTGGGGAGAAGGGGTAATTAAATTAATCTGTGGGGTGTAGTCACTCAATATAGCCCCATCCCCAGCTCTGAATGTGAATGGAATCTGGTCAAACAGATTAACCATTTACTTTACTGACCACTTAGTGGATGGATCCATAAGTAAGACTTTTTTTCCAGAGTTACTGCAATCTAATGCAGGAGTGAGTTCTCAACCCAAAATATAATTTTTCTTTATAAAATACTTCCGTGCATTCAGAATGTCCTGATAAATACAGCATCACTATAGAAAAGTGTTATAAGGGAATGTCTGATTAATATAGTGTATTTTGCTCATGTATCTTTAGTTAAAAAGGGAATCTAGCCATTTAGCCATTCAGTTAGGGCAGTTTTTTCAGTTTTATTATACTTACAACCTATGGCTAAAACACAACAGCAAACCATAAGGATTCTTTTTCAATGATGCATAGGAAGCATATTGATTGGGAAACCAATCAATTTTTTACAAGTCATGAAAGCTTTTTAGGCTAATTACTATTATAAGTGAAATTGCAGCGGGGTTTATTCACTAAACAGTGGATGAGCTACGATGAGATGAAAAATCTCACAACTGAATCAATACACTAGGAACTCTAAAACAATATAGGTTTTAATATTAGTACAAATAGCAGAACCTTTAGTGCTTATTATCATCAGAGGTTGATGATCTACAGATAATTGGACAACCTTGTCCCCCAAAATTGAATTTTTTGCATGGACTCCATTTTATCGATAGGCATGCAAATTAGTCTGTGCATTCCTTGGTCATTGGAGTTAGACAATTAAACTTCTTCCTGCTCAAGTTCTCTTCTTCTGCCAAGGTCAACGTGAGCTCAGTGTCCATTGAAATCAATAGAATAGTGGCAGCCAATCTCATGTATGTTAATTTTATAGCAATGTTCAGCCTGCAATTGGATAGATGCAATTGGCTGTCCCTACTTTTACATTTATTTCAGTGGGAGCTAAGCCAGTGACTTATCCTGGTCTAGGGTAGGTGGTCCAGGTAGTCCCCTGATGTAAAACTGGGAGCAGAACGCTGTTTTGAGTGGTCAGGTGCCCCAATGTGCTGATGTTCAATGACCACTTACAGAGGAAATCTCTGATCTCCCCAACTGGTCCATTTACACTATGATGGCTGTGTCAGCTCAACACAGCCTCCATAGACTGCATTTAAAGGTGTTGTGCGCCTTAAAGACAGGGAGTGCTGGGATATGATGTCATATCCTGGCTTTTAATGTCTTCAAAGGCCCACAGTGTTTTTCAATGCAGTTAAGATGGCGGCCTTGGAGGACGTCACCAAAGGTAAATACTTTGCTGAGCTCAGCACAAATTGGTTTCACTATGAGTACTAAACAGCATGTTTAGAAAGGAGGTGATAGACAGAAAAGGAAGAAAATAAAACAGAAAATATTGATTTTTTTTTTTTTCTTCTGTTCACTTGCTTTGCATTTGATGAAAAGCATTTATTCACACATGCCTAAAACTTTTGCACAGTACTGTATCTTAAATGGAACACGCAGTTAAACATTAGCATAGTTTGACATCATATCCCAATCACGTGACTCTGAATGTAGCCAGATATTTGTCTTTCAGCATTTCTCCGCACTCTCAGTCAATATATCACTTATGCCAATAACCCATCCTCTATAATTCATTAGCCTAGGCTGCTTTCAAATGTTTCAGGAAACCAGATCCACATGCGCTAAGCTATTAGCAAATAGTTTTCAAAAGCCAATTTTCACATAGTCAAAATCCCCAAAATGTGAAAGGAGGACTATGCTTACATTACAGATGCAGTACCTCCATGCAAAAATATTGAAGACTACCCTGGCCGGCACCATATACATCTCTTAAAAGAAGACCGAGTGGAGCTTGTGCCCCAAACCACTTGTGCAATTACAAACCCTGTGCCATACAAATTATTCTTCAGATATTCCATAATTATCCTCGCAGGTAAAATTAGACATATATTGGTAACCAGGCCACAACGACATCATTACAAAGCAGCTTTATACCCGGTGGTAAAAAAGGATCAAGTGTCAGATTTATCGTAGTAATGCAGACTAAAAATAATTTATATGTATAGAATACCAATCCAGGGTCAAGTTGTAGCATATATTATTATTATTATTATTATCTTTTATTTATATAGCGCCAACAGTTTACGCAGCGCTTAATACAATACATAAATTCAAGGGATATGAATATAAATATGAAATCGCAATCCTCACAGAAACTAGTGACAGGACAAATGCAGTTAGTATTGGAAATAACATATTCTGGACAATCCAATGCAAGATTCTAAGCAGAACTTTGTGCAATCAACTCGGCAAATGTAATTTGTCATCTGCCTTTTCCCATAAACTGCTTTTAATGCAGCATTAGAAACAACATTACTAGTACTGCTGAATGTCTCAAGCCGTTTATTAACTAGGAACAGTTATTTACCATGTGAGATAACTAATATCTGATAAAGCTTCTTTAAAGTTGAATTAAACATTCAAAGGAAATCATGAAATTACATTTCTGCTAAGTATTATTTGCTTAACATACTTGAGGTCTGCTACGTTGTGTCAGGGCGTTACTCTCAGGAATGGTCCAAGGAAGATTTATTCCCTTCATAAGCAACTCATGATCAGAAATGATAAAGTGACCCATGAGGGATGTAGGTTATCAATGCAGGATCTGAAAATGTAATTATGCCTGTATAATAATCATTAATTAGGAATCATTTAAATGATGCAGTTTATTTTTGGGCAACAGTTCGTAGGAATGATGTTTTTAAATTGGGCCTTATTAATCAAAAAAAAGCACAGCCTAAAGGTTGACCTCAAAATGTGCAAAAACATTTGAGGTCTGTACAAGGCACTTAAAGGGAAAATATTCACACCACAACTTAGCAGATAACAAAAAGGCTGCTTATTAAGAACAGCCATGGTTCTTTAATATATGGACTGTAGACCTCTGGACTGCTCTGCCTATGGAGATAGTGACAAACAAATGGATTTATGTTCAGGGGTACATATATACATTTTTCCTTGCAATTTTGGATTACTTAGAATGTTTGTGTCCTTTTTAACCACGTATATAACGTAGAACCTAATCACTGGATGGTCAATAACAGCAGTGCAATTATAGAAACATAGAATCTGGTGGCAGATAAGAACAATTTGACTCATCCAGTCTGTCCATGTGGAGACTCTGACCTTAATCGGTCCATGGTCTCGTCTTAGATCCAGAATAGCCATATGCTTATCCCATGCATGTTTCAATTATCTTATTGTATTATCCATAATATAATTTAACCAGTCAAAATACTTCCTTTGCCACCTTTCTAATTATATTTAGGTTTGACTTAAAATGACTACATATGGAAAAGAAACACACAGAGCCAAACTACATGAATACAATACAAAAGGTAATCTTTATTCTTTTGGCTTGTTTGTAATGTAGTCAGCTGTATTTTAGGTAATAGCATTTTCCTGCATGCAATTCACAGTACACTACAAGGCATTAGTCTTGGAAAGCAAATTAATCTACATCGAACTTGTGCATGTATCCAAAACAGAACATAACTGAGATGACGTGGTGAGCAAAGTCAGGTCCATCTGTAAGAAACTTAGGTTAGTGATTCCTACAAAAGAGCTAAAACATTCCTGTGTAGCATGAACCAACAAAGATGGGATGATTCATTCGGACTACAGAAAGGATAATGCAAAATGAACAAATATTTGTAACTTTTTCAATTGTGGTTTATCCAGAAACAATTTGGTTTTAGGTGCCCCTGGTATGAAAAAGTTAAGACCCCCTGATTCAGGCAGTGTTCATGAATTCTGTCTTCGTATTTATTTTTCCCCTGCTGTTCCTATACTTATTTAATACACGTGAGCTGTGGTCCCACTTTTATGTATTTCTATCCACGTTCAGCATGTTAGAAAGAGACTAATAATAAAATAGGACATTTACAATTCTCTTATTTCACCTTTTATTTGTAAAGGTCTCAAATTAATTAGTGCTTTGCATGGGTAGTAACAAAAGTGACCACAACAGTAACCCTGAAGTTAAAATTCATCTCATCTCTTTATGTACAAAAATGCTGAAAAATAAAAATTAAATGAATATTTACAATATTTATATCATTTAAAAACTCTGTATACTTTAAAGCGATTTGCAACATAAAACAAAGAAACATAAAGACAAAAAAAACACAAAATGTGAACAATACATATATAAATATTTATAGCTGCAAACTATTATTTAACTCCTTCCCTGCCAGGGGTGGGGATCCCCCAACTCCCTGTGATGCAGTGTAGGGGTTAATACCAAATAAGTGAGGTCTTCTTGAACAGTTTCATCCTACTTTACCATTGGTATATGGCTTTCCATATTAGGCTGCTGGACAGTGGAAAAAAAAGCACCACCAACCAAAAAAAACAAAACATCATATATTTAGTCCAGGCAATATAAACATGCATCTGTGATAACTTTCAAACTATTTATATTGGTACAGAATATTTCTATAATTTTCCAAAAGCTTGCAAACTACACATATTGTGGTACATATTTGATGCAATAAATATTGTGCCTAAGTCATTATTCTTTTGCTCAAAGATCCACCACAGGTTAAAATAACTATTTACATACCGTAACATAGGCATTTCCATTAACTTGTACAATGTCAACCTTGCTGACAGCTGAAGATGACCAAAAACAATGAAGGGTAGAAGCTTTGCAAATTTTTTATTTGATCAGATCATGTGCTATTGGACACCTTTATTTTACACGATGATGAAAGCTGTGCCACTTGGCCAGAGTTGGTCAATCTGAGTCTCTTCCGGTGTTGTTGAAGCCATCGTCTTCAGCCCATGACAGCTCATTAGATACAGGTCAACCAACTCATTTTCTAGGCACTGAAATGAGGTTTCCAGGAGCCAAGACGTGGCCTTTGATGTGTACGTTATGGGACCTTACAGGCACATATTAACTTTTTTGTTTATGTGACACAGCATGAACAGTTAAGCACCTCAACATTTAGTGTCACATGATAATGTCTAGTTTTTTTTCTGTAGCTCTATGTTAATTTATCATGCATGACCTATGAGTCTAGCATGCTTTCATGCAATCAGGTTTATTCATATATGTTATAGAGAAAGATACCGTAGAACACCTGGTCCTCATACCTTTAAAGGTGTAACAGCCCCAACCCAACATAAAACCCACTTACAAAAATAGTCGCATATAATAGTAGAGAACCTATGAATTCAAAAAAATGATGAATCCATAAACATATAATCTGTAAACATATGGCAAATATGGCAGTTGAAATGCAAACAGTGAATACAAGTATTTTACTAAAGTGTTCAACACGCACACACAAAAAGTAAATAAAAAATACAGGTTTGCGTCCCAGAAAATGGTCCCCATCTCATACCATTTAAGTAGCCAATTTGAATATCCTCTATAGCAGTGTCAGCTGGGAGATACCCTTTAATTCTGCAGTTGCCAACAACACATTGGTATACAATGCATTGCCAGCCGAAGTAGTTAAAACAGTAGCCTCCAGTCAAAGATGCTAAGATCCATGAAGTCACTTCCTGACAGGGGGTCACTGTCTTTTTTTGTAGGCACTGACCATACATACATAGTTATAAGAACTGTCAGTTTGGCATAAATCTCTGAAATGAGTCCTGGTGACATAATAAAAATGTTCACAGGCTGTAAACAGATTGCCACAGAATTTATTTTTTATGCTCTCTGACGTCTTTGCCCCGGACTTCCTTCTCTACTTTGTCTTTTTCATGCTTTTCCTTATCTGGTTTTGTAACACTGTCATAAGATGGAGGAGATGTCGTTGAAGGTGTGAAATCTGCTTTCTCTGTTGTTGAGTTCCCATTTATTCTATCATTCAGCATGTCTTTCTTCATGACGTTGCCTTTCTGCTGATTGTACATAAATGAAGCATGTTTTATTGTTTTCCTTAAAAGATATTTCCGGAAGCTGCGTTGAATAATAAGGGCCGACAATTCCTCTTGTTTCCTACGTAACGTGGATGTGATTGGCTCATAAGATACTTTGGAAGGATTAGATGCCATGAAACGTTCTTCCATTGGTTGTCGTAAGTTATCCATTTCATCTCCTTCACCCAACACACGTTTGGTAAAGGCAAACAAGATGTCAAGGCAGTGAATTCTGTCACCGCTTACCATTGGAAGATCCATAGCAATTAGCTGCACCTTGTTTGGTTTTGGTATACGGAGAGGTGGATCGAGGGCATCTGCAAAATCAGTCAGCTTACTATATTGTATAAACTGAGATGCATTTGGATCAAACTTTTCCCAAACCTCATAGAACCTTTCAAAGTCATCCTCCCCAAGCGGTTCTGCGCTTTCTTCTGTAGCAACACTAAAGTTTTCCAGAATAACAGCAATATACATGTTTACCACGACCAAGAAAGATATGATGATATAACTGACAAAAAAGAAGATCCCGACTGATGGATTTCCACAATCTCCTCTAACAGAGCTTCCCGGGTGTTCAGCTTCTGGGTCACAGTCTGGCGCCCCGCTATTAAGAATTGGTGACAACAACCCATCCCACCCAGCAGATGTTGTAATTTGGAACAAACAGATCATACTGTTGCCAAAAGTTTCAAAGTTGAACATATCATCGATTCCAGCTTCTTTCTTAACGTAGGCAAAGTTGGACATTCCGAAAATGGCGTAAATGAACATCACAAGAAAAAGTAATAAACCAATGTTGAACAATGCAGGAAGTGACATCATCAATGCAAACAACAAAGTACGGATTCCTTTGGCTCCCTTAATAAGACGGAGGATACGACCAATTCTGGCCAGTCTTATAACTCTGAACAAGGTAGGTGACACAAAGTATTTTTCAATAAGGTCAGCTAGAAACATTCCTGCAGAGAATAAATGGACAAAGGACAAATGTATGTAAAAATGTTGATGTGGATTTGTGTAAAAAATAATACATTCTTTGCTAAGTGGATATCAAGTAACAACTTACAGGTTAAAACTAAGATTAAGCCACACAATAGTGTAATAAAAACCACACTAAACAAGATTATCCTATACTATATTTTAAATAGGACCCTTATATGAGTTGCTTGAGTTGACTTGTTTGGAAACAACAAATCAACTTAATATTTTACTTTTGCAAACATTCATGGCGATATACATACCTACGATAGAGAGGATGACGACAACAAAATCAAATATGTTCCAACCCATAGTGAAGTAATAATGACGCAGGGAAACCAGCTTGAGGATACACTCCCCAGTAAACAGTACAATGAAAACTGCATTGATCCAGTACAAGTAGTTTTCCATGTCATCAGTCTGGTCATCTGTTTCAATCATCATCGTTACCATGTTTAAACAGATGAGAACCATGATGGTGATGTCAAATGGTTGTTGGGAAACAAAATCAAAGACCGCACCTTGGAATTTGTTCTGAAAAGCAAAACATTAAGGCACAATTTAGTTTAGAGTTGATTGCATTAAACCCCACTGCCTCTCTGCTCTTTCAGTGTAACATTAGTTACATTTTAATAGGAAACTAAATATTTGTTAATAATACAAATATGACAATTTTTCTCTTAAAGTATCAAAACAAATTAAAATAAGTGAAATTATAACCTCTGTCAGACTCATGAAAATAAAATATGAATGTATCCCAAAAAACGGCCAATATGGCAACCGTAGGACTTATTGAATCCAACAAATATTTTTTATTCCAAATCACAATAACCCTTTAGACCTTTCACTAGAATCACGCTTGTATATAACCACCACTATCTGTTTGGATAATATTATGTTATGCTATATGATATATACCTACATAATGGCTGTGTAAATGTACATATTAAAAAATAATGCATTATATACTGACATCTGTTTGGTATTTTTTAGCAAACTATACAAATAAAATTTATTTATAGTTTGCCTCTGTTTGTGAAAAATGTAATATCCTGTATTAAAGGGAGTGTTTAGCAAAATATGCAGGTGAAATCCTGTCTTGTTAAACAAATTACTATTTGAGTACCATAGTAACTTGCAAAGCACTGAAGTGAAATACCCTGGGTCTTCAAATGGTTAACCAAGATGCAAAGAAGGGAGTTCAATTTAACGTCAAAACAAATACTGCAAAGTGTACCCTAAATGATCAATAGTAAACAGATGTTAAAAGGCATGAAAATGAATGTATATAAACAAGACATGAAATATATATAATTCATATCTAACACACTAATATATGTATATATATATATATATATATATATATATATATTAGACAAATGTATTGGGATGCTTGACCATTACACCAACAGGGGCTTTGGTGACATCACATTCTGAATACATAGACAGTAATGTGTAGTTGGTCTCCCCTTTGCAGCTATAACAGCTTCCACTCTTCTGGGAAGGCTTTCCACAATATCGTGGAGTATTTTGGTGGGAATTTTTGCCCATTCATCCAGTAGATTATTTGTGAGGTCAGACACTGATGTTGGACGAGAAGGCCTGGCTCGGTTCATCCCAAGGGTGTTCAATGGGGTTGAGGTCAGGGCTCTGTGCGGCCGGTCAAGTTCTTCCACACCAAACTCATCCAACCATGTCTTTATGGACCTTGCTTTGTGCGCTGAGGCACAGTCATGCTGAAATAGAATAGGGCCTTCCCAATACTGTTCTCACAAAGATGAAAGCATACTATTGTCCAAAATGTATGTTGAATGAGTGGTGTTTCTGCTTCTCTTTAGGTCTAAACCATGGCTCCAGTCCACAACTCACGTCAAAGGACTGGAGTTGTGCAGCTATCCCAGCACCTATGTTTTGGTTAAACTAAGCCTACAGGAACACCTGGTACATATATTGATTAAACAGCATTATCAGTACCATGTAACTAGTTACCAAAATAGTTAACACAGTTTGTAACATTAGTGTTAGTACGTGTACTTTACATACTTTACAGGCTATTCTTGGTCTTATGGTTTTATAACTAACCGTAGCAACATATACATTCACATGCTTCAGCCTCACAACTCTGTATTTTTGGAATTATTTATTGTAAGAATATTGTATCTATCTGTATTAAACATAATGATTTAAACGGAATCTGTACCTCGGGCCGTGGAACAGGCTTTTGCGGTTTCTTAGATCCCAGCTTCTTCATAGCATTGTAGTATTTCTTTTGCTCTTCTGTCATGAAGATGTCTTGACCTCCGAATTATAGGGGAAAAAAATCAAAACTGGTTACAATAATGATTGCAATAAAGCTGAGTCAGGTGATTCACAGATTTTCATGAGACAAATAATAAAATGTTAAAGTATTATATTCATTTCAATTTTCTGTGTAGAAACTTTAAAAGTGCTTACTTGGTACTGATTATAACATACATTATATCGCTTATATAAATATCCTTTAAACAATAATTTCATTATTCAATACTTATCTTTTTCTTTTGTTGATTGAAGTTGTCAATGATGACACCAATAAAAAGGTTTAAGGTGAAAAATGATCCAAATATGATAAAAATAACAAAGTAAAGATACATATACATATTGTCTTCATATTTAGGCTGTTCTTCTTGCTGAAAATGAATAAAACGTGAGTCAGGAATGTTACATCTATCGCTCTATAAAGTAAAGTCAATCTATTTATCGATCTATTGCTACATACTGCAGAATGTTTTTGTGAAACAGGATAGATTTGCCTGTTGGATTGGAAATGCGTTATATAAATTATATTACAAAACGACTCTATAAACTATGTGTCACAGCATTAAAGTACAAGGTCATGTTTATGATGAAATAATGTAATTTTTACTAAAACAGTGCAAAAGCTGTCTGGGTATTGGCTAACATGTTAAGACACATATATTCTGTATCCTTAGTAACAAACGCATCTATCCTAGCGGCATATAGCAACCTGATTAAAGCAGTCGGTGCTCTTCACTTCCATCTCCATTGAAAGTGTTATGTACAAACCTTTCTTGAGTCCACTGCAGCATACATGATGTCCATCCATCCTTTAAATGTTGCCTGTGAGATAGGGGTTTGATTAAAAGTATAATTTTGTAAAAAAAAAAAAAATGTATAATCAATGCATTCCAACGCATTTTTTTCACCTTGGATAACCAGAACTATCCATAATTGTTTCTATTTTTACTAATTTTGGACTACCAAATAAATGTACTTTATGCATTTTTAAATTTACTAAATTTACAGTTACTTAACCCAATGTCCCCAAAGGTTTACTCGATTTGCAGTTTATGATGATGATAACTTCTAACAAATACATTTTTCTGATTGGCAAAACCCTTCAAATAGTAGGCTTTGTAAATACTAAATAACAAACTTGGGACTAGCCACATGCCACCATAATTGGCCCACAGCCCTGACACCCACTAGATCTAGCAGAAATAATCATCTTGACTATTTAAACTGATAAATTATATAGACACATATAACCATATAGCTTACCACTTGAAGCAAAGCAAGGTATCCAAATCCAACGTTATCGAAGTTCACTTTAACATTCTTCCATCGGACCGTCTCATTATTACTTATTAGATCCATACACATGCTCTTGTTGTTGACTTTAGAGGTTGAAAATAGTTCATCGTCTGTGACGTTTACACAGTAACCATATTTGCCAGCAAACAGGTTTACTCCCATTATGCTAAAAATTAGCCAAAATATAAGACAAACCAGGAGCACGTTCATGATGGATGGAATAGCTCCTATTAGGGCATTCACAACCACCTAATTCAAAACAGTAAAAAAAAATAAAAAAAGGGAAAAAATATTAGTATCAATTGGTGTGAGATAGTTGAACGTGAAAAATGAAACATTGAAATGAACACAACGTTGCACGGAATGAAAGGCGCAAAGAGTAAAAATAAAGTATAATAAAAAAAAAACATTAAAACTATCCTATTCTAAATTCACATTTGAGTGTCAGGGTTGTGCATGGCACATCGCCAAGCAGTATCTGAGATGCACACCTTTCTTACACTCAAACGAGTTATGGATCAATGGAAATAATAAATAACATAAAGATGAAAAAAACAGAACAGGAACAAAAAGGAAAAAAAAGAAAAACCTGCAAGAGGCATGGTGAAACCTGAGCAGTTATGCATGCTAAAGAGAAGAAAAATTGAATATTAACTAATATAATCTAAACATACTAGGTAAACATGGGCCATTTGCTAAAACATACAATGATGATGTATGGAAAGATGATGATGGAAGGATGAATAGAAAAATGAGAATGTGGTACAAAAAAAAACATGCAATGACTTAATTGTAAATGCTGGCACCCTCTAATGCAAGCAATACCATGACATGAATCATTCCCAATTGGTTTAATTAATAGCCTTTTTTTATGGTGATCAAAGCCAGGCAGTCGGTAAAGGTGTATTCACTAAGACTATCATTCCATTATATGCATGAAAACGTCCTTAGTAAATAGAAGTTATTTAGTAATGTATTGCATTATGCTTAATTTCAAACTTCAGTCTTAAGCCATCATGAACCTGGACATCATAAACTTGGACATAATTTGAGGATGAATAAGTATTATTTTGGAAATAAATGATTTTGCTTTAGTATTATTTTTATTGCACTAAACCTGCTTGTGTCTTGGTGAAAATGTGAAATAAATTGATAGCTTGTTTGTAGTGGAATATTTTTGATTCTCTACTGCCACGGTCCATGTTGGACATCAAATGACCAAATGTGATAGTACAGTAAAAGAGGCAGCAGCTAGAAAGCACTTTAAATGAAAATGGTACATCAATGAGATTGAAAATGAAGTTCACTAATATTTTATTTTAATATATTAATGTTTTAGTACAAAAAATGTAAGTAGGGACATGTTCATGTCTTCTGGTGGCTATAATTAAAGGTGTTTGGTATGAAGAGGAATGTGTACAGTGGTGATATTAAGTACTTACTGCGGCAATGCAAGTTCTTGAGATAAGTATTTTAAAGAGAGGAAATCACAGAAAGTCTTGCTGGTATCCTGCTCATAAAACCATCAGCCTTAAGTTAAATGAAATGTAAAGAAAATCTCAAAATTCATTTGTGTTTGAACAAGTTGCGATTAAAGTGGTTTGTGTTGCAAGGCAAGAAAAAAAAATGACAGCTCTCACAAGACTTTGTTGTCCTCATGTTTGAGAAGCAAATGCTGTCTTTATGGAAGCCTTGAAACTCAAACTAAAGAAATGTTGGCCCGTTGCTCAACAAACCACATATAGAAAGGCCATATACAATCCAAAGATTCCCTGCAATCATGCTCCAACTTCTTTTATTGGGAAAACTTGTGGTCAAGTACAGAATATGATAATGTCACTAAAGCTTGGGGATATAAATGACGTTTATTTCCATTAAATGTGAATTGAAGTTGGATCAATATTAACTTTTTAAGACTTAACTAGGTATTATGTAAGTCAGCCTTTCTTGTGGGGGCCTTTTTAGCATTTTCTTGTATCTACCCTGATGAAGTCCTTGTAACAGACATATGAGAACCTTAGTATTTTCTGTTCCGTGTATTCAGAGTATTCAGAGTATTCAGAATACTTGTATTTGAGAGGGCAGAGTTGCTCCCTAGGGCAGACCGTTACTCAGCTAAAACTCATATTTTAGTGGACTGGTTGAGGTTTTCTCAACAATACCAGGTTTTTCTTTTTTGTCCCTGGTTGATGCACCATCATATCTACATGGGTATAACCATATTGGAAAATAGCTAATATAGGGGCAAGATCCACGGAAGAAAATCTCTCATATCAAAAATTATTTAAATATTAAATGCTGAGGCAATATACGTAGCCTCTGCGTCTGGTAGGGACGATTTCATGATACACTTCGTTTTTTAAGTGACATTCCAGATTTCTTGTGGAAGTAGAGCACCTTCGAAAACTTGTTCTCCCCGACATTTTATAAACTTTGAGGGCTATTATCTATTAATAGTCATTCTGGTGCAGTGTTTGAAATGAGTTGCTATCACTACATAGACCAAGTAATTCATTTTGGGTGAGGGGGCCCAAGGGGAAGGTGCTGGGGACCCCTAAGGTAAGCCTGAGATCAGGTCAGTTGTAGCAAACATTTGATGAATGTTAATGAATTCCTAATGCATAGATATCCTAATGTACTTAAGTTAATCTAGTTTAATGGGTTTCTGTATCTTGTCCATCCATATAATGAGCAGACACACAATAAAATGTATTATAAAGTGTAACATTTAAAAAAAATGGCCACCAGAGCCTGGCTTCGGGAGGGACATACACAGACTTATACACTAACGCACACATCCAGACACTCACACTAACACACAGACACACACACTAACAGACTTAGACACTAACGCACACATCCAGACACTCACACTAACACAACTAGACATTCAACACTAGCACACACATCTAGACACTAACACGTCAACCACTCACACTAACAGAACCAGATACTCAGACTAACACACATGCACACAGACACTCACACATATACACTTACACTACCATACCCCCACACACTAATACACATACACGAAAATACCCAAACACAATCATTAACTAACATTCAAAGACACACACACCAACATAACCACACACAAAAGCACTAACATACCAGGAAACACACACTAGTGTGTAGAGTGTATATTATAAGGACATTAAAAAAGAAGAGTCAAAGATTTGTATGACACTGTGTGGGTTGTGGAAGTACATATATGTGCAATGAGGCAAGTTTCTGATTATGGTAGACTGTTACAATTTGTTAACATTACCAGTCTTTACTGGTATTGAATATTTTTATATCAGAACCAATGTATTAAATTTCATTTTAATTGGACTGGAAGTTTGAAATACAAAAAGTCAAAGAGCATTCAAGTGGACATGCATATCTGACAGTTCAACTTTAATTTTTTTAAAGTTGGGTTGTCCTGTTTCTTTTTCAAAGTCAAGCAGTGTGTTGAAACAAGCTTATGTGTTCCTTGTAAATTAATGCATGCATTCATAAAATATTTCTTCAGATTAGTTTGATTTACTCAATCGGTGTACTTATTTTTTTTACCTAAAAATACCAAACCTATAAGTGGCAACCCCAATCTTTACCAGGTTAATGAGGTTTATAAAGGAAGCAGGGAATTTATTTATTACGTTGTAGTAGTTGGGGTTGTTTTTATTCGTTGGATTTAAATCTAGAAATGGTGAAAAAATATCAGGGAAGTAAATCATAGAGCTTGTTTAAATAGTTTAAAAACAACTGTAAAACTTGAATGTTTTTATATGTTTTAATAGTTAACTGAAATCTAATCACTGGTAATTTGTAGAATTTATTGCATACAAAATGAGATTTTGCATGTTTTTATTTTCTGAGACTGACACACAAGAAAGAGTTGAATAGAAATAGATTGTAGATATGTCATTGGGCATTACATTGGTGTTATATTGCTTTATATTAAGCTAATGTTAATAATATACTACATTTTTTCAACTATAAATAATATAACTATAATTAGGCCATACAATGTCATACAATATTTACTACTCAATTTTTGCAAATTAACCAATTATGTACCATAGTTATAAAATAATTATTTATAACTAGATATTTACGAGTTTGCACGATAATTATATTTATTCCACAAAATACAAGAAAATTATTATTTACTAAGGCATTTTACCATACTACTCATGCACAACATATTGTCATGAGATCACCAGTCCATTGTTCTATATTTCTATATATATTCTATAATATGTTTCTATATTATATTCTATATTATTATTATTATTATTATTATAAATTTTTTTTTAGGAGATGGACTAAATAAACTCAGACATTAAAGAGATTTTAATATACCTGACACATCTATTTACAATTTATGGAAAAACATTGTTACTGTTCAATCATTAACTCTTTCAAACTTAGTTTAGAAGGAATTTTGAAAGATTTACTGTCAAATCTTACCTATGAGATTTTTTTTCTAGATTTTGAGGACACTTAGAAAAGAGTGTGTTTTATACACATTCATTATACATCCATGACACACAATCTTGTGTGTCAGTCAACAGAATTAATCTAAAAGTATACTATACACTCCCTATTTAGTGACAATATTGTAACATGTAAAATGTTTCATTACTTCAAAGTATTGTTAGGGTGAATATTGACAATGCATCCATGCATTTAATGACAGTACAAACTCCATTATAGCCTGTAGGCTTTATTATTATATTAATGGGTCTATTAAACAGAAATATTTCACGATGTGCATGATTTACTGTTTTCCATATGGGGAAGATGGTTGTTCAATGTTTAAACTTGGGCTCTAACTTTCACGCATGATTACAAATTAGTGTTAAGATGAAATCCTTCACCTTTATATAATTTTGCCCTAAAACTGGGGCCTCATTTTGAACTGATTTTTAGAGACAATGACAACTTAAGGGAACAAGCGTTCGTTTTCAGTACTTGGGTGTGGTATTGTTTCTTCCACTCTTTTATTCTTGCATGTTTACTTTACATTTCAATAAAAAAGATGAAAGCTGGAAACTACAATGGTGGATATGTTTTATTTGGACCAATCATTGAGAGGAGGTGTTATAGGGGGACTAGTTAGAATTTGTAGATTGCATTTAACAAAAAAAATGGTTAAAGGGTAAAATTACATGTAAATAACTATTATTTCATTATGTGAAAATAGGTTTTCATTTGTTTGTTGGATGTTTTTATTAGGCAGCTATTTGAAGTTTATTATGGGATATACATAAAGGGGTATAAAACTGTAAACCCATGATTATGGGATTTCTGTTGAATAGACTCATATGAAGAAAAGCTAGTACAAGTGACAGCATATGGTTTTTGCAATGTGCTAAAGCATTTGACCCCCATACAATATCTGTTAGTGATAAACAGTAGGTATGAGGTTATTGCAGCCTTTCATAATGGATTAATCATTCCTTATGCTTTTTACACATGCATGATTTCATTTTCTCTATGCATGCATTTCACATTCTTTTATGTGATCTTACCCTCATCCCTTCAAACCGTGAGAGGGCCCTCAGAGGTCTCAATGCCCTTAGTGTCCTAAGGGACTTTATAGCCCCTAATTCTGAGTAGCCCAAGGCATTAGCTACTAAGCTAACCAAAGAGACCTACACAAAAACAAAAAAGTAATAGTCTCATTGGTCATCTTTATTCTCTATACATACATTTACTGCATCAAGCACATAGGAGTTTGGTACAAAGATGCTCCTTGATTTTCTTCATCTTCATCCTAAACCTAGGAGAGATCTTTAAAAGATGTTAGAGAATAATGGTTATCGCAGCACCCGAAGAGACCTGGTAGTTTTAACACTGCAATCTTATTCTCCTATTTTTTTTCCTACAGCTTCAGTTTCAGGTGAAAGAAAAGTAAGGCCAAGTAAGAAAAAAGCAAAAAAGAAAAATTTAGATCAGAAGGTCCTAGGTCGCAGTCTACTGGGCTTACCCTTATTCCTTCAAATCTTGACAATGCGCGCAGAGGCCTCAATGCCCTCAAGGTCCTTAGAGATTTAATAGCAGTTAGTTGATCATACTGGAGTGCCCCAGCCAAAAGAGATATGATTGAAATCTGTTCAGAATTAATGGCATTGTTAATCAAAACCTGTAAAAATCCTACTATATGGCTTGTGCGTGAGCAAGTGGGTAGAACCTTTCACCATCCAGCTGGTATGTGGCCAACCACTCCTCTCATCATTGGTTGAGATGCTATTCATCAACAGATAGATGGCAACAGGTTTACCACCTTGCTCAGTGATGTTGTAAATTGATCGGCTATTTATTTGAAACCATAGTGCAAGTTTTTTACATTGCCAAATCTGGGAAATTGAAGCAGGCCAGAAAACATCTGATTTCAAATGATTTTTGATACAAGTCTTTGATTTAGAAATCTATATGATATCCGTGGGCTAATATCTAGACCTCTTTTTATGTAATTGCTAGCATTAAACAATATAATATAAAAGGAACAAGAACTTCTATTACTCAGTATGATCTCATCCTCTGTTCCTTCCCCATATATCATTTTAACAATCTATTAATGTCATCAATTCATCTCTTGCAAATGCATTTTAACCTTTCCCTCTGCTTCTCAAACATAATCCTTGTTATAATCTGCTACCCATATGTGTAAATACTTTTAAACCTAAACTTTAACATGATTTATATGATTAATTCGATTTAAATCGTGTTTTGTGCCAGTATGCCTTAATATGTGTGAATGATTTTATATGTTTTGTATCTGATCCATTTTAATGTTGTGGTTAGTTTTCGTCTTCCTAACAGTGCTACAGAACAATGTATGGCCAAAATGTAACATTTTCAGTTGCTCCGCTTTCAAGCATCTCACTTATTAAGCACTGAAAGGATCCATTTTCATCATAAAAAATCTAAAAATAATTTGCAATTTAACACCTGCAACAATATTTAGGAGAGAGAATGCTGGACACCATGTGCAACTTTAAGTATAGTTCCAAGGTCTTTCAAATTTCAATTACTTTATTAGAGCCAAGTTTGTAGGTCCATCTGAGAAATATGGGGACCCTAAAGCAACAATTTTACAACTGAAATCATGTCTGCTGAAAACAAAACATAAAACCAAAGCCAAAATACATAATATCTAAATATATCAATGCTTTTCAACAGAAGCAAAAAAAAAAAAAAAAATAGAAAAATGGAGTTAATCAAATTTTGTCACATATAATGGGTAATATTTCAAGTATCGGTTATTAAAAGAAAGTTCTTTGAAGGTTTTAAAAGTTAATTTGGGATAGCTACTAAAAATACTGATAACATATTCACACAAACAAGCACAATATCTATATAAACATCCGTGTCACATATCGATAACTTCATCATAATGTACGGACATATTTTATAACATATTAATAAACATAAACTGTGTCTTTTTTAGTATGGCTTATGAGTGCTCGGTAACCAATGGGAACAGACCTGAGAACAGTGAATTCTCGCAAATATGATATACAATTCAGAAAGATATAAGTCATACTGGTTTATCGATGACATATATGCAAAATATTTTGCTAAATGACAAACAATACGCACATTTAGCTTTAAAATAAATATTTATTTTTCAAATTCTAAACACCTTTTTCATTTTGCTAAATATACTTTTTCAGATAAATTCTCATTGGTATAATGTATTTAATTATTTAGATTAAGTAAAGGTGCTCTGGCATTCCACAGAATACAGATAGTATGCACAAATATTAAATCTCATAATATGCCAATATATATATATATATATATATATATATATATATATATATATATAAACTTTGTTCTCTTGTTCTAGCAGACTACAATAAAGTTACTTAAAAAATAATTACTTTTTAACCAATTACAAAACATTTGAATCTCTGAAAATAACATTTGACCACTTCCCTATAAAAAAGGTTAATGTACATTTTTATATTAAATATAAATTTGCTTACAACAATACTACTGTTTAGAAAATATATGTAAATATATATTTGTATATTAATGTAAATATTAATTAGCAAAAGGTGTCAAGTTGTTTTTATTAGATCTAAATGTTTGACCTAACAAAACAGAATGATGGTTTTGGATAAAATATGTTATTTAAAGAAGTAGCATTCCCATCATTTCAATTTCTTTCTTAGCATACACTTGCCAAGTGCCACATTGACATGTAAGATTACCAATACTTATGTATAATAAATACGATTATGAAAGCAACATACACATTGTTATACCATTTAACAAAAAACCCATAATTTTATTATTTAACTGATCAAGCTTATTTCAGGCACACAACTCATTCAACATAAAGCAAAATAAAAATTTTAATTGATTTCTGGACAGTGAGGACCATAAAACTTTAGAATGCACTAAATAGGGAAGCGGTGGACATTTATAAGCCCTCTCTACAGGGATTAACATTGACTGGCCTTGGGGAAACAGAGGAATGTATTCCCCTCTTTAAGCAAAATACTGAGCCGTTTAAGAGAGAGTTCTTCTATTTTTGGATAATTTTTAAGAGTGTGTCTTCAAAAAGGTCGGGATTTTTTTTTTATGTATGGCCATTTAATCTTATTCAAACTATAGGGAAGGTTATACCACTACAGAATCATTTCTTCTTGAGTTTCTACAGACTAAACTATAGACGTTAATGGAGTAGACAGATGTCTGTGAGGGTGGCCTCCCATGTCAATGGAAGCAATAAAAAGACAAATTCAAGAGATGTTGTAGTAAAGCAGAGTAATATTAGTGTTTCAGTTAGACAAATCTAATCATTCACTAAAACAATCTCTTACCCCAATTTTCCCTCAAAATAAAATAAATTTGAAATGTTGGTCTATATTTGCAGTATACTTCTATTTAAGCACCTTCAAAACCTATACTGGAAAAAATGATTTCTAAGATGACTTAAAAGTTCCAAGACTGGATCTGTGCCTCATCAAATGATGAACCATCTCAGGTAAAAACTGCCAGCACTACGACACTTGGTGAAAGAGTTCATCAATTTCTTACTACATCTTTATACTTATTCGCCGTGATATATTTTGTGTGTAGTCTAGCCAACTTACACTTATAACCTTCCATTCCAACGTACTTACTACATTGGGGTGCCAATCAATACACAGCAATACACACTATAGCATCCGATTATTTCTTATATAATAGCCCAGAATAAAAATAATTCACATAAAATGGCGCTAGTAAATCTGAGCAGGCAAGTAATATTATTTTGTATCTTCTTGCATGCGTAAAATGAAGTCACAGTAATTTACTGAATACTATGTCACACAATGCCGTAATATGGTCTCAAAACTAGACATTCTATATAATGTAAGGCATTAGTCAACATGAAAGCAAAATTAGAGTAGAACACAGTAAAAACACAATTCAAATGTTCTTAATTGTACTGCTTACAAATTTAGAAAAATATAAATCCCTCAACCATTTTTTTCTGTTTCTAGAAAGGTTTTAAATATTATTTTTAGCCTTTTTCATATTCCTTAATATTTACCTATAAGAGACAGTGCATACAATACTCAGCAAGAATACAATATAATATTACTTTATCACCCTTTTGTCCATTTATATGTCAGTGCAAAATGTATAAAAACTGCAACTTCTTCTAGCAGAACCAATATCATAGTTAAACAAAAGAAGGATAATAAAGGCACTTAGTGTAAATGGGAAAAAATATATGTATTTATAATACCTACATCAACAATCAGGAAATCCAACCAGCACCATGCGTTGGTAAAATACTTAGAAAATCCGTAGGCAACCCATTTCAGCAGCATTTCCAGGATAAAAATGTAAGTGAAGACCTTGTCGGCATATTCCAGCATTGTCTTTATTGCTTTCCTCTGTTCGATGTATATGTCTTCAAAGGCCTGTAATTATTTTTGGGGTTTCAGATTTATTAGCTGAGCTATTAAATAATATTTCATTTGATATCAAAGGCTCTACAGAAGAACAAATTACTAGACTATGGTGCATAGTGAAATTCTGTTTCCTATCAGTAATATTAGGGGTTTGGGGACCAATTTTAAAAGTTTAAATGGGAAATGGGAATTTAATTACAAATTGACCCTGATCCAAATACACAACGTCCTAATATTTTCTCATTTACATAAGTAAAAATATAATGATTGGTTAACTCCATTGTGCAAAGTGGGAATCCTACCACCGTGCCACACTATCACAAGTTTTAACCTTCAACTGCATGGTTTCTACTAGAGGTTCGAGGCTAAGGGTCCATGAAGTGTGTTACAACTGTTTGGGATGGATTCCAATTTAAAATGCACTGAGGAATCATGAGGAATGGAAGAAATGGGAGAAAACTAAATAAAATTACCTGGTTCTGGTGGATGGTAGAACTACAAAGTATACATCTGAATAACTTAAGAATTAAATAAAAACAGCCATCGTGCTAGATTCAGAGTTTTTTGAAGAGACAAACTTGGAAGAGTCTAGATAGTCAGGTGACATTCATCAGCGTGTGTTATTTAAACTTGCCATGGTTTATTTTTACCCGTACGAATGCTTAAGCACTGCCATTATGTGTGTGACAATAAATCAATAACGTTGGGCCTGCAGTGAAAATTGCACACTGCAAAATAATCCTTTCATTACAAAAAGAGTAGGTTGTAATTAGTAATACCCTTACTGAGTTTTACCAAACATCAACCTCCTGTGCTACAATTTGTTGAAATCTATGCATTTCCCGTGTAAAGCTATAATCGTGGCTACCTGCATCAATTAAAACAAGTGACGTGGCAGACACCGGCTCTCATATATAACGCAACAGAGACATAAATTGATCACAATGAAAAGAAGCAAACATGCTAAAATGTTGTATATAGGTATAATAAAGACTGGTATAATATAGAAAGGGACATCACATAAAAAGGGGCTTTTAGCCCATGTATGTTTTTAGTAGGTGGTTAATGTTCACAAACACACCTCATCTAAAACTAAACATCACATTACTTTACACATAAGTCTAAAATATAACACAGCAACAACAAAACACAAAAAAAAACCTGTAATATTATCTACTACTTACCAGAGCACCACTGCTGAGAAGGATCATGAAGATAATAAAAGTCTCAAACCAGTTGTGCTCTACTATCTTGAAGCAGGTTTTTCTTAAGTTCCACCAAGACTTCCCTTTCCCTTCTAGAGTACTAACATCACAACATGGGAATTTCCTAATACAACCTGTAAGCAAAATTAAACAAGGAAATTGACTTGCCGACTGTTGAATGCCATCAAATAAATAGACACAAATAGATTTTTAATGGTAACTTGTATCTGATAATAAGGCCATGCTAAATTGTATCAGCGGTCATCTTTATCTTTATCTTTTACTGGTCTTCAACTTATTAACTTTGTCCTATTCAGGAGCACCCTAGAGCAGGCACGATAGTAGGGTGGCAGCAGCATGTCAACTCGCACTTAGAGTGCAAGCAGTAGTGAAGACAGGGCTCCAAGCGAGGTGAAGGAGGTGTGCTGTGTAAGCTGCAGGGATGATGGGAGAGAATGAGTATGTGTCCATACATGTGTGTAAGTGTATAGTGTTCAAGTGAGTGTGTGTCTGTACAAGTGTATGGTGTTGGAGAGTTTGTGTGAATGTGTAAGTGTATGATGTTAGAGTCAGTGTGTGTTAGTTTATGGTGTTTGCATGTGTGTGTGCATATTTGCGTGCATGTTACTGTATGGTATTAGAGCGTGTGTTAGTGTATGCTGTTAGCATGAGGTTCGGTGTTAGATGCATGTTTTGCTTGGTGTTAGTGCATGGTTTTAGCATTAGTGTGTGGGTGTTAGTGTTTGGTGTTAGCGTGTGTGTTGGTGTTAGTGTATGGTGTTAGCATGAGTGTGTGTATGGTGAGCGTGAAGAGTGAGCCTTAGGTTAGTGCTGTTAGAAGGGAGGGAAATAGTGTGTGTGTGTGTGTATGCATGTGTAAGTGCATGGTGCTAGAATGAGCAAGTTTGCATGTTAGTGAGCTTTAGTTATGGGGGAGGGTGAAGAGATACTGCACCCAGGTCCCACCACTGGCTGGGTTGAGGCAGACAAAGGTTTAGAAGAGCTACAATAGAGGGGAGGTAGCATGGAAAAAAAAAACCTTTTTCAGCATTAAATAAGAGTGCTCTATACAGTAATGTAGTTTACATTGAAGACAACCTAGTTTATTGTTCCAATACAATTCCCTTAGACCTATAGGTTGCTATAATTGTCACTCGTGATATTTTGGGTGACTCTCCCTGTTCCAATACTTACGTATTTACAAAGAGCTTATTGTGGTAATGCTAATTAATTGCTGTTTAGCTAATGAATTTAGTTAATGCCTTTTGTCCATTAACTTTCCTTAGGTTGTCGGTGTGTAGGTAATTAAGACATTCAATTGTTTATAACGAGGCAGTATTATAAGAGTCAGAGTGTTTGCCTTGAAAATTAGGCTAAGATAAAAAATGAAAGCTTTTTTTTCAAACATTTATCAAACATTAACAAACCTCAAACATTATAAAAGTAAAATGAAGATACCATCATTGCCTTTGGCCAATATGGCTGTTGGCTACCATGGTAACTTGTCCTGGAAAAAACATCACTATTGGTAACGTTGGTAAAAATGCTTGGTCCTTGCTGCCATGCAGGGATCGGGGGTTGTGATATCATGAAAAACGCACATGTAAACTAATAAAACATTTTTATTATATTTTTGAAAATCAAAAATATGGACTGATGGAATTCTGCAGTTCTTCAAAGAGGGCGCAGCATATGTTCAAAAAACAAATAACTGTTTTAGAATATTATGGGACGTTATAAATTACTAAGGTTGCCTTGAAGGTAAAAAATGTCTTAAAAATTGTTCTTCTACAATATACCAAAACAAATCTAATTATAAATTATAGATAGAAACCATGAATAAACTAAAAACTGGCAATCTGTCTACAAATTGGACAATAACACTTGTGTTTTGTTTTTCAATATTTATAAAAAAAAAAGGAGTCATTCTGTTCTATTCTATATTTCTATCCCTGTCATGCTTATTTTAGGTATAACACTATTTTCTGTATTTTGTAATTGTAATGTGTTATAAATGACAGTGGGAGAAAATTACTGTGGAAGCTTTAATTATTATAATTGTGAACTGTAATAATTACAAGGTTACTTTTATTTTACTGCACACAAATAAACAGAACGTAATCATTATAAGAAATACAAATTGTCGCAGTTTGTCTCAATTACCTTCTGTAAAGCAAGCCTCTGGTTCGGCCTCTACCTCAGGCTCCACGACGGCAGGAACTTCACCTTCACCAGGTGGCCTGATATCAATTGTACTACCTTCCGACGAGCTAGAATTCAATTTCTACAAGCAAACGGTTAAGAAATACACATCATATTTCCAACATATAGGACTCACGGCGAAAAGCAGACTCACATTGATGGCACATTTTTGTATTATGAATTGTCAAGTGAAACATAAGTTCTAATAAGATGGCTAAGTGATATACTGAAGTAGGAAGATGAAAAAGACAATATATGGGGCCATGTTTTCATATATTGCTGACCTGCACATATAAAGTGCCACCCTAAAGTATGTAAGATGTACAAACTCATAGAAGGGAGTCTGCTACATCTGACACGCTGTAGTGCAGTGCTTTTTTGTGCTAACACAGACATTTAGTGTTTTCCTTACAAGCAGGGAGACATGCAACTTCCACTCTTACATGCATGTTACATGTTACATGAAACAAAAGGCGCTTCTTAACATGTGATCTTAAAGGAGGGAGAAGCACCCTCTGCCATCACTACTCATAGTTCAGAAATAGCATCTGTGTCTCTGTTAATACTACTGTGTCAGGAGAAGGACCTCATTCACTAAGTGGACCCCATCTCAGCAACTACCACAGCCAGGTTTAGTACCAGGCAGCTGACTTGGGTGCCTGAATCAGGGGGCACCAGAGCACCCAGTTGCATCCAAATGGTCCACCGGAGGGTGGGCTTGCTGGGGTCACGTATCACAAAATTACACCGCCAGGTGTTGCAGCTCATATGAGCTGATTCTGAAGAAAGGCTCACCGCACTGTAGGTAAGTGGCGGAGAAGTGTGTGTGTGTTTTGGTCTCTGTGTGTTAGGCATGTGTGTTAGAGTGAGTATGTGTGGGGTAGTGTCAGTGTACAGTGTTAGATTCTGTTAATATGTAAATTATACTGTAACAAGTAAGCAGAAAGTGGGCCTAGGGAGCCTAGGCCAAACCCCCCCTTTCAAAATTCTTAATCATGTTTGGTTGCATGAAAGGTTTCATTTTCACATGTCTGGAGGGTCCAGGCATGATTCACCTCAGCATCACTGGGACAGTGATGTTTAGCCCCTACCACTCCCCACCAGGTTCTTCATATTCTCCCCTCAATTGTTGTAAACCACTCATCAACTCCCTCTCATGGCTCCGATATGGAGAGATTGGGGGTGCTTGAGAACTTCCCAGGAAGGCTTCTTTAACAATATGCCAACCAAAATAATTTTGCAAATAATCTTACCTCTTTGCTTTCTTCCAAATCAGACTCGCTGCTAAATTCCTCTGTATTCAAATTCTCAAAATCTGATTCTCCAACAGCAATTGGTACAGTCACTGTAAGGCTTGGGTTGTGTATAAAGGACATATAGTCACTCTCATCAATAATGTACTTCTCAACACTACTGCCTATCCCACTTGTTGCAGTTGTTCCGTTTCCATCTTTCAGATAGTCAAGGTCTTTGCTTATTTCCACTGTAGTGTGGTTGGAAATACAGCTGTCCTTTTGGTTCTGCATGTCTTCCAGAGGTTTGGTTTCATCTAGTGCCTTCTGCTTTTTAACAAACGCCTTCTGGAAAAACTCCCGGACAGTTCTTTTCACGTAGGCTATTCCATTGTGCATTCGGCCTACAGCAATCTGAAGATTGTTCATTTCATTATCTTCGTCTGTAGCAGTGAGATTGTCAGAACTAAATGAGCTGAGCAGCAAAGCCAAAAACAGATTTAAAACCTATAAAAAATAATTGAAAGAGAAAAAAGAATATTATTTTTTTTTACCTACATATTGCATTGTGAGAGTATAATTTACAGAACATGGATGTGAGATTTGCATGCATGTTTTTATATAGTATTAATATGAAGTGTATCCTGATTAAACTGTTCCTAATGCAAATAAATTGATTGGGAATACATGAAACCCATTTGTTTTGTTAAGTGTTGATCACACCTTATGCAAAATGAGTAGACCTACCAATAAATATTAATAACACCCATAGCAATGGTCTTGAAAGATCAACACTTAGTAATGATTATATTACAATTTTAAATTTTATGAATTTAACAGACCTTCCTCTTTTTATTTAACTTACCACTAGATTTCCAATAACCATCACCATCATAAACACTGTAAGACACATAGCTTGTCCTGCAACCTCCATGCAGTCCCACATGGTCTCGATCCATTCTCCGCATAGCACCCGGAACACAATAAGGAAGGAGTGGAAGAAGTCATTCATGTGCCAGCGTGGAAGTTTACAATCTTCTGGTGCAATTTTACAAACACAGTCCTTGTAGCTTTTACCGAACAGCTGCATCCCGACCACGGCAAAAATAAAAACAATGATTGCCAACACTAAGGTCAAGTTTCCCAAAGCTCCCACGGAGTTACCGATGATCTTGATCAGCATGTTCAAAGTAGGCCAGGATTTGGCCAACTTGAATACACGGAGCTGGAATGTGATAAATTATAATAAATAGTTCTGAAACACTGTTAACAAGACACTTTTAAAATATTAACATACTTATGAACAAGAGAATATTTCTTATAACAAAATTGCAATACATAAACCCAACAGAATTACCTAATACATACACTTAGGATCCACTAATAGATGGTCTTCTGTTGCAGGCCAAACGTTATGCTTACTCTGCATTCAGAAACGCCTTATTACGCAATACTGTTGTAAAGAGTGGTTGAATATTTGTTGTCCTGTTGTCAGATTGAACACCTCTAGCCATTGTCATCCAACCTTTCTCATTATTATGTTGTCCACAGAGCTGTGTGTCACTAGATGTTTTTATTTATTGCAGAACTCTCTGTAAGCTCTATATACTGTAGTATATGAAACTTCCAGGAGGTTAGCTGTTTCTGAGATAATGGAACCACCATGTCTGACATCAACAATAAGACCACGGTCAATGTCACTTAGATGACAATTCTTCCCCATTCTAATATTTGGTCAGACAGCAACTAAACCTCTTGACCTTGCCAGCAAGCTTTATAAATTAACTTACAGCCACATGAATCACTGGATATTTGCGCTATCAAAGCAACTGTATCTTATAAAATAGCTATAATTGTTGCCCAAATGGTAAACCACAGGTCCACTGCTGGTTTCAAAGTGCTCTTTTGTATGACCCAATATGCTTGAAAACCCCATAGCTTCTATTACATGTCAATAATAAAATGATCTGTTTTTAGTTAACCATAAATCTAGTCAGTGAGTTTACGATAAAAAGGATAGAAAATGTATAGCTACTATTCCACGTATACTTTTGTAACTAAACACATTATTAGAAATGTGGGCAAGATGTTGGTTTCCCATGTTACAAAGTCTTAATTGATCTTTCAGTGTTGTTATACAATTATGGTTATAATTAATAATATATTTAAAAATAATTAAACTGTGTTTTCATCTCACATGAAAATGGTTCATTTTTAGTAAATATGCATTGGAAGAAATGGCTAATGGTATTATACTAAGAGTAAATAACTACTGCACTTACTGTATTTAATATTTATTTTATTTCTTGCCAGACTCAAATTGTAAATAGTACTCTGTGCTATTCTGACGAAAACCACATCCAGCTTTTATAGCCTTTTTCATCAGAAATGAAGACCTTGAAATGTGATTGCACATTAAATGCACCAAACAAATGTTAAAACGTTAACAAAAGCACTACCAGATCTTTTCATGTGTTTTGTTTTACATGGTACTGTAGCTGGTTTTTTTTTTACACATTTTAGAACATTTTATACTTACCAATCGGAAGGATCGAAGCACTGATAATCCCTCCACATCAGACAGACCAAGTTCCATCAAGCTAAGACTTACTATGATGCCATCAAATATGTTCCAACCAACTTGGAAATAGTAATATGGATCTAGAGCAATAAGCTTTAAAACCATCTCTGCCGTGAAAATGCCAGTGAAAACCTAAATGAAATCAATAATGTTATAATTGATATAGTGGTCTTACATTATAATATTAAGAAAAAAAGTTTTAAAAAGAAAATAGTCTTAAAAGTTAATTCTGCAATAAATGAGAACAAACAAGTTTTTTTGGGGGGGGAGCTAAAGTCTCTGATGATCCCCTTTTCTCGGAGCTCAAATTCTTATATTGTTTTACAGCTTTAAATATGACAATCCAGATGTGAAAGTTGATAATGGCCTGTCTCTCCCTCTTCTGGAGGTGTGGCCTTGTGTGGAGGCAGGGCTAGCCCCAGATTGGTTTTTGTGAGTCGAGCCAAGGAAAAGTGGCCAATGAGTAGACAGAACATGGGTTGGGGAGTGGGTGTGGCCAAACAACTCTCTTCAGCCTGGAGGAAAAAGAAACTGACTCAGAGATCAGAGAAAGCAGGGCTTTACTCAGAGACTCCGGGTCAGACCTGAACAGTTCCCAGGTATGGGGCTAATTCATAATAAGTTATTTAACTACTTAAATCGTACTGAAATTCCAGGCAGCACAAACTGTTTTTCAAATATACAATATGTTTATTGTTAATCATTCATCTCCTTGGATATATCTTATAACACGCATTCAATCGTTCAGGAAAAGTTTGAGAGGATGGGTATCTTCATTTTGGGAAATTTTAAGTGGAACTCTCCATTTTTTCTGCTTCTAAAGTAAGATGTCACTAAATATCGTTACATTTCGTAACCTGAGAAAAAGCTGCTGTCCTAACGATTATCAGGTAGTGAAAACCATAACAGAGACTCTTCCAGTCTTGGTATCAACGGCCTTATTACGCATGGAAGGACAGATGGACAGATAAGCAGATATCATCCGATTGAGTGCACAGTTTGAAAGATTATTTGAAAATATTAGTAAAAATTGGGCTTAGGCTTATTACGTAGCACCGTTAATTAGGTAAAGCTGCCATAGGTAGCTGTTTAAATGCATTAGGATGCGTAGGCCCATGGACCCAGTATTTCCAGAGGTAAAGCACTAAATGACTATGCGCTTAATAATTTATCTTTTCTAAGTACGCAAAACAGAGAAAACAATGTAATTGACAATCTCAGCCAAAGTGTAGTTGCTAATTATATAGCACACAAAGTGCACTGCAGCATATTAATTTTTCATGGCTTTGGTATAAAAGGATAAAAAGCAACATAAAATCTTTCTGGCTGATGAGAAATTGAAAAGTTTCATGAAGGATTCAGGATAATCCGGAAGAAGTCATGGCAGTTCTACGGGCCAAATAAATTCTTATTATATCATAGCATTAGTTATGAATTTGAAAGGATTTATTAGTAATGAGGATGTAAGCTGTGACAATTGTGTAGTTGAATTTTGAAATAAAGATCAAGCATTAGAATGCTCTTAATTATCTTTCGAATGCTTTCTTTTTACTACCCAACTCTACAATAAAAGTTGCTCTTTTATTAGTCAAGGCGAGCAATATTTACAAAGAGCAATTTTTGGAACAATAGTTTAAGATACCAGTAGAACGTTCT
Source organism: Spea hammondii (assembly GCA_029215755.1). Lineage (NCBI taxonomy): Eukaryota > Metazoa > Chordata > Amphibia > Anura > Pelobatidae > Spea > Spea hammondii. The sequence goes on along the minus strand of JARDYJ010000006.1, from coordinate 52,500,633 downwards.
TATGACTGACGTACCTTGCACTAAAATTGTTCTTTAATTATTTTCAAGTGAAACCACCAGATTTTATTCTATGAATATTGTGTTTCCACAAAGGAGTGGAAAAAAAGAGGCAGCATACTAGGTATGGCGATACAACCAAACTTTGCACCAGGAACATTTTTCTATGCATTATTAAATTGACTGGTGCATAAACCATAGATTGATATAAATTCAAAATAATTAGTTTTTTGCATATTTTAGCATGTAGACTGTTTTCAGACAGTAACACACATGGTATGGAAAACTGGTGGACAAGACTAGCTCCCATTTTTACTTTTGTTTCACTGTTTATCGGCTGTAAATACCGGTCATTTCAAACTATGAATTCCAGAATTAGATTGCGGAACATATATCTCAGAGGAACATATATGTGGCTATAATGTCTCATTGGTCATTCTCTCTGTAATCCAGTTTTAGGTAGTTTACATTTATACAATTTGCATTTAGAAAAAGTACTCACAGAATGTCAAGACATAAACTGTAAACCTGATACTCACATAATTAAAAAATAATAATATATACATTTCCAGGGTAATTATAACCCAGTGCCCTAGTCTCATGATTACCTCCCTAACAGAGACTACTGTGTCATGTAGAAGGGTATAGATGACATTTTTTTTGTTGTTCTACCAGGTGATATATGGGCAATAACTAAGATCTCAGACTCACACCAAAAAGAAAACACTTTCCAAGAATACACCAGGAATAGAGTGGATGTAAAAAAAGAAACTGCTTAAAGGATATAGTGTTATAGCCATATCTGGGAAAGTCCCTGGGAAGGCTACAGGAGCTCTCCTTCTCTTTGGGAAGTGTCTTTGTGAAGTGCTAGCACCACGCAACCTCTAGTGGGTGGAGAGAGAGAGAGGGAAGTGGGCGGTAAATAACCAGGAAGCAGGTGGGGAGTGGGCATGACCGAATGCTGCTTCCTGCCCGGAGAAAGAAGGAACTGACCTGGAGACCCGGGGAAGCAGGGCTGCACCTGGAGACCCTGGACCTGGAGAGTTTCCAGGTATAGTTATTGCCACCCTGTTCTATGGTATGTTGATGCAATTTTATATCAATACAACGCAGCACATATAAAACCCTGCTTTCTTCTTTACGTGTCTCTTATTTTGTCCTGTACAAGCAGTAAGCTCGTAGTGGGGCTTCATTGCAGCTGTAATTCCACAATATGCCCAGGCAATGCATAATGTAAAACAGGGGGGCCCTCTGAATTCAAAAGGGGTCTGTGGTAAAATAAAAAGGTTTATTTTTGTATGAAAGAGATTTTTTGATTAGGATAAGGTGATCCATAGCACTAAAATGTAACATTCAGTGCAACACTGAATGACTTGGGTCATCCATAGTGTGCTCCAAAGTATATCAATCTAAAATCAAGTTCTTATGTTCTACAAGCTTTTCATTTCTAAACAAATTAGATATTTACTGCACTGGAAATTATTTTGATAACACTTAAAGGCACTTCTTAAAATATGCATAGCTAATGGCAAAAAATCTGCATAGTCCGAATTTCAAAATACATTGAGCAAATAAGACTACATGTTTCCAAAGTCAGTGCATACTTCACAAAGCATATTGAGAGCACTTTGTAATTATCCTGCTTACACCAAATATGCATTGTATATTGTCTTGTTTTTGAAAGCATATTTGGCCTGTCCACTGTCTGCCTACTCCTACCCACTTGCTCCCTACTCCAAATCCACTAAAGGCAATTATAGCATAGGGTTATCCCCACCCACATACACTACTCCTTGCAAGGTTACTCTTACAAAATTGGGTGAGCTTCAGGTAACCTTACCTTTAGAATTATTCAAATATGGGAATTTTCCCATTTGACTGCTTTGAATTAAAAAATACCAGAAACTTTAATAATTGTGCATGCTTTATGAGCAATTCCACGTGGAACGTGTCACATAATAAAAGACTGGAGGCAATGTCTCTACCCTGACCAGGTGCTTTATATGCTAATTTTATTTTCTATGGACATGACTAACATGACTAGCATATGGCTGGGCTCAGCTCATGGTGAAAACTTGCCCTCCCGTTTTCTGGCTAACTCGTTATCTAGATAGTATTTTGAAAAACATGATTGGTGCAACTTACCAAATTTCCCACATTTAAGAAACTATTAAATTCTTCGGTTATTGGGTAATGCTCCATGGCCATAAACAATGTGTTTAAAACAATGCAGATAGTAATAGCTAGATCAACAAATGGATCCATCACAATCATGTAGAGCACACGTTTTAATTTTAACCAGCAGTCACAGCACTCCCAGATAAGGTACGTGTTGGCAAATTTATTCCAGCATGGTGGGCATTTTCCTCTGGACTCCTCAAGTTCTGTGAAAAGAATATTACAGATAAATGCAATACAAAATGCTAGAGTAAAAACCCAGAGTAAAAACAATATTAATGAACAGAAGCATTCCATAATTTTTTATGGTGGATTGGAAACATAAGCATTTTGCTCCAGAATTGCTTAATATTTAACTTGAAAACTCAATACTGTTTTCTCAAATGGGAATCTTATGGTTGACAGATACAAGTGGTCCTTTGACACATACCTTCCATTGTATTAGTCAGATTGCTAGCAATACTCAAGGCTCTTTGTCTCAGAATAGGATCTTCCAGAAAGTCCATGGAAACATGATAGGAACTCAGCCTCCTTCTCAATTCATTTTCCGTGTTGACGCCCTATTGAGTAATGAAAGTTATTATAGAAAATACTTTATATTGTAATTTTAAAATTAATTCTGCTAATGTAAGGGGACATGCTCAGTGCAAGATATATAGCTGTTTTGCATTGCGTGCTTTTTTCTAACTAATTTGTTCTTTTGGATGTAATAAAGGTGTGGGTGCCAGAGGTAGTGAAAAGGTAAATTGTCTGTTTAGCTGAATACATGCAAAAGACGTTCAGAAAGGAGTATATATAGAGAGAGAAAGGTGAAAGAAAGAGTTGCATGTGGTTATTCTGGTTTACTGGTTATATACTACTTATGTAGGACGTCCAACTTTATGCAAAATAACTGCTTATATTGTATTGTGTTATTTTATTGTGTCACATGTGTCATATGTGACACTGAGGCATCACTTTCATGAGGGCTTAAGTATTCAGAAGACCATGCTTGGAACTCAGGTTCCAAAGAGTTCTCCAGATTGAAGCTTATAGCTGGCTCTCAATAAGGCAAGCCCAACATTATTGAATCAATTTCTAGATTTCTAAATGGTGTAGAACATGAACCATACAATGTACTGATTGTTGGTTCATGAAACAATATTTTCTTCTGTTTCTAGCATCAAAGATAGTTGTGAATGCCAAACTTTGCAACAAACGTCTTGAAAAATAAATGTATTTACCATTTAAAATGAAAGTCTAAAATTAGTTTAAAAACTTGGCCAGTAACTTACTTCTCAATATAGAACTGTACAAAAATAAGAAGTTCTTTACAATAAGGTAATGGGGATTTTCTAAGGATCCTCCTTAAACGCTAAAACTAGCGCATAAACCAGTCTTACTACATCCAAAACACAATAGTTTAGATTATATTTTAATTAATTCTTTTGAGATTTTAAGACATTTTAAGAATTATTGGTTTGCTTAGAAGGAATTACATATGTGTGTCTGCATGTATATATTGTATGTGCTCGTGTATTAGATTTTAGTTTATCTTAAAATATATTGTCATGCCTGGGGTGTATCAATTTAGCTGACATAATTTTGTTCATACTGCATGTTTCAGAGTATTAATTGTTAGTCTGATAGAGATATATTTTAATTTAGAACTGTTCCTGTTAGTACATTATTGGCATTGCAAAAGCAGGCACATTCCAATGCTTGACCAACCAAAGAGCGTTCCTTATGGAGACACTGGGAAAAGGCTACCATGCCTTAACTATTTGAAACTTCCTTACATTGTCATCAGAAGCTGGTTTATCTATTATCACCTCTGGCAGAAGTAGTCCAGCAGGCGAGGTTGGACCAGATGGACCACCAAGCAGGGAGACCACTCCATTGCAATCCACCGTGCTGTGCAACTTGACATTCACTGGATGCACTGGCATGGTTTTTGATGTCTTGCTGGCTTGACTAATGTTACTGTTCCTCCGTTCCCCATGTCTGTGTGGTACAAACAAGGAACCCCTTCTGCTCTCGTTGTCCTCAAAGGTGCTGTGTTCATCGTCTGCAAAGTCATTTTCCGAACCAACATCCTTCCCACGGCCTCTGAAGCTAAAGAGGCTGGTTCTGCTATTGCGCCTTGGGGAAAACATGGAGTCTCGAATATTAAGTAATGACTGTTAAAAGAAAACACAAAACAAACAAATATTTAAATATTTTAAGTAATAATGTGATATTTAGAACAACATAATAGTGGAATATTACTTGAACTATGTATAATTACTGATATTTCACATCTTAAATGTATGTAGCCATCCACTCTGAATCAGAGATGACTTCTTATTAAGTATTAACATAATGTTTAGTAGGCATTAACATTTCCTGCTAGGTAGAATCTGATTATTATTATTATTATTGCTGTTACTATCATCATTATTGGCATTACCGATGATGCACCTAATGGTCAATGAAATAAATTGGTTAAGCCATCTTTGAAAATATGGCACTTTTTATTACTTTTGAAGGAAAATATAATGTTTACATTTCTTTGTTATCATGATGTATATATTTTGTACTACAGATGAACCCTTTCTATCCTACTAGGATCATAATCCTATATTGAACCTACTTATACGACCATAATGCTTTAGCTATGTCAAAGTAAAGAAAGGCAACGGTACCTCACATGGGGAAGAGTATTTCTTTTCGTAGGTCAACCTGTTTCCTTCAATGGAGAAACGGAAACCTTTCCTTTTAATGCTAGTCTCTGATGTTGACTTGTGGAATTTTTCATCATCTCCATCTCCCTGCTCCTTTTGTTTTCTTTTTTTTCTTCTATTTCTCCTTTCCTTGGCACTTTTTGAGCTTAGCATTGAGGCTTCCGAAGAGCTCTCCGAGAGACCACCATAACCTGTTCCACCACTAAACTCTTTGGATCCTGCCATGGCTTCTGCTGCTGCTGCCGCTGCCTACCATATGACAAGAAATATAACTCTAAACTGCAATACTACAAAGATTTTTCAAATGTAATAAACACAAAACAGTATTGGTAGTCAATGAAATTAGACAAATGTAAATAATCACATAGGCCAATTTTACAGAATTCACTTTTCTTTAAAGAATGTTTACTGTGGGACTCCAAAGTCATGAATATCTACAAGGTTACAAAGCCACTGGTTTTAAATAACCAAGTGCTGAGCAATACCATAATTGAGGTATGCATGGATTTTGGAATAGGGCCAGAATACATTTTTCTTCCCCACAGTTAAGAGTAATATGCATATGTAATAATAATGCAACTCATTCTATCACACAAGAAGAAGCCTAAACTATAATAGATGAAAAATACCATATTTTTCACATTACTTAATTTAGGAGAATAGCAAACGCTACCTTCTCTCACATATTTAAATAGGAACGGAGATGACCTACAGTAAGCGGTGTCAGGAGTTCATTCTGAGAGATATTTGTGTTAAGTAATGTTATCCACAGGGGTGGGGCTAGCCACACAGGGGGTGTGGTTAGCCATGGGCTGGGTGGGAATAGCTGCAGACAGGGGTGGGGTTAACCCTAGATAGCATTAAATGGGTTAGGAATGGGAGGGGAATTGGATTGGGAGTGAGCATGGATACACGCCGCTCTCTTGTCCAGAGAAAGAGGAGAGTGACTCTGAGACCTAGGACAGGTCCCAGGTATGGTTAGTAGGTGGAAACTGTTTTAAAAGAGCTGACATATTGAACTGAACAAACTTACTGTCCCTAACAGCAGTTGTGCCCCATAATGTTAGGAGACCTCTCTACCTAATTGAATTTCTGCATTGCTTGTGACAACATTCAGATACTTTTTTCATTTTTAATAAGACAGCTCATTAAAGTTTGTACCACCTGGATATCTTCCTGATGTTTTCTCAGTTGTTCCAGCATCTGCTGGAATTCTGCTTCCTTCTGTTCAGCTTCCTCCAGTGTTGCCTGGTTTTGTTCTTCATAAGCCATAGCAACCACAGCCAGAATCAAGTTGACCAAGTAGAAGGAGCCCAAGAAAATCACCAACACGAAAAAGATCATGTAGGTTTTACCGGCAGCTCTTAGGGTCTGGGGAAAAGCATTCTTGCATTTTTATTTTTGTCTTTTTACAGATTTCTTTTATTTGCAGCAGAATATATGAAGATAACTTTTTTCTTTTTTTTTACATTCATCGGAGACACTTTATTTTTTATATATACAGTTTATATATTATGGTTGCGCCTGGAACACTTAGAATTAAAAAAAACTAACATAAAAAAGATTTTTTATGCAAGCAAAGTTACCAGTATGCATAGTATTAAGCTGTCTTTTTCCGAGTGTCAAGAAAGGGCTGAGGCTTTCATGGTCTACTTTATAACTTTTTATTTAGTCCATCGTTGCCTTTGATTGTACTGTATATGGTGTATATTGCTGCTACACAACTGTAAGAAGCGTGCACTAAAGCGTAAATATTTCAGGATTAATCTTTCACAAAACCGCTCAATGTAGCGAGGTGCAAGATGAAGAAACACGTGAAGAAGGAAACTCTACTGGGTAAACGGGAAAAAAAATTCCATTTGCTTTTGTAATCTTAGGGCTGTCGGCTCCCATAGGAGATCATTTATCACTTAAGACAGATAGAGAAACCCCATGGATGGATCAATATGACTGTTTGATGGATGCAGACTTTCTATCTTAAATCTCCTTTCTTGTTCCTTTGCCTATTTCTTTCCCCTACATCATACTGTATATCTGCTCCATCCTACTCCCTTCTTGCATCTGATCTGTTCTTCTTCTGTGCATATGTTTAACTCAAGTATACACAGGCTATCAGTCAAATATGTCATTCGGTTAAAAATATATTTATCCACAACACCATATGCTCACCAGTTGGTAAAGATTTTCCCAATAATCTTGAGTCATTAGTCGAAAAAGAGACAGGAAAGCCCAGCCAAATGAGTCAAAGCTTGTGTAACCATAATTTGGATTTCGTCCAGTTTTCATACACACATATCCTTTTGGGCATTGACTGTATTAAAAAAAGAAACATGAAATATGGTGTAAATTATATGCTCCATGATTTTTTTGTTATTCCAAATACACTACAAATAGCCACTTAACTTACAAAAAGTGATATTTGCAACACAGAGCCAATATAATTGAACATAATAGCTTTCCACTCTTTTGTAAATAGGAACCATAATTTAGGGATAAGGTATATCCCCTGGATAATAATTATGAAACAATTTACCACTTATTGGGATATAGGTCAGCCATCTCTAAAGAAAGTAGCCTATTTAATGTAGCAAGCTATACTGCCATTATATATTTAAGCCATATAAGCAGACCTTGCCAATTAGCTGAGCTTGGCAGCACTCATCCTGGTAAAATTAGTGGTTCTTAACCCAATGTTCAAAAAGGAATGGTGTAAAAAATCACAAAATAATTACAGAAGGGAAGAAATTTATTTAAAAAATAACTCAATAGAATGCTGTCATACAACACTATACTTATATAATAACAGACATTTTAGAGTGTTCGTAATAGACTTGTATTGTTATAAATACAGTCCATATTAATCAGTTTTGTCAGATCAGCAAATCACAGCTCTATCAGTGCTAAACGTCAAAACTCGCCATTTTCTTTTTAGACACAGTTTGGTCATGCGGCCCTACTGTATTACAACATTCTCAGTGTCTTTATTTCGGAACCCTAAGCACTTTGTCTCTCCGCAGATGACTATAGACAGGAACTTCCCTGGGCAGACTTCCTGGAGTGGCTTCAATAGAGGGCGGGGTTGTGTGGGCGGGGCTATGTCTGTAACTGGCAGGCTTGGCAGTACAGAAGTAACAGTTTAGACCAATCTGCCAGTGTAACAGGGCAACAGGATTACCACCAACAATGGGTCAGTACAAAATTTTTGCTAATAATAAAATGTTATTTTTTTTCCACTTACCCTGCATCTGAGCTGTTACCACACAGAAGGGCATCCCTCTGCCCATCCAAAAAATAAAAATTCTCTGTTTAGAAAAGCAAAAAAAAATAAAAAGAGTAATAAATATATTGTGTCATTTTTTTGCATGCAAAATAAGCAGAAAGCTGACGATGCAAGTCATCATATGGGAAAGATGTTATGACATCGCAGTATAGGATACATTGATCGCATTCAAGTACATGAAGAGTTACTTCATCAATTAGCGTCATGGACTTTTCAAGTCAATATATTTTTTCTGGTTGTTTTTCAGAAAAACAGCTTGATATCTTAGGTTAACGAAGCATCTGTGCCAAAAAAGCTAACCACACATATATTATTTGTATGAACTATTATTTTGATAATAATTATTTTTTAGATCGTTGAAGATTTCATATGCAGCAAAACAGAAAGTAGCAAAATGAGTAGTTATTAGTGCAGTGGTCTAGGTTTATAATATGAGATATGTTTATTATTAATTGGACTATATAATACAATAACAGTTAGAAAATTGCCTTAATATATAATATAATATGTAAATGTGGGGAATAGAAACGCATTCGTTTTCAACAACCTTTATGGTAGAGACCTGGCCTTAGATGCAAAGGTACTGTACAGAAAATATACTTAAATACTAATATAAATAAAATACTAGTAAAACACTTATACTTATACAAAAATAATAATGCACCCCTGTTTATAATTATTCTCTCTGGTTTGTTCAGATGGAATTGGATTATAATTAAAAAAGTATAAAAGTGAATTAACTACTAAACCACCAAGCATTAAAAAACACATATATTTCATATTCAATATGCTTCTTGTTCAAGGTGCCTCTCGTGCAAATTTGTTTTCAAGAAAGCAGGTTGGATTAGACATTAAAATACATTTTTATTTATAAAGCACCGGCAGATACTGTAGCACTATTATGACTGTTCATAACAACAAAAATAAAATTATAAAGTACATGTGGAATTTAAGAAAAATACTTACTATCTTGCAGGATGTACTCTGCTTTGTCAAACGGATTTAATGTTACATTTATAAAGATACCAGCACTATCATTAAAATAGGAAGTAATATTTGCTTCATACTCTGGGGGCCACCTCACGCATTTGTTTCTTAAGTGTCCCATGAAAAGTTGTAGCCCTATTAGTGCAAATACACTCAGACAGAACACTGTGAGAATCATGACGTCTGAAAGCTTCTTAACCGACTGAATAAGCGCCCCAACAATAGTCTTCAGCCCTAGGGAAAATGGGCACGTGTTACTCAATGTTATTAAAGGACTTTACTTTAACATAAGAAGTATGTTAACCATGCATAAGCCTAAATAAACATTCATGTCAGTGATATTGTTGTATCCGATGGAAAATTAGCAGGTGGCGAAAATGACAGAATAACGATTAGTTATTCAATAAAATTATATGAAAATGAAGGCCTAAAATTGAAAAAAAAAAATACTTGTTTTATAGGAAAACAAGTTATCTTGCTCTTCATGCCATACGTGAAGTATTCTTCATACTCATAGCAGTTGCATAAATAATTGCATCTATATACCATAAACTTTTTGGTGACAATTTTATAACATACAGTTATAGTTCCATCGCGACAGGTAGATAGAGTTATAAAATTTTATGTATATTATAAAACTGCAGCCATTTCATAAATGCCAATCATATATTTAAACAATAATTAACCTCCCATGCAATGCCCATGCTGTTGTTACATTATACTATGTATTTTTTTTTATTTTTTTTTTTTAAGTACATTTTCTTTTTGCATTATAGTGAAGATGGTTCATTGATTCAGCATGAATTAATAACACGAAGCATTGTCTGGGATGAAAGGAAGTCCCGTGGATTAATAACCAGAAAAAAAAGGGTATACACATTTAGGTTAGTCTGATGTGAAACATAAAAAAAAATTAATCAAACAAAAACAAACATCACGCAGGCTGGGCATATATAGTGATGTTCCATGCAAGGATTTGTTAAACTCCAAGGCTGATTTTAAAAAAAAAATGAAAATATTAAAAATGCTAAAAAGCACAAAATCCGTTGGAAATTAGGCAATTGCTATGGATTTGTGCTTTTTATTTAGTTGATTTGTTATATTTTTTTTCATTGCAATGGCAAGCAACAAGGCTTTGTGCTCACAATGTGAAAAAAGGCAGATGGAGCAAAAACAAAAAGGAAAAAAATTCAGCCTACGTGTTTAACCTGGCTCTCACCTGGAATGACTGATATTGTTTTCAATGCTCGGAGAACTCTGAATGTTCTCAATGCTGAGACATTGCCCAGGTCCACAAACTCTGTCACATATCTGTAATAGGGGAGTTCACACACAAACACAATGACAGACACAAAGAAACAGTTGGATGTACAAGGGACCTAGCACCTCACATCAATTACTTCTTACCTGGAATTACAGAAATAGTTTTCAAAGCTCTCAATACTCTGAAAGTTCGAAGAGCTGAAACATTGCCTAGGTTTACAAATTCTGTTACATACCTGTAGAATTAAATCAGAGTTATTCAGGATATTTGCTTAGGTCTTTAAGACAGACCTTTTTCGGTATTATGATAGTGACGATTTACTTTAAACCAAGTTTCGCCCGTGAGGTTAAATATAATAATGAAGAGAAATTTAAAGGTGTGGTATCGGCTTCTTTATCAAACCACAACCAAAAGTATTTGCGAGCCAATCAGGGACTCATATTTTGGGACTTAATGGGCTACCCTTCCTTTTCTCAAGGAAGCCTACTCAATTCCTGTGAGATCTGTTGAAACCGAATCTTGTCTCTTCTCTGCTATAATCAGGTATAAACTGAATTTTTACTGTACTATAGTACTATAAGGATAAATATTTTGGGTTATCCTGGATAATACAAGGTTTGTTGGGTGGATAGATAGATAGATAGATAGATAGATAGATAGATAGATAGATAGATAGATAGATAGATAGGATAAGATAGATAGACAGATAGATAAGATAGAAAAGTAAATAGATATGTAAATAGATAGATTGATCGATAGATGATGGAATAGATATACGGATAGATGGAATAAAAAGCTAGAATAGATAGCTAAAATTTATATAATTTAAGTACTTTATCATATCAATGAAAGTAAAAGCAACATTAGTAACCCTTTATATGATGAGGAAACATTTCTGGATATATAATTTTTCCACCAAAAAAAGAAACTAAGGGACAACTAAGTGACTGTATAAATATAGGTAGTTTATGGGCTATACTGACATGGGTAATCGGAAGTACCTATATACCCATGTTATTAGAAGCTACCACACTGGTTAGTGTAATATTACTAATAGAGATACCTACTTAGACTCATAAGTTTGCAATCTAATGCAATTCAGTTATCCATTAAAGGTGTCACAAAATTAGTATTATAATTATCATTCCAGTAGCTTGATTATGGAAGTTGAATGGTAGGCAGTCAACCATAGGAGTACACCCAACGGAACTGTATAACTCACTTTCTATAATACTATAGTGGGATCATTGGAATGCACCATAATACCTAAGTAGAATGCCACTATAGCAGTTCAGTTTCCTCATAAAGCCAATACGTAAAAAATCTATATAATAGAGTATGTTCACTTTATCTTAAAAGTATACATAGAATACTTACGCCATGACAATGACACTGAAATCCAGCCAGTTCCATGGGTCTCGTAGAAAAGTGAAATCTTCTAAGCAAAAACCTCTGGCCAGGATTTTTATAAGAGATTCAAAGGTATAAATTCCCGTGAAGGTGTATCTGTAGTTAATAGCGAGAATACTTTCCATTGGATTGTGCTAATGATTCATTAAACGGAAATTTCTAAATAGAGTTTAAAATTGACTTACTCTACATTCTTTGTCCATTCGGGAGGGCTGCTCATTGTCATGAACACACAGTTGGTCAAAATAGTGAACATAATGAGCATGCTGAATAATGTATATTGTTGTTAAGGAATAGAACATACGAAGTCCATGGTATACCACAAAATTATCAAAATGGAAAAAACGTATGGAGCCTGCCAAGGGAAGTATGCAGGTAACTGCCCTTATATTCTGCTCTGATATGAAGATTATAGGGACTACCAGAAGCGTTCTTCTCACTTTGTCTGTTGTACTAGCAATCCCACATGCTATAAGGGCATCATGACCAAACTGTGTGGCAGTTTCACAGCGGTTGCAGATGCCTATGCTCCTTTTTTGAGTTTTATAAGTAGCCTGTTTTGGACAGACAATGGCATACTTAACATTTGAAGTATCTAAATGTGGGCCACTGTGTTGGTGTGCCCTTCCACTCCACTTACCAAAAGAGCCACCTCTGCTGCAATGAGTCTCGAGATGGCCATATGGCACAGACCTCCATTAGCCCATTGCGGCAGCTTGCCAGGACAGTGCTTGGAAATCTGAAGTGTCTTGCAAAAGCACACCATGTTTCAAACTGTTTTAGGATGGTCTTTCACCTGAAAATGAACTTAACTGCACAGTTGACAGCAACTTAACTCAACCCATTTTAGTTTAATATCGGGACTAATTAACTAATACAGTTCCATATTTCAATTCACTGCCATTGCAAACCTCTCACAGAGTGTTGTGTGAGAGGTGGAGTCTGCTGGATTGCGTTTGGTGTGAGGCAAAAGAAAGAGAAACCAAACGAAAGTCAAAAGGGAAAGAAAGAAAGAAAGAAAGAACAAATAGGGAAAGAGAGAGAAATGCATGTCATTTTAATGACTGGAACATACACTAGTATGTGTAATCTAAGTAAGTATAATCTTGAGATGCGGTATGCTATTTGATGTGTGTATTCTACGTTATGATTCTTGAGGAGCATACCTATTGCCAAATACATGTAATATTTATTTGTTTTGCTTTATAACTGTATTAGAATTGTTATATGGCAGTAAAAATAAAGTGTATGAATAGCATTTATTTTCAGCTACTAAAAAGTATCAACAATAAAACAAAAAGTATTTGCGTTTTTTGTTTATAAAACAAGCACAAACATGCAGACTGTATTGTACAGAAAGATTTACATGAATGACATCCTTGATTACGTTTGTATAGATGTCAGGCACCCTGACTGCAAACAGGAAGGAGATATATTTGCATGTCATATGAATTGTTGACCTTGACAAAAAAGCATGCAAATAAATACAAATACATAGAAACAAATACATGTCTCTAACCTAAACTCTGATGTCAGCTCCAGGGAACCTGGAATTGCTACAGGTGCAACCCTTTTAATGCCAGGAAGTAATTCTAAGCAATGTTAATATGATCTCTAATATGTAAGAATACTAAAAGTGTTTAAACAAATGAAAAAAGACTGATCGCTTATATTGTATATGATATATTAACTATATTGATTTATTCAAACTACTTATAGATTATTATTTTGTTTGTCAATTAGTATAAGTATTCTGGACATGTTTAGTTTAATGGACATCTCATGAAAGCTGCATTCTGTGGGAGCTAGTGGACAGCATTTATCGAATACATTTAATCTGTGAAGTGTATCTTGAGAAATGATATGCAGGTACCTACATGAAGAGATAACATAATGGGGGTAATAATTATGCATTTCCTGAGAACAAGAAGCTAGTTGCCCAAACCAGCACACCTTGGTTGGGCATCATGCCAAAAGGAGGACAAAGCATGGCTAAAAGCACTCATCTCACCTTCTTATCATGAACTGAGGCAGAACATCGGAATGTGACTAGGTGGGAAATGATGTCAAAAGCAAATATGCTTTTATAGCTCAATTGGAGAGATCCTGTGAGATTCCTAGTCTGCCCATTATCCACACTGCCCACAAGGAACAGACGGTTCTGATATATGACATAGTTTACCATATTTATGTGATCTAAACAACTGTAAAATATAGAAGTTGGAAAAGGAGACAAACCAGCCCCTGCATCACAGGTTAATGCAAATCTTTTAAAGAACTTGATGTTAAATAGAGAACATAACATTGCCTATTTTGGTGGATAACACTCCTATGATACAATAATGCAGCTTCTAAGACATCAGCAATACAATATTTTGCATTTAGATCTCCTGTCTCTTCTTCTGTAAATCTAATATATTCCAGCATGAAACGTCTTGCTTCGACATAACCTCTAGCTATTCTAACCAGCTTAAAACATTTATATATACTAAACTGGTGGAAGTGGCTAACTATGGAGTATGCACGATCATTCCATAATCCCAGGTTCAATGTCGTCTTTCTCAACAGAAATGTGAGCTGTTGGTTTTTTTGAACTTTTTTGACTATCATCAGAATAACTGGTGGGTCCGTGATTTGGAATACACCTTATTTATCCACACCTGACATATATTTAATGTGGGATGGGGCAAGGGTATAAAGTGTAGGAAGGCCCCACTAAGTCTACCTGGAAAAGAGTGGAAAAGTGGGAACCCACATGTCACGGTTGTCTTCAATAAACAATGATAGCATTAGAATATCAAGAAACGCATAATTCAATTATTTGAACATATAAAAGGATATGAATGTACCAAAATCTTTATAGATATTTTTCTAAGAGGGTTGAAAGGAGTTAAAATGTACAAGGCAGATGTGGCACTGAAGCGGAAGATTGCCTTCCCTCTATTCAATACTATAAAGGTCTAGAAGAAAACAGAAGAAAAATATGTTAGTAAATATGCATTACTACAAACACTATATTATATGTCATGGCTACGAAGGGTATATATTTTGCCCGGTCAAAGAAACTACTTTAGCTTTAGAGTATCCCTTCTATGTTGATTTTCGACTGCCGACAGAAATGGTTTGTTAAGTATACTTAAACATTTCTATTTATTAACATTTCGTGATATTCTTCAAAATGTAATTATTTATTATTATACATTATGTAAAATGTAAACCTTTGGAAGTACCCCCTTAGCCTATAATGATTCCCAAGATCTTTACAGCACAGTAAGGAACTCTTTGCAATCAAGGAACCCCTTAACAGGGGATGAATAAGCCCTACCTAAAACATTATTTATTTGCAGTTCTATACGTGGCCATTAGGGTGTCTTAAGTAAGACTTTAGGTAACATTCATACGATGACTCTATGTATTCTGTACATTTTTTTAATGGTTTTCCTATAGATTCCTTTTCTACAAATCTATTTTGGACTGGACAGGCTAGTGCACACTGAGAACACAATCTGTCAAAGCTATTTTTTATGGGGCCACTTGATAGGCCATTATCAAAGGTTAAATGTTACTAGCCCACCTCTTTTAACAATGGTGCCTATAATATTATTATATTATCAATATCAGTTGGTTAGTGAATTAATCATCAACTTGCAAAGTTTTAAGGGTTTATGTTTAGTTTACCAAGCACCAAAATCTATTTACCGATATTATTTGAAATAATTTAAAGAATTAGAACACAAAAACAAATTTATACAGGTAAACATTTTTACTTAGCTGGCTAATCTAGTCTGCTTATTTTTGTATCCACTGAAAAGCTCATATGTAGCTTCTAATCAAAAAATATTAACTTAGCTTGTAATTAATTTTTTCCTGTTTTATAAGTTGTTTGTGGTGAGCCCCCGGTTTGATGCATATCAAAAATATATTCAGTTGTTTTATCAGAAGTCTACTATTTTGCCTTATGTTGTAAAAATCTTAAGCTGTCATACTGGAAAATTACAAAAATACAGCTGCAGGGAGTAGACGCCTTTTAAACTGAATCTGCACACAAGGTTTTTAATAGTTCGGCATTATTGCCAGGAATTTCACAAAGAGCTTGTTTTGTTACCTTACATTGTGGGGAATGTCTTAAGAATTGATTTCCCCTATAACCGGAGAGACATATGGAAAATCTATATTGCAGAAATTGTTGCTACCGAGCAGGATGCATTATTTAGATATGTCCCTGGTTAACGGAAACAGCTGGTCACCCTCACCCAGAATGTACTACAAAGCTTGCACCAAGCACTAACCTTCTGTTTCTTGAGTGTAAGACTCTTAAACCCAGATCACAAATCTTTTATTAAAATTCTAAGTCAATTATTGTACCAAATCCACAGAGATATAGATTTTTTCTGATGTAAAGTATGCTTTTAAGCTAAAGTATTAGTTCAAATGCTATCCAAATTACATCTCAGTACATTGTGTGAGCTCACACGCCATATCAGCGTCTTCTAAGAAAATTTGCACTGCGTCGCTACATGGATTTGCTGAGCATGACAAAGAATTTATGAATGACAAAAGCTGTAGAAGCTGTGTCAGCATTTGTTTATGTAAGGATGACCAGCAATCTGTACAGCAGGCAAAATATCATGCATGCAAAGTACAAGTAACCTTTTAATCCTTTTGAAAACAATGTGTAACCTAGCAAATGTGTTACTCGCACCTGCTAAAAAAACAGGCAAGGGAAAGACACACCTTTTTACTGCACATTTTCAGTGAAATATAACCCCCTTTGGGGCCATAATTATCCTTCCAATAGCTCTGATGCTTAAACAAGAAAGTGAGGACTCTCCCCAAAGGGAAACTGCTCCAGATTCCATGTCGTGTTAAAAAGAATCTATACCAACTTTGAATTCTATGATTTTACATATCAGGACATAAAAACAATCATCTGTTCCTTAGCAGGTCTACAAATTAGGTAAATACAACCTCAGATGAACAACAATAAATGCCATATTACATCGTGTCATGATATATTCAACAAAAATAAAGCCAAAATGGAGAAGCTATGTGTGAAAAACTAAGTAAACCCTTATTGCTTCCATAAGAATTAAGATGATTAGCAGCAGACATGTGCTGCTAATCAAATGCCCTTGATTAATTGATCATCAGGAAATGTTACCACCTCTATAAAATACGAAGTTTTAGCAGGTTACTGGTCTGGAGCACTCAGGTGTGTGTTAACGCAATGCCAAGGAGGAAAGACATCAGCAATTGTTGCTGCCCATCAATCTGGGAAAGGTTATAAGGCCATTTCCAAACAGTTTAAAGTCCATAAATTGTGTGAAAGATTACTCAAAATATACTCAAAAAACCCCAAGAGTTACATCTCAGACTTTACAGGTCTCAGTTAGCATGTTAAAGTCCATGACAGTACAATTAGAAAAGTTTGTTTGGAAGGGTTGGCAGATGAAAGCCTCTTCTCTCTAAAAAGAACATGGTAGCACGGGTTAGGTTTGCAAAGCAGCATCTGAACAAACCACAATACTTTTGGAATAATGTCCTTTGGACAGGCAAGGCCAAAGTGGAGATGTTTGGCCATAATGCACAGCACCATGTTTGGCGAAAACCAAACACAGCATATCAGCACAAACACCTCATACCAACTGTCAAGCACGATGGCGGAGGGGTGATGATTTGGGCATGTTTTGCAGCCACAGGAGTTGACTAAAGTCAAATGTGAGGCCATCTGTCTGACAGCTAAAGCTTGGACGAAATTGAGTCATGCAACAAAACAATGGTCCCAAGCACACAAGCAAATCTACAACAGAATGGCTGAAAAAAGAAGAGAATCAAGGTGTTACAATGGCCCAGTGAAAGTCCAGACCTCATTCTGATTGAAAATCCCTTAAGAGAGCTGTGCATAAATACATGCCTGCAAACCTCAATGAACTGAAGCAACGTTGTAAAGAAGAGTGGGCCAAAGTTCCTTCACAACGATGTGAGAGACTGATAAAGCCATACAGAAAAGATTGCTTCAAGTAATTGCTGCTAAAGGTGGTTCTACAAGCTACTGAATCATAAGGTGCACTTAGTTTTTCACACATGGCTTCTCCATTTTGGCTTTATTTTTGTTAGAATAAATCATGACACTGTATTGTCATTGTATTGTATTTACCTCATTCTTAAACCTGCTAAGGAACAGATCATTCTTATTATGTCCTGATATATAAAACCATATAATTCAAAGAGGATAAACGATCTTTTTTCACGCAACTGTAATTCTAGGATATTTCAATAACTGCAAAACATCTCTGTAGATTAAAACAGAATTGGAAAAGGTATCTCTGATTAGCAGTATAGTTCTTTTTCAGGGATCATTAATGGGTTTTTCGTTCAATTGTTGAATATTAGCCTAGTCCTCCTGTAAGTGGGAGTTATGATTCTAGAGAGGGGTTGGGCTTGTTAATCATGAGAGATGTTGTCCTACCTACCTACAGTTCATGGAACATGAGAAATAAGTTGGGTCGCCAGCTAGTCAGCTTTTTTTTTAAGAAAAGCTACAGAATTCTAAATGTATTTGAAATACAGTGGCATAAATAGGATGGCATAACAAAGAAGACCATAAAGGTGAACTCCCACTTCTAAGATAACCGAAGAGAGGCCTAAAAAGTCAGCCTTAATTTGTGTATTTATTTTTCATTAAATTTACCACTTTAAAGTTATCCAGGGCATTTTACAGAGATGCACCCTTAATTATCATGACCCCTTTGCAAAGACTTAGTGTAACTGTCGGTTACCATAGTAACTGTTGGCAATATGTATATATAATGTATGTGTGTGTTTGTGAGACATTTACTAAGTGGCCAGACATTTTAAGAAAATTATCCCTTACATATACAGAGAAAATAAATTGAAAAACAGTTTTATCCTTTGTTTTCCTTAATAGCATTATGTCATATGATATAATGCACAGTTTGTCTTAAGCTAGAGATTTATGAATAGCTTAAATGACACTCAAGCCATCACATGCACATAACTGCACGATAGCTGAGTGATCCCTTAAAATCTTTGTGGTGTGAAGAGATGTGTTCGGATGTGTTCTTTAGAGGGGGGAGTCAGGGACAATAGACTAACTTTAACTTGAACTGAAAAAGATTCATTGTCACCAAAATATGATTGTATCAAACTGCTAAAATTGGCCTCACCTCCCAGTAAAAAAAAAAAAAAGAGCTGGACCTCCAGTGCTCGAAAAGTTAAAGTTTTGCCTCGTTACAATCTTACATTTGTTACACCCTTACCGGCAATTTTATTTCTCATATACACATTAGTAGAAAGTATAAATTATTTCTACTTAACCCATTCAATGACAATGGTGTATAAGTAATGCCTCTCTCTTCCTTTACTCAAGATTTTAAAGGAAATGGAGCATGCTAACTTCAAATTCAAGCAAAAGCTACAAAAACTGCCTTTCTATAAACAAAATATTAAAATAAGATTCTATAAAACTGTCTTTTACTTATATCTAATATATAAAGTATATTTATGAGGTTGACGTGAGATAACACACCAACCGGATTACAGGCAAGGGTTGACAAACTGTCCCATTCATTAGGGAGAATGCTTGTGTACGTTTTTGAGGTGACCACATCAGCAATTTTTCAACAAAATATACACATTTCACGTGTTGCTCAGCAATACATTTAAAATGCTGACACTCGGTAGGTGGGATGTATAAATATGTACACAATTCCGTTCTGTAACTTTATACAAGAAGCTTAGTCCTTTTTTTTGTGAAAACTCTTCCTACTTTCATACAGTCCCTGAATAAATCCAGTCCATGAGCCATATTACTGACATGCCATAAATATATATATATATATATATATATATATATATACAGTATATACCGTATATCATTAAATAAAATCAGAAATTACTGATAAAATGTATCAAGAGTCATCATCTGTAGTTACATCTAATGAAAGATACAGTACTATAGACCTGTCAAGACTGGGCTTTGTGTGTGAACACAGCTTAAGGTACATGCAACTCATCAGTTTTTATTACATTCTACAATATCCTAATGTGAATTGCAGTATCCCTACCTTTTTGTTGCTGTAATATGGGTCGAGGTCTTCCATGGGTTCTGACACCATTTCGGATGGTAGGTCTCCATATATAAACGGCAAACTTTTGCCTGCTTCCAAGTCCGAATTTGGCTTGGGCCCGTTTTCATCATCATCATCTCGGCGATCCTTTGGTGGCTTCTTTGCTTTTTCTTCTGCGATACGTTTTTCGATAGCAGCAAGAGATTCTCTTGTGAAGAGACGTAGACTGTCAGGTCCTGGTGGGGGTATAAGTGGCTGCTCCATCTTCTCATCCTGCACTAATTACCAATCAGCCTCTTATATACGAAAGTGCTATAAAAAGAAAGAGAAAAACATGTAAAATGTATGATATTTCAAATATGGCCTCTAGATAAAACAACATTTGTTTCCTGCCTCTCTAATCTTACTTTTGACATTCAGGCCTAAAAATGTCCCTGTTTTTTGGTCTCTTTTTGGTATTGGGCTTCCCAGTAACCATTCTACTTAAGGGTAGGGGTTCTTTCTGGGCTGTTTGAAATGTCGGGAAGTATTGTATGTATCAAATATTTTATGCTTATACATGTTAAAAGCAACGGTTCTATTATGTTAGTCTGCGACTAAAAAGACTGCTTCCATTTGACTCAATTTAGACATACTTTTGAAACTGTGAGGTCTTAATTTACCCAGTTATCCTGTTTTTTCATATCAGCCTTTCCTATGTTACCATTTACCTGTATTTTCCACTATTTCATTTGTTATCCATTATATAAGCTTTCTGGCACAATTTATGTAGTAAGCACAATATAAAATACATGCGTATAGTTTATCCACAAGAGATCAAATTAAACGAACAGCCAAAAATAAAGCATGTTAAGGGTTAACACAATTCTCTAGAGACTACGTTTAATAAATCAAAGGAGCCAACAGAAAGGCCTAAAAAGTTTTCCCTTATTTGTTTTAGAAATGTCTCTGGGCTACTTTACATGAAAGGGAATATAATTATTAGAAATAGCGAGGGGGGGACATTATTTACTGATGTTCCATGGCTGTATGTTATAATTGTCCCAAGCTAATAAAAAATATATGTACACATACTGTATATACATAGACTGGAACATTTATGAATCTATGTACGTACAGTGCCAGAACCCATAAATCTCTCTCACAGTAATAGAAATGTGTTTAGAGAAATGGCAGGTTAGCGACACATGCGCTAACCTGTTAAATTGTCATCTTTTGGCTGCCATAGCTGTGGTGCAGCCTAGCGCCAACAGTTTTATGGAAAAACACTGACAATTCTTACCCGGTTGTTATCCATCTAATGCCTCTGAATAGTTCAGTTGCGCTAATTTGTTATGACTATGGCTTTACTACCATTTTCACAAAAAGGCTGATCTGCAATAGCTACTACTTAATCTATCTAACATTAATGTGTTAATTACATAGTAAAGGATGGTACAAACGAGAACAAAGATATACAATTAATGTTTCCATGGACTCCAATGCATTTTACTGCATGCAAATCAAGGCATGCATTCTTTTTTATTGGTGTTAGAGAAAAAGACTTTTGTCCCCCCCACCCCAGCCGCCTCTTCTGAAGACAAGTAGTGTACTTAAGGCAAGTAGTGTACTTAAGTACATAAAGTATTTAAGTACTGTTGCACGCCCATTGAAGTCAATGGGAGGTAAGTCGCAGCAGTCAATCGCATGTATACTGGTTATGCAACAATATTGAAATATGATATGTGCAATTTGCCTGTTGCTGCTTAATTTCAATGGCAGTCCTGCAGAATACAGACTTTTGTTCAGAAGAAGAGAAAGAAAGTGAAACAAAAGTCGCATTAACTCCAATAAGTAAAGAATGCATGCACCAATTTGCATGCAGTAACATGCATTGCAGTATACACAAAATGGACTCCAATATGCATTTTACATGAATTAGTGTTGGAGCGCCCCTTTAATGTTTCAGAAAGAATCACCCTGCGGTTAAACAACACCAGGATTCCTGATCTAGATAACCAAACATTTCGTTTACATTGATGAAGGTGAACTCTTCTGCAATAGAATGAATCTCTGAGTCCTTTCACTAGCCACTCAAAACAACTTGAACCTTTGTGAATAGAACCCAGATGGTGTTTATGCTATATCGATTAATGTAAAGAGTGTGTGTATTTTACTTTGTATTATGCTCCATTCTTTCATCTCATTTGTTACTTTGTTACTCTCTCGAATGCCTCCTGGAAAACCTCACTAGGGTTTGACATGGTTCAACGCAGTGAAATTTATTATGTGAACAATATTACCTGACTATCTTTTCATAAAAAAAGCTTTTGATCTCAGTTACCACATTGTGCTACTGTGTAGGGGATCAAAAATGGAACCAAATTCAGCTTGTTATCTGATTTAAGGATACATTGTATTTTTGCAATATATATTGACCTACAATCACAACATGTGGCAGCCCAGATATACGGTATTTGTCTGTGATATATCAATTATCAATCTAGTCTTTCCATTAGCAGTACGTAGACTAAATAAAATATAATACACTTCCAGAACAATTTCAAAGGCTACTAGGAAAAAACAAAAATTGAATGCATGTTGAGAAATGCATAATGCAAAAATATGTGTGCTCTATACAAGTTACCTGTTGCCTAATAGCCATTCTTTCATTTTGCCATAAACATAGTTACACATAGTAACACATGTTACACATAGTTATCCAAGCAATTACTGTTACACTGGACCAGTATGATGGCAGCAGTGGACAAATCAAAGTATGGGCAATATCTAAAGAAAAAAACTTTATCTGAGAAGGTCTTTGAGCAGACTATAGAGATGGATATATCCATCCTACTTTCTTTTCAAAAATCTTTCCATGATTTTCCTGGCATTTTCCAGTGTGTAAATAAAGCATGGTTAATACATTAAATATGAAATATAATAAATGTAATTATAAATATTTAAAGCATGTGTAGGTCTTGCATATCTAGTAGACCTATTAGATTATTTTGTAAAAAGGTTTCAGCATAAGGATTAAAAAAAAACATCACTTTAAAGAATAATCTACAACAAATACAATATTATTATTTTTTTGTTTTAAATCGTGCTTCAATTTGTGAAGAAAGAAGAAGAGCCTTTGTGACTCTCTAAAAAGTTTATTTGGCTTTAACCGATAATCGTGAGTAACCCATGAAATGCTGAACCAGTAGAATGTGAGTCAAGTGTTAATTTATGAAATGCAAGCTAGCAATAGTTAATATGTTGCTGCAAACTCCCACTGAACATATATTAATATTATTGCTTGCAGTCTTTTAGGTGCGAACAAGGGTGAGCCTAGGGTTCATGGCTCCCAAGTGCAGTATTTCTTTGGTGCCTCTCCCTGCCCTCTAAATAATACACACTAACACACAAACTTGCTCTAACACCATACATGAAAACACACACACACTCTAACACCATACATAAACACACACACAATCTTTGTCTCCCCCATCTCCCAGAGACCTCTAACCCTAAGATCACGTCTAACACCATATGCTGATATTCCTATGCCTCTCTCTCACGCTTTCTTCTCTTCCCCCTCCCATCTGCTCCCCTGCCTCCTTTTTACCTAGTGCACAGAGCTTTTCATCTTTAATGCAGCTTGCACCCTATGTATAAGCTGCTGCTACTACCGCGGGGTTGTGCAATGCATGTTACATGACCCCACTGAATGCCTCTGTTACCTTAGTGCAGCTCTGAGTGAGAATTTGGGAATTTATGGACATTTGCTGAAAAGAACGCAAGCTATCTGTCTGATAACCCATTAATTGACCACTCCAGCCATCACTTACATGTGTGTTAGCTAAGTGCCCCTTTTAAATGATATGGTTCCTCCACCTTGCAATTGCATGGTAGGAATTGGTAGAATACTCGCTATGCATTTGCCTCTTTTCCCACCCAACTGGTTCTGAACATATCTCCTGCTTGCCACTGAGCATGCATATCATACTAACCATCAGCCAGAGCTGGCATGTAGAAGAGGTCCACAGGGTCTACCAAAACTGGACCATGAAAAGGATATTGTGCTGCATCTCTGGCGCTAAGGCTTCACAGGTTGAAAATGTATATTAAAGTACGTATAAGGTACTTCAATATGCATTCTTCATTAAAACATCAGCAATGATTTTCTTTTAGATAAGATGCCAAAAGAGAGGGTTAAAAACATTTTAGTGAACGTGCATACATACTCTACATTAGCAGGTCGATAAGTCTTCATAAAAATGTCTACTGACTTTTCTATAATGCATTACCAGGAAATGCAAACAGTTTTCATCAGCCTCTGACAAGTTTACATGGATCATTTTTGTCCTCAACACTTTAAAAGTGACATTTATGCCATGTGTCGTTAGCCTCAGACTGGGTTCATATACACACACATTGTGACAATCAAACCCGCTGTGTTTAAAAGGCATAGCATTATTTTTTTGTACAAATATACATTTAAAGGGACACCCCAGTGCAGCACGCAGCTGCACCAATAAAGAATGCATATTAAGGTTCTTTGTTGAGTGTATAAGGTATATAATCATAATATAATATGAGTGAAAATTACACGGGAATGCTGCTGTTAAAATTGCTGCCTCTTCCTAAGAAATTATTCATTAAATAATAACGCCAATAATAGTTTCCAGGGCTGGATTTATCTCAGATGTCAGAGTTCCCCTTCAATTACAATTCAATTAAAGAAATGTATTTGACTTGATTCTTACTCTTGTCATCAAATTAAATTTAAACACGTTCATTGTAGTTTTCCCAGTGATGGGTAAACAAAGTGCGTATATAGAATGCAAATCTTTACCGTTCTTACAGATGAAAAGACTAGGGGAGGAAATGTTCTGAATTTGGGACATGACAACCTCATAGGTAAAGGAGCTGCTAAAATGCCAGCTTGTCATGTTTCACGTGTATTCCCATCTCTTGGCAGGGAAGCGGTGCTGGCCCATGCTCCCCCTCACCCAAATTCCATTCACTACCACCTCATACCCTCTCATAACCCCCCCCAGGGAACTCGGGGCAGATAACCCTGGGAAGATCCTACGTATGTAAATCGAAATTATGTTTTATCCATTTAACTACTTCCTGTGCCCACAAACCAGGGCAGCTTATAGGCCATCATGATTGAGTTATTCATAAAAATATAATTAAAGCGTTGTGTATTTTGCTTAAAAAAATCAGGTCAGGTTTAGTCTCATAGTCTCAGTTTAGCTGGACAGATGTTACTAATTTGATGATGTAATGATACCCATGGGCTCTTCAGACCATCCAAAAACTCTCAAAGGAGGCATTAATGTACACATACAATGGGATCATTTCACTAAAAGAGATGAATTGATCTGATTGCTAACGGTAGTGATTCTTCTTAAAGTAAATTATCATTATCATGTAATAAGAAGAAGGAATCTGAATTTGTGATGAACTTCTCTAACCATTCAAGACGCACAAAGCTTCTTCCAGGATCAGCTGTAGATTCAATGGAGACTTAACTCAAAGACTTACTTAATTTGGTCAAATGGAAATGCAATCTTTTGGCTGCCATTCTGATCGTAAATAGTTCTTTTCAATGTAGGAAAGACAAAAAATGTTTTTTGCCTCATGTATATATCAGTTACCTATGGTCCCATGCTGGAACACATATGGGGGTGGTGCGGTGATGTTATGATCCACACATGTTTCCTGAGAAGCATCATAATGTCACCATGTACATCTGTTTTTTAATATGCACAGTGTGTATTTTATAACTTCAGATTAAAAAGGACATTTGTTGGGACTGCTTGGGTATTTGTCAGGACTGGCCTAGAACATTCAGAACATATGTCTTGATGCTGCGAATGTCTCTTTTTAGAGGAAACAAAATATATTTTCCCATAGAAGACCACTATCAAGTAATGTAGATAGAGCCATGCAGGACATCGTGAGCAGTTTGGTGCCCGAAAATGGATATAAACTAGTCCACAAAAACACTACTGGCAGGGATGTCTTATTAAAGGATACTAGATTTGGTCATTTAGGTCATCAATACTTAACAGGAAGTCTGTTCCACTATTATTAATATATTTGACATGCAATTGAATGTAAAATAAAATAATGTTTTAAAGCGTTATGTTTGTTCTCACATTCATTATTTTCCATCAATTTTATGTGTTGAAGCAGAACTTTCACCTCCACAAAATGGCATTGGTCCAGAAATTAACAAAAAGCAATTGAATCTGACATTTATTTTATTTAAAAAAAAATTTAATAGATAAAATATTTATATAATATGAATGGTAGCTGGTTATAATCAATAAAATACAACAAATATAATAGAAAAATATAATGAAATTTAAATTCTGAACCAGATTTTCCAAATTATATGTTCATTAAAAAGGGGAATTGGTAGAGGTGGTGCTAGGAGCCTGTTAGGGCCTCCTTTACACCAGTGTCCCTACTACTGCAGGGTCATGTAATGTTTGTTATGTGACCCAGTTGGACGCTTCCCTGCGGCTAGACATGGGGGCCATCCTCACTGCTGTCTCAGGTAACAGAGAAGGGCAGCGGAGCCCCCTGCCCGACTGGGCCCTGTAGACCACTGCTTGTCCTTCATGCATGGTACCTGAAGTTATAGCAAATCTCTACATATTTAATGTGAGCAGGAACCGTGAAAGAGTTAAGTATGTACTGAGTTTAGAATGCTTATGGATGTGAGTGTATCACAGTGTTCTACAGCCCTAAAAGTCACAATAATTTGCATAGAAGCAACCACAAAGATGCTCATAAATTAAATATTGTAATTAAAATACAATATTCTTCTCCTAATTTCCTTACTCAGCCACACAGTAGCTATCGACAGTCACATACAAATTCAAATCCCTGCTACCTAGCCACACCCCCAACACAGAAGTGTCCTTCATTGGCCATTTGAAATGTCGGGAGGTGTGTTATCACCCATAATAAAGAAATCTGCTTAGAAAATACCTCCAGAACTTTATATGAGCACAACATACAGATTCTTTTTGCAAGGGTCTTCTATAACCTCATTTATTTCTCTTTCCTGCTTGTCAAAGTAGGAAGAATAATCTCTCTTTGGAAATTTTCCTCCAACAACCTTTAAATGCTCCTGACGTCCCATGACGTACCTAGTCCTGACCCTGACTCAACCAATCTCTTCTATCAAAGCACAACAGATTGTCTCCTTGTTGCTACACCTACAAGGATGGAACCACTTTGTACACAGTGACAAGTGTTGGTCCACAATCTTCAAACATGATGGGAAACTGATGGCAAAATATAATAATAAAAAATAATTTTTTGTAAACATTTGTTTCAACATATAATTTAAAACAAAAAGAAAATATATTCCGTCCTAATTTATTTATGTTTTTACTGTCTTGAACTGTTCACTACTTTATTATATTAAACTTAATTTTTTAATTACACTTAATTAAATCCAAGCTTTCGTAATGTTTATATCAATATAATATGGACTTAAGGATAGTTATAAAAAAAGCACATCTTAGCAGTCTAACACTTATTATTATAATATACTCTTCACAAGAGCCTCCATGTTATCAAAACGCGGCTGCAAACAGGAATTAGTCAATAGTTAATGCTAATTTCGCAGGAAGTTATGGCCATTTTACAATGACTCAGAGAAATCAAGTGATAAAAAAAGATTAGTCCTACCATGAAAGTGTTTAGACATTGCATCTTGTAGATGACAAAATAACTATTTCACTCTAGATAGTAATTTGGATGCCCTTCAAGAAAAAGATCATCAACTCGGTTTGAGCGTTGATATCTAACAAACCATCCTTATGGAAAACTACATAAAAGACAACCCAGATCAATATGTATGATCAAGATAAGTACAATATAGCCACTTAATCTTCTAAAAAAAAAAAAAACCCACAGTACGCGCTGTGATCAGGATCCTATTTGTATGAAATTTGTTTTTGTTTTTTAATCATCTGTAGCGTCGTATAGAACCAAATTTTTAAATTCTCCATGAAACCAATGATAAAACATCATCAGAAAACATATATTTTTAGGGGGTGCTACTATTTTTTTAGCACACAAAACAAACATACGTGTAAAGTATCCTCCAATGTAAAATACAAAAAATAAAGGATCCTGAAATTGAGAAGCATATATGTTGTAAGGTGGTCCTCTATTTAACATACACATTCTATGGTGGTCCTCTATTTAATGGCCCATAACATTTCTCAGAATGGTCTCCTTGCTGTAGGGCATTGTAAGGCAGGGTCATTGAGGAGTGCCCTAGCTCTCAGGACACCATTGGTATTAATCACATAAGGCAAGAACAGGATGACATCAAAACTATATTTGGCCTATATCAAAGTGAAATAGGCGACTGTACAATGTCACATTTCCTAAAGTAGGCATGTTAGTTTACTGTGTATACTGGGAAATGCATGAAAAAGTCAGCTGTGTCACATAAGTTATAATATGCAGCAGCAGCTCCTGAACACACAGAAATAACACACTGCCATCTATAGGAAAAGATAGGGGTAGTTAGAGTCATTAATAGGCATGCAAAGCTGCGTCTGCATCTTGTGCATGGTACACCAGCGAAAAATGTTTCCACTGGAGCAGTCAAACCAAAAAACATGTTCGTATGAAACATGGTAGTAACATGTACATAAATCAACATAAGTCTATACTACAACATCTATTTTGTTTTTTGAACACATGCCCTTGATGGTGCAGTGCATTTTGTCACCTCTCTAAAGGAATGTTTCTTAAGCAAATATTGTTACATCTTGACATATATGACTAACTAGCAGCACATAGGCAGAATTATGTCTTGAATTTAGGCTTGGGGAAGATGGCTATTTTGAACAAGTATTTCTATATTACTATATATTTGCATATATTTCTATATTCCTATATCATGTTATCTTCTATTAAATGGTTTGCGGTTGGTTAGAAATACACCAGAGCATGTTTTCGGATAATAAGGACTTAATTTCAGTAGATCAGCAGATGTTGAAGACCCATATATCCTCAAGGGGACCATTTCCAAAAAAGACAATTCTAATGTATCTATGGGACAGTTCTTCTACATTTAGTAATGGTGATTCAATATAGTTGCTATTTCCAAAACACAATCCACCTTGTAGTAAGATATGTCATTCATGGAAATGAGTGGACCTCTTAATCTGGAAGAGATTTGGAAAGAAGGGGATGGGATCCTTGTTACTACCCCTCTCTACAACCCTATCAGACTCTACTGGTGAAAAGGAAATGGGACTGCCACATTCTACAATGCTCTTGGGTTCCAAACCACTCTCTTGCACTGTCTGCGCAGAATGCATAGCTCAACCATTATGACCTCCATTTGAGATATGAAAAACTTCCACATAAAGTCCAGATAAATGTACAATGTATTATTATGAAAATATATGCATTAGGGATTAATCACCAAATGGACATTATTGAAGGAAAGACAGTGCAGGCCATTGAAACAAGGTGACTTGAAAATGCAGCAGATCCAGGGAGAATGTTAATGTCAGCTAAATGTATTGCAATGTATAAATTCCTACTATGAATGGGCTCACATACATATCTACTGCTGCAATATGCACACACCATATACCTTACACTAAGCAGCTGGCATCCTTGAAATGTTTAATAATGCTGCAGGCTTACCTGATGTAGAGGAAACTCTGGCAATCATATCCATATGAAATCTGCAACAACAAAGAATCAGAATATTCCTTCTGTTGAAGATTCTATGATCTTCAAAAGCTGACCAAGCATTAGTCCTTAATCCATAATTCACTGGGAAAGACGACGAGGCTCCTCCACAACCCTCTTCATTTGTCCCTGTGCTTCCTGCTCTGAGCAGCACTCTACAGTGGGTAATATATATCAGGAATAGGTTTACAGGAGCATGAAGATGAGTAGAGTAACCAAGGAAAGCAGCGCCACCTGCTGGCAAATCGACTAGTTGCAGCATGCAGTTATTACAATACAATATTTTTTTTCTGCAAACATTTTGCCGCATGACTGACAACAATCCTGATGATGATGTCTTGTTTTAAAACATGCATACTGAATGTACATTCACAGTAACGAAAATGTAATTTATCATGAAGGAGAAGGAACAAAAATCCAACCTTTTCATATAAAGCCCACCTTGCACAGGATCATTTGTGATGTAGACAGAATGGCAAAAACCTTTGATTTCATTCACAGATGATGCTTTTAATCTCAACCCTATGAGGGCTGAGTGGTGGAAATGATACACAGATTGTTGTATACAAGTATAAAAAAACATTTACTGGCTTGAGTGCTTTTTTAATGCCATTTTCCCCATATTATGAACGAAGATAAAGTGCAGGACGTATTTTAAAAATGTTCTAAGTGTGGATTTATTGTCACAGAACCCACTGGCAAATTCTCCTTATTGGCCTATTTGATCGGTTTTAGCTCCTTATAAATATGTCTCATGGTTTTTGGCCTAGCTACTTATTTGAGGCGCAATCCTATTATAATAGCTCTTCTGAATTAGCTTTCTCCTTCCTGGGCCTTTTTTGAAAGCATACATTTATTTCTATATTTATTTAAAAACTCATATTGTAATATATATATATAATATATCATTTATCACATGGGTTTGGTTCAGATCTAATAAACTTGTTAGATGTGCCATTTTACATTACAATATATTGAAGTCATAGTGTTGATATTTATGCAGATGGTATGTATGCATTTGGGAAACTATATTTCCACAACATGCTCTGCTAGTCTGAGGGAGAAAGCCTGGAATTGTGGAGGAGCATGCTGGGAAATGGAGTATACAGTGACCTCACTGCCACAAATGATCTGTGTTGTCATTGTGTTTTATTACAAATTTAGATTTATGGAGAAAATAATTATTTATTAAATATGCCTGCCTGGATTGGTCATCTGACAAACAGGGCAAATGACTGGTGGACCGGTGGCCGATAGGGCAACATACTTACTGATACTGCTGCTTCAGCGACAAATCATGTCCAGTAGTGTGTGGCCACCAGTTGGATACCCACAGCCACATGCTGCAAGAGTATAAAACGTGGATGTACATATCCAGCCAGAGGCCACACGTATGACATTTGGTCTTAAAGTGTCTGGACCAGTGGTGATCACAAGACATTTTATTTTGGTTAATAGGTACAGAATTGGGCATTGACATCAGCATATATGAGAACTATTTGCATCTGCTTTTTAGGCTTAGGGTATGCGATCTAGGCGGGACGATGCATGTTTGGATCTATACAATCCCTGCCTATTCCTGCTCATGTGTCTTGTGCCTTTTCTTCGCCATTGAGGATTCACCCCCCACAGCCCAGCTAGCCACATATGGGGGGCCTTCAGGCCAGCACACCTATAAAGTGGTATGCAGTTCCTATTTTCCCATAAAACCAAATTACCATTATGTGTATAAACTATTGGCCAAACAAGTGTGGTGTAGATGATACTCTGATCTATCACATAATGCAGCTCTGTGCCGGTGCAGAGAGAATTGTGGGTATATGTAACCTACCTAGCAATTGCATTTGTGCAGCTACAATTATATGTCAACCACAGGTGGACACAGCCAGAAGTGGATAGTGTTAAAGAAGCCAGTGTATCCTGGTATCCCTGGTCGACGTTGCCACCTTCCACACATTCTGGGCCAGCTACAACATGGACAGCTGCTACGGTCATCAGAAAAAGGTGCTACTCCGGAGAAGAATCTCCACCAGAGTAACGACATGACAAAGAATCCGATGCAGAAGAACACACTTCGTTGGGACTGGGCATGGTTTATATTGCCACTTTACCAGGGGAAGGCGAGTTGACATAAGACAGGAACATATGAGAGGAACCGGCACCAGACTAATTTCATGGGAAACAATGGGGAAGGAGCAACAGAGGTAAAGGGATTAGGGAAATCACACTTCCACGTAGACTAGACAGTTAGACACTCTTAACACACATACATATGGAAACAAGGTTGAAAACACAAAATGTTACAACTAAACCCCTGCAAATCAATGTAAAGTTGCAATCCCAACTACTTTCCTAAAAAGCAGGCTTTATATCAGTTACAGATAGCACAACTCTACTCCTCGAGGGCCGCAAGCAGGCAGACATTTTTAGATTTCTCAGTTTGAGCCCGAAGGCATCTCAATTAAGATTTCACTAAAATACTTGTTTACAGGCAAAGATACATAGAATTCCTAGCCTTGTTGTGGCACTCAAGAACTGGGCTTATAACTAAAAATCGTATCATGTGCTAAGTATTTGTTGATTACACATTTTTAAGTGGTATAACTGGTTTTGTACGATTCCGTCTCAAACACATAAGAACACTTTCCCTGGTTATGGATTATAATACCTGAAAAATCGCACTTTAGACTTTAGGGGCTTTATAAATTACTGCCAATTATTGAAAGGCCTGATATGATCACTTTATAGGCAACGATGGATGCACAACTTACTTTTCATGAGATTCTTCTAATAAAGTGGTCATCCTAGGAGTATATATACATTTTGTTACTTCTCACCTTTTGAGAGTTTCATTAAATATTTTATGTATCATTTATGAAAGTTCCCCCATCTTCCATTCATGCCCATCAGTGCTTTTAATAAGTGACATAAGAAAAAGGCACATTTTTATCTAGGACAGCTTTCAAGAATAACTTTGATGTCTAAATGTAATAAATACATTGCTCCGAACTGAGAATTTGATTCAGAAAACCTGACTGGAAGTATCTTATGTTGTACTATACAGCTATCCGTGTGGCTTTTTCGTCTGCATTTTGGCCAACAATGGCAACTATGCAAATACATATTGGGTTTAAGTTTAAAATGTCTGTATGCATCAAGACATTACAACCATAAGGGTTGGAGACCTGTGTAGGAAACTTCTTATTTAATATCCAAATAAACTGGCTTCTGCCTTACAAAGATGCATAGTTAGTAAGATTGATAAACAAAACACACAATCCCGTTGAGTTTAAGCCTTCCAAGGTATCTCTGGTGGCATTGATCCAGATGAAGGAAAACAAAATCCCCCCTTGAGCATGTTCCAATCACCCCTTAGGCACATGTAAACTCTAGTGGTGGTAGACAAAACTTTTTTTTTTTTACGAAGTATATAAAAAATGTGAAAATGATCCAAAGTGGTCACCTGTTACATAATTCTTAAAAAAAAAAATCATGGGATCAAAACGACAGACTTTAAATATAAGGGTTTAAAAACATGTAGATGTCAGCACCAAGTGATGCATTATTTAGGTAGTAATGGCACTGAAGTGTAAAGAAGAGTTTGCATTTCTGATCAGACACCAAGGGAGCCATGTGTTTGGAAGATGTAAAAGCAGGGAATACATTTGATAAGTAATGCACCTACATTAGCAATGGCACTCGTGTTGAAATTCCCCCAGTGACTGAGAGCACTCACTTTGCTAATGATGTATAATGCACCCATTATGTGTGGTTGATAATACCCCACTATCTCAGACCACGTTGCTTTTTTTCTCCACTTAATGTCCTTTTTAAATGTGTCTGCAACTCTAGGCAAACCTTTCTTTGTCCCATTCAGCAGTTTTATCCTTTAGTGTTTTCTTTATGTTTGAATCAGGTTTATGAGCCGTAGACCTTAATTGGTTCAATAGATGCAAATTATAAAGCAATGTCCCCTGGAAAATCTTTTTTTTTTTTTTTTTTTTTTAAAGAGTTTTTGAATGGCAAAGAGTTGCACAAGACATTTGTTTTTTGGAGGTAGAACATTCCTTAAATTGAACAACAGATGTTTAATAAATCTTGGAACTTTACTTTCTTTGAAGTGTAGCCGGAATAACAGAACCATCATAACAGACAGAACCATCATAACAGTTCTAAAGAACTGAACAGAAAGTTTATAAAACATCAATGCTATCACTAGAACAACTATAAGAACAAAGTGTACAAAACTCCTCGAGGCGCAGTTGTTTTCCTATCCCTGTTCACATCCAGACACAAGCAAACAGATATGCTATTTACTTAACAATTGCTGAGTGTTTCCGAAATCTATATGCAGAACAAAAGGGTAGAGAAGGGCTATGTTTGCATGTTCGTGTGTGTGGCCAGAAAAAATATTCTGCAAAATGCTTTCCAGCACCATAACAGTCCTAAGGAGGAGTTCAGGATACAATAGCAATGATTAAATAAAATATAATAAAAAAATGATGCAGAATTACAGGTGGTTGACAAAAGCTGTGTCAGACTATAACCCAATGAAGATTTATTATTACATTTTTACTTTAAGTTATAACGCAGACATGTG
Source organism: Spea hammondii (assembly GCA_029215755.1). Classification (NCBI taxonomy): domain Eukaryota; kingdom Metazoa; phylum Chordata; class Amphibia; order Anura; family Pelobatidae; genus Spea; species Spea hammondii. The sequence goes on along the minus strand of JARDYJ010000006.1, from coordinate 52,466,405 downwards.
ACAGGCTTATAAAGTTTCACAGGTCTAGGCTATGAACAGGTCTGTAGATACTAATGAGGGATTCTAGATTCTATAAAAGGAGCAAATTAAATCTTAGAGGTGTTTTGTGACACAAAATCCATGGACAGAAGTAGAAAGTGCGATAAAATATTCACCCATATTCTACAAATGGTGAAAAATACCAAGACTAGAACAAATAAAGTGCTGCAACGCCACTGTAACATTTCTTGCCTCCTGGGTACGGTGCCTCAAGCCGTCATATTGATCACAAAAAAACCCACAAAAAAATCCTATAAGGGCTGTATTGCAGATAGTATTACCTATACCACCGAAGAGGCAGCGAGTAGCACCGTCTGTAATAATAAAACTGTAAAAAAGGATTTTTAAAATTTTTTGTCCTGTAAATATAAAGTATAGGTTTTATTATTATGGGCAGTCCCACTCACTGCCTCTTAGGTTGTATAGGTAATATTACTTTCAGCCTGTATGGGATTTTTTGTGTGTTAGTGAATCTGGACTAATATATATGTTTTATCTGTTTTCCATTGCAACCTACATAATTTTTTTTTTTTTAAATACCAGTACTGTTCAATTGCTTGTGCTAAAGTTATCTCTCGCAATGAATCCAGCTGATGTAGTGTGAGCTGCGTATATGGGCATATTATTAGTAAATGGTGTATATTTCACCATCATATTCTGCACCCTATTGTTTCTATCACCCCAGGCCAACTAAGGAGCGTGCCTACCACCTAGATCCTGCTGACAATATTAGAGCAATTTGTGTTAGCACCCTCTACCATATCAAGGTCCAAGGTAGCTGCCTAATTTCCTATATTGTTGGACTGGCTTTGCTTCAACATACCAAATAACTATGGAAGATCGTCTTTGGTTGAGCTCAAAACAACCACACAACAACTTGTGTTGTTGATATGTTTATATCAACCATTACAGCTTCTAGGAAATCGCCCAGTCCAATACTATGGGTGCAACAGGATAGTCTCCAATCTCATCCTCTCATTACTCATCCTCTCATTTCTTCAGTGAATCACATATTCTCAGCAAATAAGATGGGAACAGTATCAATATCTATTCGTCTCTCCCTGCGACCTCTTGGATTACTGTTCTAGTGTTACCGTTCAGTGTGATGTCCCGTAATAGAGCTGAACAACTCCTGCAAGACGACTTTGATCAATAAGTGTGAGGTTTGGATATAGTAAGAAAAAAAAAACCATGCAGTCTAGACTGAAATGTGTTCAGTTACAGCGATACCTTCTATAAACTGAGCAGTGTACAAGGTTTCTTTACCCTGTTACTATATATTTGTTTGCAGCTAATACTATGTATCAAGCAATATAGTTAAAGTAAAGTGCTTTGTAAGTACTGCCCCCCAGGCTCAATTACAGTTGTGTGGTCTAAAATGCAAACCCCCTCCTCCCAGCACATGCTCAGTGAGTGTTTGCCCCCCCCCACCTTTGGTTAATAAGGACTCCAATATTCCTATTTTATTAATTAATTTGTTTTTGTTTTTTTAATGTGTATTTATAATATTTTGTTTTTTGATGTATAAGCTGTGGGATCCCCTTAACTTTTTCCCCCCTTTGCAGATTGCATGGGGGGATTCTGCAGAGTCCATCATATCTCTTTGATCTCTTTCTCTACCATCCAGGTAAATTTCATGAAGGAGATGTGTTTGGCAGAACAGATCTCCTCGCTCACCTCCAGTCAGCTTTAGGCCTGGCTCTGGTATCACTGGAGGGTGAGGGTCTGTTCAGACCCCTATGCACACCAATGGAAAGTGCTTCCATTGATTCAGTAGGAGCACTTTACTGCCACTCATTAGCTGCTTTAAGCGGCCGATAAGTGGCAACAATAGTCGTATCATCCAGGAGAAGGGAAACGGCGCTAACATGACTGCAGCTTCTGTGTCAGGTAATTGCTTTAAGTTTTTCCATTTTGGAAGAATGCATATTAAAGTAATCACAGAGGGTGTTACAGACTTTAATATACACTCTTTTAAAGTGTGTGTGTGTGGTGGGGGGGTGTCAGGGACACTAAACTGTCTCTTTAAGGGGCAGAGCCTGACCTTGGGAGAGGCACTCACACTAACAGACACTCATATGCCCACATACATCCGGACAGACTAACATATGTCCACACGGACACGTAAACTAACACACCCAGACACTTTCACTAAAACACCCAGATTCTCACACTAACACACCCAGACACTTACACTAACTCACACACACCCAGGGGAGCAAGTAAAACCAAGTGGCCCCTTCGCCCCTCTTGGGAACTCAAATCTTGTGCATAGATAGTACAGGCATGCAATCGTGCATCAGTGTTATATGTTCTTAATCTTATGATTCTACAGCACATTGAAAAATTAATAATTAACAATATCCGGAGCCATTCTTAAAATGTTTTAAATATTTTATTTTTAAAAACTATAGGCATGTCCTCTAGATCATAAACTTGCAAGCAAGGCCCTCTTTACTTAAAATATCAGTTTATCTTTGTCTGTCAATTCTAGTTTTATCATACTCTTTGAATGTATGAGAAGTGATGCATACATTGTTGGCGTTATATAAATAAAGTATATTAATAATAATGTTGCATATTCAGTTATGGGGCATTATTATGTTTAAGCTTTTCCGTGTGATAGCTGTGTTGGACGGAGACGATTTTAGAACAATGGCACCCTCTGCTGGTCCTGTGTGGTTATTGCATACCTTAGAATACAGCAATTATTTGATCAGGAGTACTGAATTACAACTGAATTAAAATGCTATGTGACATAATTTACCAAAGCCATCTTTTGATCACCTTCGTTTTTTTTATAAATTAACCCCTTCATGACAGTGGCTGCCAGAGCTTTTTTGACATTTTTACTGTTAATAATTATCTTTTATTTATATAGCGCCAACAATATATGCATTGCTTTTTAAAGTGAATTACTCTTGTGGTGATGTGCTGAAGGACATAAATTAACCTGTACAGAGCCTCCTGGAAACACTACAAAAATTAAGAAAAGTCCCAGCACATTCGATATGAAACAATATTTCACATATCTTTATTTTATCACATCACAAAATCATGTACACTCACTGGCCACTCAGACAAATTATCCACACATTAATGCTCTCCCTCATTCAGACAATTCATCCACACATTAATTTATACTCCCTCATCTACCCCCTTCCCCCCTTTCTCACTATCTACCCTCCCTCTCCCTCCCTTCTCATAATCTACCCCTCTTTCCCTCTCTTCTCATAATCTAACCCCGTCTCCTTCCCTCCCTTCTCATAATCTACTCCCCTCTCCCTCAATCACTATTATCTACCCTTTCCCCCCTTTGTAGTTCACTTACCCTCCAGAAGTCCTGCGGTGAGAGCGCAAGGCCTATGTCTCCCTGCTCTGCCGTGGTGCGCGCTGCTTCTCTGCTGAGCGCTGGAATATGACGTCCTATTCCGGTGCTCTGCACAGGATTACGGGACCCACAGGTACAGTGTCTGACCGCCCTTTCTCTGTTCAGTTCTGAAAGCATTTGCAATGGTTACTCATACCATGCAACGCAGAGGCAGTTAAATTGGGTTTTCTGCTTATGTCATTCTTAACTCAACAAATCTATAACTGGAAATATGTAAATTGAGTTTTGGATCTCTAGAAACACTTAACATAAGGTGTTTACGAGATAATTGAAGCTCTTGAAGAATCAACTATGAATGAATAATCATGTTTAAATTTCCATCACAATAGGCCAATTAACTTCAACCCTGCAATTTTGAGCCGATCTATTCCTGTATTTAGGTTTAACTATATGGGGTAGAAAGGGATCTTTATGATAACTTAAAAGAAAATGTGTACTTTAAACATAAGCACACTTTTCAAGCATTGATTTTTCTTTCAAGGCATTAACTTGATCACTAAATTGATGTTTTTTTGCTAGTATTTTTTCCCGAATTTATGGTTTATATTAAATGTTGTTTCAACAAAATGATTTCATGTTTGCTGTGCTGGAAGCTATAAGAGTAGGGCAACCAATGTATGCCTGTCATAGGGACTACACTGAAAGGGGCTGTTCACTAGACTTGTGTATTCAGATTCGTATGTTGTGCATTTATTTTGATCTCTTTGGTTTAGGAAATGGACAGTGGACCCAGCTATGATTTTACTATGATTTTATTTTATTCTGCAGATTAGAACTGAAGTCAAACCTTAAAAACAATTGATGGTTTAAGTAGGATCCATGTTATTGATATACAAGGTGTCCCAAGCCACTGTGGCACGCCAACAGTTAAATGTATAGACACCTGTAATGCCTTGCTAAACCGATCAAACTGTATTTACAGTAATATGTCTCTACCAGCAAACATGAGAACTGCCATAATCTAAACACAGCTGTGAACCATGCAAGCATTTTATTTAAACAGTGTGAATTTTCAGAACACTTTCAAATTACAGTAACCACACCACATTCAACAAGGGATCAACACAGCTAGAATCTGCATCACAATCAATGCCGTGGCCAGAATTTGTACTGAAATATTTAATGTAAACAATCAGCTCTTGGTTTATAAATGTATCTCTTAAAGGTGCTTTCCTACCTAAAAAGTAACATTTTTTGAGACCAAATGCAACATCTTTCATGAACTCTGGAGCATTTTACTGCAGTTAAATAATGCAGCCATTTTTTGTTTAGTTATTAGGGTTAGAACATGAGACTTCTGTCTAATTTAGCTCCTCCCCGATTCACTCTACTGAAAGAAAGGGGCATACCATGGTATGCTTCTTGCACATGCTCAATAGAACTTCTATTTAAGTCAATGAGAGCTGGGCTGCCGACACTAATGTTTTGGTATTAAATCAGAACTTTTTTGCTGGTAGTATTAATAACTGTATTTAAATTATACTATAAGAACAGTGGACATTGTGCAAGCCAACTGTTCACATGTCTTAACTAAAATGTAAAGAGAAAGTCAATTTGGACACATTGCAACAACATACCCAGAGTGCAGAAAATATTGCTAACATTAGATGACATTTATTATTATTATTATTTTATTTTTTTAATAGCGCCAACAATTTACACAGCGCTTAATGCAATACTATATATTCAAGGGGTATGACATGACGAGAATTGACAGACTAAGACAAGCCGATACATTTATGAAAGTTAACATTGTATCATTTTTTCTGAGATGATGCCGCTGTGTGGCTTAAGCTCTTTGGTGCAACCACATATAACCTATAATTTGAAATGCAGGATTTGCACTACATTACATTAGATTTGCGATAGTTATAAAGGGCATTTACTCTACGCTATGATGGATTGTAATTAAATGAAGATGAAGTTAAATAAAATCTATGATACTTTAGACTTAATATAGCTAGCCATGATTTATTTGAGCCTACAGCAGCAAGTATGACCTAGGTGTAATGGTCCGGCTAGTGAAGACCTCGGGATAGGAGCCCAGAATCCAGGGGTAGTACACAGTCCAGAGGTTGAAAAGGCAGGCAGCAGTCAAAGGGTTAACTGGCAACAATCTGAGGTCAAAAGGCAGGCAGCAGCCAGAGAGTTATCCGGCTATACAGTCCTGGGGTAAAAGGGCAAGCTGTAGACAAGGGGTCAGGAACGAAGAGGTCAAAAAGTAGCACAGAAGTAGGGTCACTGTGAGAAACCCTTGCTAGGTACTAAATATCTGAGCACAGGCATTAGGGTTTCCAGGGCCGTCGGGCATGATGTTATGCATGATGTTGCAGGCCCAACCACCAAAAGTAATAAAGGAGGTGGCGCTGGCTTCATGGACTGAAGCGCTGCCCCTTCTGCTGCTGTGCCACCCCACTGCCACAATCTCCAGCTCCCCATGTGGACACAAGCAATGAAGACCTGGGCACCAGAGATGGCAACAGACACCATTGCGAGGAGGAACATCACCCTACATGATACCGAATGAGCATATTCTTGCTCATGTATTTTCTAAAGAGTTTTTGCAGAAAAAAAGATAGAGTGTTACCATGGAATGCATAGAACTGATAGTGGAGAGTCATGACTATGGTTGAAAAACTCTGAACTTCAATGAAGAGGGAGAGAAAATCAATCCAGTATCCAGATACCTCATATCAAGTCAAAAGAGTAATTTAAATGGTGGTTAAAATACACGTAGAAAGTTCAGTTTAACCAATTTTGTATAGATAAATATAACCATCATAAATATAAAATCATAGGCCACCCACACGGAATAACTCTAGCAGGCGTCATGTGTTTTTTTGTTTTCAATGTTGGAGTATCGCAGGGGATAGAGCTAAAAAGACCATGACTGTAGGACAGTTATACGGGAGGTCTCTGTTCTCCCGACCCATTCACTGAGTTATTGGTAGACAAGGCAGCCACTGGGGACACTGTTGGATTTAGTTTTTTGTTATTTTACTAAAATACACATGTTTTGAGGATGTAAAAAAAACCCAATGTGTAAGATAATTTTTACACATTTTTATGTATTTATGACATTTTACATCCCAGCACCAGGGATGAAATTAAGGCCCCTGCAGTACAAAATGGTCATTATTATATAGCTTTCAAAAGCTCTTCTGGGGCTAGTCCGTTATTCTGTAAGTCTTCACCAACAAAGGTTCCCACATTTATTCAATTAATCTATTAAAGAAATTGACATCTAAAATAATATATAAACTTAAAGTTATAAGTTAACTGATGTTGGTGGTTATGGAGCAATAACCAAACTTCAAAACAACTCCTCAAAAAATGAGCTTCATCCTTAAAGTACTGACATGGCTCTTAGATAGAACAGAAAATGTATTTACAAACAGTTAACTGGAATGAAATGTTAAGGAAGGGAATAGCAGGTTGGCTTATGGATGCTACATTCACTTTTATTAACCAAAAAAATATTTGACATATATCTTTTCCGATGCCAGTTAATCATGTAGAAATCTCTGTCCTTAGTCCTCAAGGGATGGAACCAGGTTTTCTGGATATCCCAGCATGTACTCCGGCAGCTTAATTAAAATGTTTTGAACTGATTTAAAGTTTGCTGCTTCTTGGCTTCTCCCATCAGACAGTGTGAGAGAAAGAAGCCAAAGAAAATACTTTAATATTTGTAAATATCTAAGGGGCATATTACTCTGCTACTGTAATATAATGTAAAATGGGGACAATTCACGCATCATCCTCTCAAATCCTTCCATGGAGTTTTGGATTACGACTTGTGACCAGTATCTTCCATCTTCCATGTTTCACCCAAGCAGGAAACCCATGAAAATGACCGCTATAATAAGACAGACTTGGGTAACTAAGTGACTAACATAGTATATCATCGCATTGTTTTCAAACGGAAAACATCTTTCTAAAGCTGAATTAACAGCAAAACACCAACTTACCCTCAATGTAAATGCACTGTTGAATATAATTGATTGATAATCAGTGTCACGTCCTTGAGCCAAGTTTACTGGCATTTTACTGAGATTAGCCTTTTAGGTTAAAAAACGTGCAACTGTAAATACATACCGTGTATTGTTGAAAATGTCAGGTAATCTGAATAATACAGAACCTGGGACAATTTCCGTGATGTTAAAGACTTGTCTCGTATTTAGTTTGGGACAATTGTTTGTTAGTTTTTCTATAGCTACAGCTGAAAATTAAGTTCTTCATACTCTCACTTAAGGTTTCTTATACCGCAAATGTGGACAACATTTTTTTTAATGCGTAAGAATTATGATTCTGTCCACTGTGATACCGCGTGCTTTATTACATAGTTTATGATGTCATGTACTATAATTTGTTTGCACTGATGTCATATGTTATGTTACTTTACCATGAACTAGTGTGAACATGTAGAAACAAATAAACTTAAAGAAAGTATGTTTCCCTATAAACGAGACTTGAGCCAAGATCCTATGACAAAGGTTTGCAGACATCTAGGGAGAATGTATCACAGAATTAGATTACACTTTGAACATTTTCTCCAGATTTAACATGATTTTGAAATATCAAACTTTATTTATTTTTTCTTCAAAAAACCTCGTGGGGTTTTTGCATTAGTCAGAGAAACCTAATACAAATGCAATTCTGGATTTTTGGAAATGTCAGACAACCATTATTGCACTTGAAGTGCTCTTTTGTAGTAAACATTTATTTTCAGCCTTTTTTAATTAATTTACTATGCAATATATTGTAACATTTGATTTTTTTTTTTTTATTTAGTCTATGCCTCCATACAGCAATGTCTTCTGGCCTAGGTTGCCAGGTCTTAGGCAATCAGGACATTTTGAAAATATTTATAATATATTGAAATTAAGCGAAAATTCCGAGAAACGTGGTCCACTACATGCTGGGATACACTACATTCTAAGCATATGGTGAAAAGAAATACGTTAAAGTAAAAAAAAAGTTTACCTGTCAAAAACATATGAAAATTTGCATATATCTGTAAGTACATTCTGTTATAATTTAAGTTGCTGTCAGGGAAAAAAAGTTAGATCCTATCTTTAGAACCCTGTATAATTCAACCTACCCTATATAGATACAGAAGAGTATGAAGTCTGTTTTAGATGATATTGTGCAAGTGACTTTGTGTGATTAACTTAAATGCCATCATTGTATGCTATTATTAGCTCAATGTCCATTACATTACATGGGTAGTTGGTGTAGTACATCGGTCACAGTAGAGTTTGTAAAGAATGCAGCAGTTATAAAGATTAATGCACAAGTCCATAGATAACATCACAGTTTGTAAAACTTGCAACAGCTCAAACAGTCAGGGCCGGCCTGACAATGGAGCCGAGTGGGGCAACCGCTTTTTTTTAAAGCGAAAGCGAAAGAGAGAGAAAGGGGCCGAGTGGTTTTTGCTTACCAAGCTGTCAGTACCCGCTCGGCGCCCCTCTCTTCCTCCTCTGGAATATTTCCGGCGCTCAGCATTACAAGCCGGCACCGAGACCGAACAGGGAGACTCGCCACAGGACTGCTGAAAGGTAAGTACGGGGGGGGGGCGGCAGGGACAGAGGGAGAGGAAGGGTAGATAAGGGGGGGGCGGCATTTTAAAATTCGCCCCAGGCGGCATTTTGCCTTGGGCCAGTCCTGCAAACAGTAGTGATAATATAGTAAAAATTTGACTTGTGCATTTAGATTCATACAAACCTTTTTTGTTAAAGACGTTTGTCTAATTTGTGCATTCGTACAAATCTCCAAAAATAACAAGGAACCCCAAACAAACAAGCAAAGAACAAAATACCTCGAAATATCGTCTGTCCACTCAATTTTGCTTGCCATGTGCATGTCTAGGAAGAACAGACAATTAGTGGAGTCATTAGCATTACTTGGGTGGTATTATATGAGACCTGTAACAAAGGAGTCCCCAGTAAAGACAATGGCAATGGCCCAGCCAGCAGAAAGAAGAGCAATAACAGGGCCCAGTAGCACAAGACCTCTTGGCTGCCGGGCACCATAAAGAGGCCCAAGGTAAGAAGACTGGAAGAAGTCAAGAAACGCCATACATTGACACATTAAGCAGAGCATAATAGGGGAGAAGGGTATTCATAGTTATAGAGACAAGCGATAGGGAACATTGTTGCAACAGGTGCCTTGGATATAACTTCAAAGTGGTGGGTGTAGCCATTAACAGCAAGAAATAACCTAATGAGGAAGAAAAATCAGCCGAATCATGAGAAAAGGAATCCAAGATGGCTGCTCTCAGGCTATATAAATCAGTTTTATTTAATTAAATAACAAAGCATGTAACTTTACAATGTTGATTGAAGTGAGATCAACGTTTGGAGAGATGCTACGTACAGCTTTCTCTGTATGTTTTAGGTTTTCAAAGCTCTGTCTGATTTTTCTTTTTTCTATGAAATCCAGTAGATGGAGCTGTCAGGTTGAATTGTTACATTCACTTTTTATATTTATTTTGCAGTTCCCTGAATGACCAACCATAGAGAGAAGCTCAGTAAAAGGAAATGGAGAATACCGTGAAGAGGTCTGTTTTTTGTTTTTCAAGCCGTGCAATATAAACAATGCTTTACTGTGTAATTGTTTTGTGCCTCTATGCCGAAAGTGTCTCTTGAGAAGAATATCAGGACCATATCTCAACCTGTGCAATTCTTTCCAATTTTCTTCTCATCAGGTAAGATTACAGTGCATTTTATCTTATTAGATTCAAGCTTTCAGACACATGGTCTGACAGAGATAATATAAAAAGTTCTACAACTGCCAATTTTATTAGCTAATATTTATATCTTAAAAAAAAAATAATCGGCTGTGTATCGCAAATAATTTTCTTACAATTTAGGCAGATTAATATTGTAAATTTTGTTTTTGTTTTTTTGTTTAGTGCTTGTAACAGCATTATAATAAGTATATAATTATTTATGTTTCCTTATCTATCCTCTACCCAAAAGGGAGAATAAAAAAATCACAGGACAGCTTCCCATATAATATGGTAATCCCAGATGGATATGATGTCTCTTGTAAGTGTTAGGGAGTAGACAGCATTAATTTTCCTAGGAAAAAAAAGAAAGAAGAACATTCCTTATGGCCAGAAAATCTTATTTTTGCTTTGCGATGTTCTTTCTTAATTGTGTGGACAGGCTTTCTCGGAGAACACCCTTTTATCTTACAGTATGTTTGGTATCTAGCTGTCTTATTAGCATCTTGCATAAGTTTTCACAGAAACAATTCTAATTTTCTCTTCGGAGAATATTTAATATTATAAAATAAATAAAATACATTTCATATATGGACTGATTACCCAGATTATATTGAATAGTAGTGATTTTGTTTTTCTTCTAATGTGCAGGAACAAGAGAACCACTGAAAGAGAATATGAGGTTGGGTATTTAAATTTTCCAGGGCGTTGTCAAGTAGCAATGTACTAATTATATTCTAGTTATGCCTATTCGTCTCGGTACTGAGGGAATGGTAATTGAAGCTAAATTGCACCGCATGGTTTTTACATTTCAGCTGATTTTTTTTAGCTAATGTAATATTTAACATTAACAATGAAGTTTTTTGTTTTTTTTTAAAGAAAACCCGTTTGCTTTGTTTTTCTGATTGTGGGTGTGGCAGGAGGACAATGTTTTCTGCTCAAATTCTGATCATGTCAACTTCTATAATTTACAACCTTAAGTAGAAAAAGCAACAGAGCAATAATAATAGACAATAAATGTATTCGGTGCCATGGAAAAAAATATAGATCAGGAATTTCACCAACACATTTTTTAAAAACTGTTGCTTAAACATACCAGCATTGCTAATTCTGGATTAAAGTCAAAAGACATGTATCTGCTAGCACATGTAATAGCTCACGTGTTACCTTGTCCATCATGTATGTTGATGCTTATCATTTATTATGAGGTCATACTTTTTTGGTATTTGTTGTAACTTTTTTGTAGCTCATTGATTATAGTAATGTTTGGGATTGTTCCTTAAAACATTGTGCTCTTCCGAGAAGGCTTAACTAAAATAGATCTTTAGTTCTTTAGGTCTACCTTAAAGAACATGCGGTATAAGGCCGTATGTCCTCTTTTCGTCTCCACTATCTACCTGTTGATTGTGATAGACAATCTGTGGGTGCAGGTGTCTGCGCCCTTTTCTAGCCTGTGGTCAGTGTCCCAAATATTTTAGCAACTGAAAAAACATTGTATTATAACAATAAACACACTAGATGGCTGTGGAACTTATTGCAAACTGTTTTTTTAAGTGTTATTAAAAATACATTTTATATTGTGTTTATGTTAATTTCATATAGAAGAATACAGATGTGCCAATTAGTTTTAATTACAAGTAACAAGCTGCCCATCTTTGTTTTAATCTGAACTTGCCTTGTGTGTCACACATTTTCCCACTGATCAGTAAAAGTTTCCTTTCCACCGGTAGTTTAAAAGCTATAATCACTTCCACCCACTGAATGTTAGTCATTCCTTCTAAAACGACCAATAACCTGGCTATTTGAGAAAAAAAGGTGCCATATTTTCCAGCGTGTGCCTTCCTTGCCTCCAAATATATCATTTGGAATACGTCGAGGAGTGCAACATAGTTTGATAACAGTTTGGATTCCATAAAATGAAGCATGTAAGAAAAGCTGTTTTGTTTTTTGTTGTATTTATTAGGATCGACAGAGGTTTGTCATTTTTTTATCTTACTAATCATGCAACTAGGTTACCATTTCAAAATTGTGATCCAGTTTGGAATCAGGTAGCATTTATAAGGTCAATATCCTTGCAGTGGCCCTAAATTTCGAAATGCATTTAAGCTTAACTATTTTGTCTTAAGCATAGAGAAACACATAGCATTTTTGCATAGTCTAAATACATGAAAATATTAAGTACAACAAAGCCTTGTAAATACTTGTGTAGATTTTCATAAGAAGTAAAGAGATATGCATTTCATATTGGTGGAAATCGCTAGGTTTTCTCATGGAGTCAAATTGTCAAGCTAGTGATGGATGTGCAAGACAATACAGTTTGATCAACTCTTCAGCACTGTGTAAACTTTACATATAATGTAATTGGAGTGTTTTTTTGTGGCATTTGTTAAAAAGTAGTTATGCTATATATAAAATGTTTTTTAAGGTACCATTTTTTAAGGGTAGTGGGAATTCAGCCATGGTTGTGCTAGAGCCCACCAGCAAGGTGTAGAATACTGGTGTAGGACCACAAGCAATAGAGTCCATACTTCAAGTACAAAAGAGCAAGGCAGTAGGCGAAATCTGATGGTTGAGATTCAGGAACTGAAAGTCAAAGCAAAAGGTCAGTAATCCAGACTTCAGGTTTTATGTAGGCCTCCCCGAAGAATTCGTCATATCCGAGAGGTGTGACTACAGTGATTGGATAAACCCAGGAGGCATGGCTAGAGCTACCTTGGTTTCCTAAGGTCATTCGGAGAATTTAAAGCTATGCCTGCAGTCAAGCCAAGCAGGGCTGACATCGACCTGGACAAGTTACTGTGTGACCTGCGAGCAGGTAAATTGGCTTAACACAATTTATCTCAATGTGGGCTAGCCTTAGCATTGGGCTTCTTTTCCACACTTGCTGTGTGACGCAACAGGGTGTCTGTAATGTCACCGGCATCTCATATGAACAGAGGGGTTAGTCATGGTGGTCATGGAAAGAGGTGCTGTACTTCAACTATTTCCCCTAGATATCTGTCCTTAAAATGATCATGGTTCTCAGCCTGACATGCCTTTGCACTGTCAAATGGTCAGATTCCTTTGTTATTATCTACTCAGTCATCAGCAATATTCAGCATTAAATCCCACAGCATTACGAAAACAGCTTGCAGTCGTCCCTAGATTGGTTTATCCAGGCCACCGTATTATTGTTGCTAGTGGGAGGCAGATAAGTGAACAATTCAGCGGCATTTAAAGTGGATATGTCACCTGCAAAGCTTTTCACTATTATTATACTATTGTATTAAAACTGCATACATCTGTAGTATGTGGGTTTTGTTTTTCAATCAGAGTAATTGTGTGAGAGATGTTTTAGATTTGCTTGAAAATTCAAGAAATTAATAACAATGTTACCTTGCCCTTTTACCATTGCCGGATCATAATCCAAAAAAAGTATTTTTAAAAAAAGTAATTTTAAGGTGTAGTTTTTTTGTAGTCCAAATCACGCTTTATCCACCCACAACACCTTCAGTGCATACCATCCACATTTGATTGAATCTAGAGTATTATAATGTCAATGGCTGAAAGTACAAATCTGATGACTCTCAGAAAGGATTTGGCTTCTCAAAGGCAAGCAGTTATGGGGATGTTAAAAAACCACAGAACAAGTATATCTGAATCATAAATCTTCTACTTTATTCTTTTTATTTATAATCCTGCGATGTAAATGAGGAAAAAAAACTGTGTAAATATTCTCATAGAAATTACTTTTTTCTCGGATTACTCATCGAGGTCCCCTTTCCTCATTGTGTCACTTTTGGGTACTGTGACACTGTACAGCCTCAGGGAGGTGTTTTGTTGTGTTTTTTATGTATAGATAATGTGCAAATTGTATGTATGGGTCCCTGAGGTGGAGCACTTGGACAGCATGATGGGCCAATGTGCCAACTCAAGTTTCCAGTCCAGGATTTGTATGAGACCTGCATCCCGTACAGGTGATGGACATATAAACTCCCTCAAGGGACCCTTTTGGAGAGACTGTCGAGGGTAGAGGAAGTTCCCATGTGCTCCCAGGGCAAGGAAAGGGCCCTAAAAATAAAAAAATCCTGAGCCAAATGTGGCATTACCTACCTGGACCTGTGTGTTTTGTCTACAATGGGAGCTTCGCTTTATTTCTATGATTTTGTTTTGTGGATTTTTTGTTTTGTGAACCAGTAAATATAAATGCACAGTTTACTGAAACTCTATTGCTCTAGAGGATCGTGCAAATGAAAAAAACCCTCAGCTACAGGGTTTTGGCACAGTTCATATATCGAGACTGACAGATCTGAATATTTGATATAAAGAACAGTATTTTCGGGTCACATAAATAGACATGAGACATTCTCTGTAGACAAAGGGTACTTGCAGTGTAAAGTGGGTTAGCTAAGGTTATATAGGCTTATTGTTTATAAATACTTTAAAATGCATGTTTTTCTCACATCATAGTCGTAAAAAAAACCCCTGGGTATATCAAAATATAAGAAGTAGCATTATCAAATGACTCATAATTCAGATTTTTTCAGAAATTTCTAATATACAATTGACAGCCAAATATCCATAATTGTCACACATAGATGACTAGGAACGTTAACAGACGTCTCCTGCAAGTAATGTGTTCTAGTGGACAGGCCATGGCCAGACCACCATCTTCCCATCTGGAGATGTAGGTGGATAATTGCTTGCAGGGAATGGCCAATTCCAAAGTATTTATTAGAGTTGTGATTTTATTTAGAGTTCAATGAACAGTTACACATATTCCTATCCTTGGGGACTGTAGATACAAGCACGGGTGGGTTTCACTGCCGCGCGCGTTTATTCTACCGCACCTAGCCATTCCTCTAAGCTTTGTGACAAAGCTCAAGGGGATTTGTTTTTTTCAACTGTGCAGAGAACCGGAGGCTACGTCTTCGTTTGGTAATAATTTGTCAACAAGCGTCTACATGGGGTATGATAACATGAAAACATTATGTGTGTGTAATCTGAAGAAAAAAAGCAAATTGCATTTACAATTGAGGAACATGGTTAGATCTTTTACCTGTCTGGGTATTCCACAAGCTGTTTAAATGTGAAAATGATATAATTTTTAATGTGGAACAGATGCAAGTATTTTTCATATACATAACAGAATAGTATCATGAAAGCTAGAAAGTTAAGGTTGGATCTACAACAAATTAATAAATTAACCCTCAAAGAACAACTGTGTGTGGTTAATGTGTACTTTGAACTTGTAAACTCCATGGTTCAATACAGCGGAGCCAAAATTGTAATAAATACATCATGTTTGAGATATCATTTCCGCTTAAGGACATGTTTTAAGTAAAGTATGAGAACAACTGAGTCACAGCTGTCAATCTGAATGTTAAGCTTTTCAGTGATATACTGAAAATATCCTATAATTTCTATTCTTTGGTTATTCCTACATATTATTCACTTTATGCCATGGAACATGACAGTTTAATTGATAGCGATTTGACATATGTTGCCTATTATTATATTACTAGTGGGTGGTGGATAAATGGATTGTGGCAGGATAACCTTTAAAAGTTTGAATGCTCCCCCCCCCAACAGGGTGATTTTTACAGTCACTACCCCCTTTATCCCAAAGAGTGGGGTTTTTCTTATTTTAACCCCCGCACCCCAATGGTATAATAACCTGTAAGGCTACTTAATCAATTAATAACCCTCTTATCCCACTGGGAACAAGGTGAAGGATGAGGGAGAGGCATGAGATGGGTTTATTGTTATCAATTAAACCCCCATTCCATGAAAAGAGGATGGGCGTGAGTGAGGTAGTGAGGTTAATTAAAGGGCAGTCATTGCCCCTTTTTAGGTTATCAGGGGTTCTGTTTGTTATTTTAAATAATTTACTTAATTTTTTTTACATTTAAATATATATGGTATAGGCGTATGGGTTGTTTAGATTTGTTTTCTGAGTTTTATGTAAGATATGTGAGTTATGATTTAACTTGCATGCCTTTGCCTGCAACTTGCAAAACATAAAGCAGTGAATATACAATGATATGGTAAGTATGAGCATCAAAGTGCTTAACTCAACTTCTTAGTGAACGGACCCAAAAAGATTAAACAATACCTTGTTAATAATTAAACATAGAAAAACACATAAACACCTATGATATGCATGTGATTAGAATGCCCAGTAAGTTTTTAAACGTTTACATCTATTTTTTTCCTTAGATTGCTTATGTTATTAGGGTCTTTATAATAATAGCATGATATTGTGAAATCAAAAATCAGTCAATCCACTCAGCCATACTTTATTTTTTAAAGGCTTTAAGCTATAGACTTCCATGAACACATGGCGGGGCATGCTATCCAAGAACAGTTGCCCAGACACATTTTTGGATTACATTGTATCATTCTGTATTCATATATGTTTTGTGCCAATTTCAGGCTCTTATCAATACAAGAATGTAGCGCATATAACATTTTGATGGTAACATGTAATATTTTGACTCTGTCACAGTACATTTCATTTTGCTTTTCTAAGAAATTGTTATAAGCTCAAAGCCTGGATCAAGACAGAATAAGTGCATAAGGATATAATAATTAGCTTGTTTTGGTAACCAAGTCTCATGAGACCTACAGGTTATTCTTTACTCTGGAATAAGGCTGGCAGACACTTAGTCAATTCAGTTTTATGTGTTAAAGAAGGGGATAAAAACAAAAAGCTTTAACCTTTTAAGTCCCTGGGATATGATTATAGAATATAGCATTCTATAGGATGTTTACATAGGATATAGTGGATTATAAAACATTTGGGTACCACAAGTTAGTAAAGATAATGGTGATTTGAGCTGACGCCAAGAGGACCTGACCTCCATCAAATTGCTAGCTTCATAATTCAATGGTAGGCCACTTAGGAAACAAAATCAACTAACCTAGTCATATCACAGCCTGGGTGTTTTTGAACAATTACAATTGGTGAGCTTTGTTCTGCAGATCCAATACTATTTGGGGAAATGCAGTTAGTTACATTCTAACTCAGGAAGGAAATTGTAAGATAATTATATCTTTCCTGGAATAATTAAGACTTGAAAGGTACTACAGAAAATATAAATGGAAAAGGACAATGAAATAAACATAAATATGCTGTATTGTGGAGTGACAAAGAAAAGTAAGGAGTAGAACAAGGAAGGAAGAGATGCCTTGAGTAGGAGAATACAGGAAATAGATGACAAATACAGTAAAAATGATGGTACAAGAAGATATTTGCAGGGATGAGTAAGGAAATGGTGTACTGCATACAAAAGAACAAATATATTATGGTAAAAAAAAATCATAAAAATCCCAATGAATATTATAGTTAACAAGATTGTAAGCTTGCGAGCCGGGCTCTCTCCACCTA
Organism: Spea hammondii; assembly: GCA_029215755.1. Taxonomy (NCBI): domain Eukaryota; kingdom Metazoa; phylum Chordata; class Amphibia; order Anura; family Pelobatidae; genus Spea; species Spea hammondii. Next base: position 52,448,879 of record JARDYJ010000006.1, on the reverse strand, counting down.
ATGTATCGGTTTGTCTTAGTCTGTCAGTTCTCGTCTTGTCATACCCCTTGAATATATGTATTGTATTAAGCGCTGCATAAATTGTTGGCGCTATATAAATAAAAGATAATATTAATAATAATAATAATAATAATATAGAGAAGTGTAACAGGGGTTGCACAGAAAAGCCTCCAAGAGAGATGGTCCCACATATAGGTGACTGAGGGTGTGAGGTTTGTGAAATCACGACAGCCAAGTTAGTTCCTTTCTTAATCCTGGAGGGGGCACCCAAAATATAACTAACCCGGGGATGCTAACAACTCTAGAGCCGACCCAACGTTTCTACTGGCACTACACATGGTCTCCTTGTTACTTCGGGCTCATCAGGTCACAATCTTCTCTCTAATAAAAAGAGAAATGAGAACATTTTGTGTTTACATAATTTCCCATTATCTATGTAAAAAGTATAAATAGCAATTACCAAGAGCTGCTCTAAAGCCACCAAAAATGCAGAACTACACCCTTGAATACACACTGATGTTGAATCAGTAGCACACACGTAGGAGAGAAATTTACATTAAAATCTCTATTATGTTGCCTTTTCAGTTTGAAAACTAAAATCAGTTGGCATTCACAAATACCAAAGTATAGCTTCTAGTCTCAGGGCTTTAGATTTGATGTCTCAAGAGATTTCCTGATGGAGAGTTCATCTTTCACCATTAATAAAATATAAAAATAAAAACTTATTTAGAAAATTGGCCATTATTCTCCCTTTTTTTACACAAAGTGAGAGGAATTAAATGCACTGATTAAATGACATTTTTATTTCTAGACTGTAATGCTGTTTCAGTAGAACCTTCCTCAACCTTTGTTGAAATCATTATATAGAGCTGCAAGGTAACATAAAGAGCTAATAGTTTAAATAATTTGTAATAATTACGTTCAATATCGTCCCAGTGGATTCGCTCAACAATAATATACAACGATGATGGGATTATAAAACCATAAGTGCATGTATTTAACGTCTGTGGTTTTAAAGAGTACTGAGAATCAGAAGATCAGATGGGCCAATTGGTTCTTGGCACTCACTTTCCATTAAGGTCTGTGTTTCTGAAAAATTAATTAAACAAACACTGTAATGAATAAACCTCAAAGAAAAACAATTGTATGAGATATTCATCCTACATAGATTTCAGCACTGCTGTCAAGTTCTTTAAATTACAAGATCGATCAGTTCAAATAAATAAAGTTAAAATAAAGTTAAAATATTTTTATGATTGCTGAAGGAAAACTGCGGTAAAAAAGCAGTTACTGATTATCAACTTACAGGTATGCAAAGAGAGACACATTGTAACCACTAGCAGAACATATTGTCATACCTGGGAACTTTCCAGGGTAGGCTACCTAGCTGGGTTTTCTTCTTGTGATAGAGCGGCTCCCACGAGGTGGTAGTGCCTGCCACAAATGGACATGGGCCTAGGTACATGCATGGCTAGTCACAGAAAGCCTTAAGTAAATTGGGAGTAGGAGAGGAGGTGAGTGGAAGTAGGCATGGCCAAATACTGTTCCCCTCCCTGGAGAAAGAAGAAAGTGACCCCGAAAGTAATGCTTTAGCCAAAGACTCCTAGTCAAAAGCTGGAGAGTTCCCAGGTAAGCATTCAGTGCACAGGCTCATACACACATACCTGAAAATACAATGACCAATATGTTGCTTGGTAAGGTATGGTGATTGTTACTTTTTTTTTTTATGCAGTTTTACAACATATGAAGTAGAGAACTTATCAGCATGAAAAGATGGAGCAGATACGAATTGTACCACCTGGTCCAGACAGCTTTCAATATTTCACAAGAGAGTCTCTCAAAGCTATTGAGACACGCATTGCAGAGGAAAAAGCTAAAAAGTCCAAAGAAAAACAAAACCATAAAGAAAATGGTCAAAGCCCAAACAGTAACTTGGAAGCCGGAAAAAAATTACCATTTATCTATGGTGACATACCACCAGGGATGGTGTCTAAACCCTTGCAAGATCTTGATCCATATTATGCTAATCAAAAGGTAAGTCTCGTTTTGTTGGCACCAAGGCGCATTATGGTTTAAAGTTTTTTCCTTCCACAAATGCACAGCTTACCTTGCACATTGCATACGAATGCATCATTCTTTTTGTATGATAAGCTTGCTGGCTTGGGCTCTTCACAGTAAGGTGAAGGTTGAATCCTTGAAATGAAAACTGTTCTCCATACTGTAGCTTAAAATAATTCACCTAACAATATCACTTTTATCTATGCTCTAACCAACATTTCTACCAATTATTTGGTTTATCTTTAAAAAGAAATGAACTGAGGCAACTTGGTCATAATGCTGTTAGAAAATCATATGACTTTTATTTCCCACTTGACTTGAAGGCATAGTTTATGTTGTCTAGAGGTAGTCTGGGTGGCTGTAGAGTAACACGAGATGAGCAAGAGTTGTGTCAGACCCCAGTTTGGATATTAAAGCTCACACATTATACAGACCAACTGACTGTTTAGAGATGTAGGTCCTCCTGCACAACATATATATTCCAAAGGGAAGGGACCACTCAAGCTTGGCTAAGATGTGGCTTACGTTCATCCACCTCTCTCCAAGCAGAGGCCAAGCCAGGCATCAGACAGGCCACATCTCTTTCACTGCCCCATGTGTATTGTTTGGAATTAAAATCTGAACAGCTGCCATGTCTTACCACAGCACTGAAAAGCCTCAGGTTATAAGATGCTAAGAGATGCAGTATAGCATGCGGAACAGATACACTTTGTATGTATACTTTCCAGGACATGATAACCAGGATTATTCTCCTTTTTCTTCCAGACATTCATAGTGTTGAACAAAGGGAAGGCAATCTTCCGATTCAGTGCCACATCTGCCTTGTATATTTTATCCCCCTACAATCCTCTACGTCAAGCAGCTATAAAGATTTTGGTCCATTCATATCCTTTACTATTAAAGTGTTACAGTCAGATCTTTAATATTAGAAGCTGGAAACTTATTTTAAGAAGCCTTGCATTCATTTATTGTATCTGAAATAATACAGACTAAAAACTGTATTTCAAACTGCGAAAGTATGCAGCACATTTATGTTATAGTTTGAAATTGATGGGCTAATAATGCATAAGTGTTTGAGATAACCAAATTCTTACTGATAAATATAAAATTGCAGAGAGACAAGAGCATCAAAGTTTTTTTGTTTTTTTTTTTATTATTCTTTATTAAATCTTTTAAGAAAAATTATAACAAACATCCAACAAACATGTAAGTAAGATTAACTTACAATGTACATAAATAATAACAAAACTTATAATACATATAACATGTATGACAGAGCTCTATGATAGATGGTCCAAATGAAACCCTATATCTTTGAAGGGGGTACATACGTCTCTTGGCTAAGTAGAGAGATTGAACTCAGTTGAAGTTCTGATAGAAAAAAGGAAAAGAGAAACATTTCGTAAGAATCCGCTAAAAAACATTGGTTCCAGCTAGACCAGATCTTATTATAAGAAGCTGGGTTATTTCGAAAGAAATATCTCTCTGAAGTGGGCTGAATTTTAATTTGATTAAAGATTTCATCCCGTGATGGAGTCTTTTGGCTTTTCCACCGTCGCACAATACAAATTTTACAGGCCAGTAGTATGTTAATTAGTCATATATTATTAAATTCAGATGTTTGTGATAAGTCTAAATGAAACATAAAAGTCTGAGGTGACAAGCGATTCTAATACCTGTATTTATTAGAAATAAAGAACAAATTGTTTCCTTAATAAAGTCAAGATGTTGGCATTCCCACCATATGTGAAGATGAGTTCCTATTACTTCGTTACACCTCCAACAAAGACCATTATTAGTGTTAAACATCTTACTAAGACTATGTGGAACCAGGAACCAACGGTGTAATAGTTTGAAATATTGCTCATGCAAATTTAAGCAATGAACTGCTTTTCTAGTATGATACAAGGCTTTGTACCAGTTCTGCATCAAAGTTTAACAGACTTTGGGCCAATGACTCAAACTCTTTCTGCAATACCAGTTGTATATACCTACCAGTATGTCTGGATCTAGAGAGGACATATTTAACAGGTTCTCCAAATATCTTCTGGTCTACTTCTTTATTGGACCACTTCCAGACATGTTCCCTATGTGATTGCAGTCTTCTCCTGTTTGTTTCCATTTTATATAAATGTTTCTTCTCCAGCGATACATGCCTGTCTTCTTGTGGCATAGAGGATCAAAGAGTATACGGGTACTATATAAAACCTCACCCAGTTTAATTCAGTTTCCTTGTAATCCACCTAATTGTACCTGTGCCAGCTACAATGGGTAACAATGCAGAGTAAACCAAGAAACGCCGCTGCTACGCACAAGCATAGCGAGCCAGGGAAACATAAAGGGATGAACAGATGTTGTCCTAAGCCACAGCCACTGAATTTAGTCCTTGCTGTGTTTTATTAAAGGAAATATGAGTAAGTATTGAATTCTTTGTCAGCCATAAAAACTACATTCTTTCCAATAGCAGCTTTTGCATTCTAAGCAATAATTTGACAAAAAAATAATAAAGCATAATATTCATCAAAAAGTCATTACAATTTCCACTATGACATTTTCAGATTTTCTTTTGCTGCTAAAAAGAAAATTATTCTTACTTTCCTTGACAATGATTTACATTATTCAGCATCTTTATAATGTGCACCATTTTGACCAACTGTGCATTCATGACCATGCACTCCCCACCAGACTGGACCAAGAATGTAGAGTAAGTATTGCTTACTACAAAGAGAAATAGGGAATCTAAAGCATGTGTCAGGTCATTTTGAATATGTTTTTTGGGAATATCATTATGGGAATGTGTGACACCAAAAAGGTTAAGAACCACTATCGTAGGTCAATAAAAATGTATTGCTGACTAAGTATGCTAGAATTTCATGACAAAGAAACCCCAAAATGGGTTGACACTATTAAATATGGGCTGGATAATTTGAACAAAGAAGAATATACAGAGTTTTTCCCCATTTTAAGCATGATTGGAAACTGCTTTGATATGGAGTTTTTGCTTTATTCTGGATCAACAGCAGGGTTGTACTTGTGGGACTTGTGTTTTTACTATGTTACGACAATTACACTGTCAAAGGTGAGAAGAGTCCTTGAGTTGATCGAATGGAACTTGGTCATCAAGAACGTTACTGCATTTTGCAGAGAAACCCTCAAAAGAAAGTCACACCACCTAACGGCTTTAAATTTTTAGATACATGTTAAACAGGTGATTTTGCCAACATGCTTAAAATTATACAATAATCATTCTCAACATGACGCTAAAAGCCAGCGTTCAAATTAATGCACATGAAATACCATTAACAAGTACAGAGCTCTGAAGATAAAGGATGAGCCCGAGATGCTACCAGTTCCCAGTAATGGTGCTGGAAATATATTATTGAAATTATATTAAACTGAGGTACTGCTTTAAAGCTCCACTGATCTACATAAAACCATTTGTTTTTGGTGATAGGTACGATTTAGTGACCATTTAAAAGATTGCTTAATATAAATAATGATATAAGAACTTTCATTGTGTATCATTTCAGACGTACATTCACAGGGATCTATACATTAGAATCATTGATTAAGATCCTTGCACGAGGATTCTGTTTGGAACAATTTACTTTCCTACGCGATCCGTGGAACTGGTTGGATTTCTGCGTTGTTTTGCTGGCGTAAGTATAATTTTTGTATATAGGTTATGTATGGGTTAGACTGGGTTTGGGATAAGGCTACCTAAGGTAAGGTTTTCTGGACCATAGCATACCACGGTCAAGATCGATATGCAAAAAAAAAACAAGGTAAAAAAATGATGGGACTGGAACGCCTACATAATTTCATGCTAGTTGTGCGAAACAACAGCTAGTTGTGCGAGACAAATTTCCAAAGGTACATAGATTACTAACATCAATAATACAATGTTGTCCGCAGGGATCGGTTATTAAGTGCTACGGTCAATTAAAATATAATTTGCTTTCTTAGTAGTTTGCAACATCCTCAATCTCCATACAGGAGCCAGATGCATTTTATCTTTAAAAAATATTAAAATAGTAAATATAATTTATGCACTAATAAACATTCTTAAAATCTACTTTCTACTGTTTTCCACCCTTGTTAATAGGCAGAGTTGTGCAAAGCTGTAATATATAAGTGCATTTTCTTATCAATATTATATTCGCTGTTAAGCATGTTCTGTGGGTGCGGCTGCGGTCACTAATGTTTCTGGTGATGATGCAATACTTTCAATTTCCTGGTAATAGCTTAGATGTGTGGTGTGCAGGTTTAACAACTGGGTTTATGATTTGGCATAAAAAAACATAAACAGGCATAAAATATAGAACTCCAAAACAGTGGGCAATTGACGGGAAAGTGCCAACAATGAGGCCGATACAATGTTTTCATGAAATTTGGCAGTATCCTATTACAAAATCAAGAATCCTATCTAATCCTGGCATGGCTTTATTATTTACCGTTCCGCTGAATCACTGGTGCCACTTTATTATTAAACCCGCTGGGTACCTGTGCACCATTAAGCAATTAGTTATAGCTGTGTTACAAGGAAACAAACACTTTCATTTTAAGGCATTTTAAGGTATTATTGCAAGTAAGCTCCTCACAAAACAAAATCAGCAGGGTGGGTGCTTTATAATGCATATTAAATACTTTAAGGTTTTAGAATCCCATCATGAAATGTGACCAAAGACTGCAGGAAGTTTTTGGGACATGGTCCAGGAAGTTTGGGTTACAGTATTGAATTGTGCATAACCTGTAGAGGTGTTCTCCTCTTTCCCTTTTCTCTTTCTTTCTTCCCACTCTCTCTTTCTTCCTCTCATTACTGTATCCACTTTATCTTCCTTTCCTCTTCCCCTCCAACCCTATACTTAGTCTCCTTTCTCTATTTTTGCTCTTCTCTCATCCACATCATTTGTCTCCTTTCTCTCTTTATCTGTCTCTTCACCCGTATATTCCCTTTTTCTCTTTTTCTTTCCTTTCTCTATTTTCGCTCATCCTTATTTTCTTGTATTCACATTTTTCTTGAGTTTAGCAAAAAAAATTTTTGCATGGCTTTTTTATATTAGTTTATATTAGTAAATATATGCAGTGTAGGTATCTGCATCTACAATTGAGGACGTGCGTGATAAGTCATTTAAGAATCTAAAAAAATAGGTCTTCATTAATAAATATCTGCTATGGAAAACAGGCATCTACTTTAAGATGCAAGCATATATCTGCTTTATTCTGCTTGTGCTTTACAAAACCTATATGCAAGTGTAAAACAAATAGCATTTTATTTCTTTTTTTTAGGCAAATTACCATTGAAAGAGTTGTGTGCTTGTAATTTAATGTGCAGCCTGATAGTTTTGCTATAAAGCACCTTTGATTCTAACCTCAAATTAATCCCAAAAGGTTGATAAGGTCCTTAATACCTTTATTCTGATTGGTTCTCTTGTGCTTTACTTAATCCTGCTTTGTGTAGCAGTTTGCCTTAATCAGAACCTGTTTTGCAGAGCAGTGCCTATTAGCATTATGCTAAAAACATAACATAAAACCGAAAAAACTGTTTTACAGAAATGAAAAGTTGGCAGATTGTTCTTCTCTGTAAATACATTATGTGTTTCCGGGCTCCATCGATCATACTTCTATACACATACTTCAGGCAGACCATTTGTGAGTTCCAGATTCTGTATCCCATCATGTTTTATGTAACCAAACGAGTTCCAATCCCCCCAAAAAATATTATTGTGAAATAATGATTTGAGCTATCAAAATTCTACAGGTGTGTAACAGAAGTCGGAAACCTAGGCAATGTTTCAGCTCTTCGAACTTTCAGAGTATTGAGAGCTTTGAAAACGATTTCTGTAATTCCAGGTAAGTAGTAATTGGTGTGACGTGCTAGGTCCCTTGTACACCCAGCAGTGTCTGTCTTTGTGTTTGTGCGTGAACTCCACTTGTTTTACATCAGCGGTATAAAGAGCTAAGGACATTAATACACAGATAAGAAAAGAAACATTTAAAATCATTTCAATTCACCATCACATTTTAGGTCTGAAGACCATTGTTGGAGCCCTTATTCAGTCGGTTAAGAAGCTCTCAGATGTCCTGGTTCTCACAGTGTTCTGCCTGAGCGTATTTGCACTAATCGGGCTACAACTTTTCATGGGACTCCTTAAAAATAAGTGTTATCTGTGGCCTACAGGACCTAATGGTGAACCTCTCAACATAAGTGACCCAAGTGAACTTCCTGAAAATGAAAGTAAGTAATATTTTTATGGACACACCTTGTTATATTAAATAAATCAACATATAATAGTAATGCTCTTATATTATGAGGAATAGCAAACATGTGACTGGTCCTGCAGAACAATGCAAACATTTTCTGTAGCAGATACCAACAGACCAACTTTAGAAGATGTCTTCCTGCACAGGGGCGGTTTTGGCTCCTTCACACATACAGCTTCTGACTCTATGTCCCTTTAACTAGTTAGATTTAGCATTTTTGCTTATCACAAATGGCTAGTAAAATAGACTCTGTTTTAGATGTTTGCTCAATAAAAATACACTCACTGGCCACTTTATTAGATACCCCTGTTCAATTGCTTGTTACCAGAAATAGCTAATCAGTCAATAACATTGCAGCAACTCAATGCCTTTAGGCACGTTGATGTGGTCAAGACAACTTGCTGAAGTTCAAACCAAGCATCAGAATGGGGAAGAAAGGGGAGTTAAGTGACTTTGAACGTGGCATGGTTGTTGGTGCCAGATGGGCTGGTCTGAGTATTTCAGAAACTGCTGATCTACTGGGATTTTCATGCACAACCATCTCTAGGGTTTACAGAGAATGGTACAAAAAATAGAAAATATCCAGTGAGCGGCAGTTGTGTGGACGAAAATGCCTCGTTGATGTGGAGAATGGGCAGACTGGTTCAAGATGACAGAAAGGCAACAGTAACTCAAATAACTACTTGTTACAACCAAGGTATGCAGAATACCATCTCTGAATGTAGAACACGTCAAACCTTGGATAAGATGGGCTACAGCAGCAGAAGACAACACTGGGTGCCACTCTTGTTAGCTATGAACCAGAAACTGAGGCTACAATTTGCACAGGCTCACCAACTTTGGACAATGGAAGAACGTTGCCTGGTCCGATGAGTCTCAATTCTAGCTGCAACATGCAGATGGCAGGGTCAGACTTTGGCGTAAACAACATGGAATTATGGATCCATCCTGCCTTAGATCAACGGTTCAGGCTGGTGGTGGTGCTGTAATGGTGTGGGGGACATTTTCTTGGCACACTTTGGGACGCTGAGTATCGATTTAACGCAACAGTCTACCTGAGTGTTGTTGCTGACCATGTCCATCCTTTTATGACCACAGTGTACCCATCTTCTGATGGCTACTTCCAGCAGGATAATGCACCGTGTCACAAAGCTCACATCATCTCACGCTGGTTTGTTCAACATGAAAATTAGTTCACTGAACTCCAATGGCTTCCACGGCCACCAGATCTCAATCCAATAGAGCACCTTTGGGATGTGGTGGAAAGGGAGATTTGCATCATGGATGTGAAGACCACAGATCTGCCAGCACCTTCCAGCACCTTGTAGAAAGTATGCCAGGAAGAATGAAGGCAAAAGGGGGTCCAACTCAGTACTAGCAAGGTATACCTAATAAAGCGGCCAGTGAGTGAATATATTTAGCACATAGTCCTACCTGGATTTTATTTCATGGACTGTTTACAATGCCATATTTCAACACTGATGTTTAAAAAAAAAAAAAATACAATGCAAATGTATTTATTAAGAACATATGCAAATATATATATATATATATATATATATATATATATATATATATTGTGTCATATCATCAATATATAACATGCATTCCAAAGATGAAACAATTGCTCATTTACTAAACAGAGAAAGGGTAGTCAAAAAAATAATTGAAAAAATGGGTGAAAAAAAGCTTTATAACATGTCAAGAATAATCAGGAGCACACTTCATTCACTAATGTATACAAGGGTTTATCTGGCAGGTGTTTTACAAAAGTAATTAAATACCCCCCCCCAAACAGATTTTAAAACCAGTGAAACACAATAGAGAAATTGAACATTGTAAACTCATCTAATAGCACATTTTAAGTAACACTGTTAAACTTAACAATGGGGGTGTGTTGTGCTGATATACGTTCCACTGGGTACATCATTTTCACATACTTTATTAATTTGCTTTGTTATAACTAGATCAATATGCCCTGTTTTAATTGCCAGACTGCAAACCTGAAAGCCATGTTTTTTTGCCATATGATCCATTATTTCATGTTTAAAAAGGGCAATTGCCAGATTGGTAAAAATGACAAGCCCTTCATGTGAACATACCATGCAAGCTGTAACTTGAAGCATCTCGATTTAATTTGTCTGGTTAAGATGATAAATGTTAATTAGGAAAGAGCAATCTAATTGTGTGTATTTTGTCCAAAGCATTTTACCGGAGGACTGATGTATTTGTAAATTACATTGTTATCAGGATGTGGTGATGTAATGCATTTTTTTTGGTTTCCACAAACAGGCTTGTATTACAAATTGGAAGGTCAGAAGGATCCTTTACTTTGTGATGCAGATAAATATCCACAGGGAGGGTAAGAATGCCTTTACATGGGCCCTGAGCTCATGCTTGTGAGCAACTTGAAGGATGACGCCACAAAACTCCCAACTTGTAGCAAGATGCCATAGTTTTCATAGCAAATAACAATTTTAAATCTAGAAATTACAGCTGGTAACCGAGTTGAAGAAGGGCTCCAAACTAAAAAGAAATAACTACGCAAAATCTAAATAAATCAAAGAGGCTCGACAGTCAGCATGTCTGCTGTAGCTTCTATCTCAACGGTTCTCCACGGGAGGAGAATGGGACACCACTCAACTTGACAGCATCTCAACTGTGTGAAATCATCATTTTGTGCTTGGCTGTGCTTCTTTTTAGTTCTTTAGAACACAATAAATCGGTTAATACAATCGGTTTGGTTAATACAAAGCACTGTTCAATTACTGATGTGATATGAATTAATGTGTAACTACAAGTTCATCAAACCTATTTGCTGAACATATTAAAGTATGGTAGATTCCCTGATGTGCCAGTGCAACCTGCACACTAGTTACAATCAATAATACGGGTTACAAAATCTATATAGCCTCTTACTGCTTATCTCCTACCTGGGATTCCTTTAAATCTTTAGAAGCAGACACACAGTAGCAGTTCTATCATGCCTAGCAATGAAAAATATTTTAACATATCCTAATATTTGTTTATATGTTTGTATCTATTTTAAATATAATTAGGAAGTGCCCAGAAGGGTATACATGTGTGAAAATTGGAAATAATCCTAATTATGGCTACACAAGCTTTGACACATTCTCGTGGGCATTCTTGTCTTTGTTTCGGCTAATGACACAAGACTCTTGGGAAATTCTTTATCAGCAGGTGTGTATATAAACTTGTTATCGGTTTGCCATGAAGTCCATAACTGTGTTTTGTTAACGATTGGAAAATAGTTTGATCAACTTCCATAAATGGGGCAGATCCAGAGCCTGGCTTTGCAAGGGAGCAGTGAAACAGAGGCTCACGGTCCCTTTATTTTGGGCTTATTAGAGGTAGGACTCTGTTTACCTCTGTAAATAAGAGGCAGGGTGGCAGACCCCATAAATTGTGGTTGAAAAAACACTGGTGCAGACCCCTAATTGCCACACCAGTCAAAATGCAGCCTTTATCCTATAGACACAGCTGCATTTGCAGATCCAGAGGGGGCAAAGGTGTGCTCTGAGAGTAGGGCTAAAGAGGCAAGTCCCAACACTCGGACTTACCTCTATCGTCCTTATTTCCAGGAGGCGAGGTTGCGTGGGGTCACGTAACGTCATATTTCGTGCCCCCACAGGAGTAGCTGCATCGAAGATGGACAGAGGCTTCACTTTTTTGTGTTAGTGTGTCTTACTGGGTATGCTAGTATGTGTGTCCGGGTATGTTGTTAGTGTGTGGGGAGGTATTTTAGCGTGTGTGAATATGTCTTTGGGTATTGTGACAGAAAGTCTGGTGCGGTAGTGGATGGGCTGTATATACAACCTGCTTTGTCTAAACTTGTTTGCCCAAATACAATTACTCACCTGGCCTATTTAGGGGGGTTTAAAAGGACCAGCTGGATGTAATTAAGTTAACATTCTTAATCAAGCCAAGAATGCTTCTGGACAAAACCTTGCTGGTTTATTTTGTTTGGCTGCAGTGTTTTGTTGGGAAGTGCCACACGACTCCCGCAGGGTCACGCAACGTAACGTTACATGACCCCACTCAACCTTGCCTCCTTCTTTAAATTTGAGGCATAAAGCGATAAGTCTGGGACCCAGTACTTACCTCTTTCTGCCTTCTCGTGAAGCATGCTGCCAGATTTCCACCTCTAATTCCACAAGGAAGGTTGAGGGTCAGCTTTAGGAATTTTGTGGTCCTACGCAAACATTTTTAGGGCCCCTAAGTCTACACAAGTGGTGCATATACCTCCAAACTAAGTAGTGAATGTTTGTTGTTTATATCCATAGTTTATATCGTAGTGATGCAACATCTTGACAGAACTGTGATAAAAAAGCTTGTTAAGGTCTTCTGATCACTAGGATCCATAGGACCTTGACTGGCTCTGAAAGCAGTTCATGTAATATGGTCACACAAAAATAGATATTAAAAGTGGCACTAGAGCAGAGGAAAACAAAGGAAACATTGGTTGGGACTTATTTTTATCTAGAGGGCTAAATATAACAGCAATGCTTTAGTGTCCAGCCTTTAGTTAAACAACAAAACATTTTGAGTGGATTGGTTTGACTGTGTGACGAAACTGAAAAGAGATTCATTGTCATTTCACAACTAAACTTGAGTATTACAAGAAACTTGGATGGATCCGAAATCAGATTTTGACGTGATAATTTTTTTTTTTATTATCAGACCCTACGAGCTGCCGGTAAAACCTACATGATCTTTTTCGTGTTGGTGATTTTCTTGGGATCCTTCTACTTGGTCAATTTAATCCTAGCTGTAGTTGCCATGGCTTATGAAGAACAGAATCAGGCAGCATTAGAAGAGGCAAAGCAGAAAGAAGTGGAATTTCAGCAAATGCTAGAAGATTTCAAAAAACAACAAGAAGAGGCTCAGGTAACGCAGTGGACATGTCAGGTAGATGTATCAAGATCTACTATATTTTGACAACTCATTTTATACCTCTGATTTAACCTGAGATGTGGCCTTCTAAAGCAGTAGGTGTTACCTGTGTTTTTTTGTACTTTTATTTTATATTTTATTATTTAGCCCTGTAATGGATGGGCTAATGAGTGGTAAAACATGTGGCTGATGATGCCCACAGCATCTGCAAACCCGAATTGTCTATATTAACTTAAACCAGTATGTTATTTCTATATATATATATATATATATATATATATATATATATATATATATATATATATATATGTTATTAGTATTCCTTAAGGCAATAATTTCTTATGTAGCTATGACCTGCCGGTTCTACAGGGACATGAGATCTCAGTCTAAAGCAGCACATTTTTAAAAAGTCCGGAGGAAAACATTTTTAACTGGATCCAGTATGAACCCATTCTTGATCTGTTCTCTACTGGACTGAAATATTTTAGTGTCCTCATGGATTGTTGGTCACGGTGTTTGACTATATTGTTCTAGGCTGCAGCAGTAGCTTTGGCTGAGTCACAAGCACTGGATGAAGAAGCTGGGCTAGATGAGTCTTCTGAATGCTCTTCTACAGTATCAAGGCTGAGTTCTAAGAGTGAAAAAGAAAGAAGGAACAGATGGAAGCAGAAGACACAGGTGACTTGTAATGGAGAGGGCAAAATGGATGGAAAAAGAACAGGATTGCTTTTTAGAAATAGCTCCTATATTTGTAACGATAGATTAATATGATACTTCATAGTTTGTGATCTATTTATTTTCTTAATTGCAGCTGAGTGTCAAAGGGTTTCTCTTTTCTCCAAGAAGAAACAGCAGAGCCAGCATTTCTAGCTTACGAGACCATGCAAAGGATGTAGGGTCAGAAAATGATTTTGCTGATGATGAACATAGCACTTTTGAAGATAACGACAGTCGAAGGGATTCTCTTTTTGTGCCTGGAAGACACGGAGAACGACGTAACAGTAACCTTAGTCAGATAAGCAGATCATCCAGGAATTCCGCATTACCTCCTATAAATGGAAAAAAACACAGCATAGTTGATTGCAATGGGGTAGTTTCTTTGGTTGGTGGCTCTGGTGGTACCCCTCAACTTTTCCCAGAGGTGATCATGGAGTCATCTAAGCATTTACTGATTACAGCCTATTTCTTATGTCTTTTGGTTGCTGACTGATTTTAACATATTTTTTAACCTTAGCATTAGCTGTGGTGTTACTTTGCTGTTCTGTCAACCAGTAGGATGGTGACCCACATGGCTTTTGAGGCTCCTTCCACGGGTGTATTAAGAACAGCTTGTATAAATTAATCAAGCTTATACACACACATATACAAACACAGAAAGCATCAAGTTAAGTTAAACTCAGTTGCCAGTCAAAGAGAAAGTAAGCTGACCCAGAACTATCTTAAACTCAAAACCGCTGCTCAAGTCAACAAATAAAAAAAACAAGAGGATGAACTTACACAAGCACCTCTATTCACAGTTGATCAGCACTTTGGTAGTCAACTCAACTCACAAAATATGTGCGCTAATGGAGACTCTATAATGGTAGATCCAATGTGATAACCCATGATTTAACATTTTGAGTGGTTTTGAGTTCAATCAGTATAGTCACCCCTGTAACTCACCTGGCAACTCAAACTTGAGTATAGAATGAAAAAGGAACCTGAAATAGGTGAATTTATTTTTACATTGTGTACAGTTATTTTATAGTGTCGCTTAACTGAAATGGTTTCTTAAAACATTATAAACAAATACAGTTATTGATTCAGTGGCTTCCCATTTATTTCTAAGCTATCGTTTATGCTTAAAACGGCAGCGTTTACATTAGATGACCTCTTCTTACATTCTTATTTCCATATAGAGTTGCACTAATATTTAAGGTTTTTTAAATAAAATTTGTGAATTTTTCTCTTATGTAATGCTACTTGTGTTACAGGAGAATACTACAGACACAGATATTTACAAAAGAAGGAAAAGTTCTTACAAACTCTCCGTAGATGCTCTTGAAGGCTATAGATTGAGGCAAAGGGCTTTGAGTACTGCTAGTGTACTTACAAACACAGCGGAAGGTATACTTGTATACTCTCACTAGCCGATTTTGGGTGTATAATTCATTTTTATATGCATGATAAACGTTTGAATTCTTATGGAATATTGATTATGTGCTAGTCATTTGGATAAACTTAATTGCTCTAAATTATGAATTAATACTATTGACCCCTTAAGGACAATGGGCGGTCCCTAAACCCGTTGAAAACAATGCATTTTGAGCCCGTACATGTACATGTGATGTAAACACTAAAAATAAGAAATTAAAGTAACAGTGTATATTGTAATGTAAACAAAAGGTACTCCTACTTCACTGTAACAATTCTATTGAATCTGCTGGTAATGTTGAAAAAATAAAAGATAATGTTTTTCTTTTTTTTTTTTTTTTTAAATCAGACCTCTTTTGTTTGTTTTCAGAGCTAGAAGAATCCAGACAGAAATGTCCTTCTTGTTGGTATAAATTCGCAGATTGTTTTTTAATCTGGGACTGCTGTGACGCATGGCTGAAAGTAAAGACGTTTGTCGCAATGGTCGTGATGGACCCATTCGCAGACCTGGCAATTACTATCTGCATCATATTAAACACTATTTTCATGGCCATGGAACATGCTCACATGACGACACACTTCAAGAATATGCTGACAGTTGGGAATCAGGTAGATACATTTCTATTAACAGAACTCTACTCTTCTTGTAGAAGTCAGAGTATAAGTAAACTTATCATAATTTTGTGTATATGCATTAAATATATAATTTCCATAAATATTTACATAAGGAATATGTATATTAACAAAAGACCTGGTTGCGGACCTGGTTATGAAGTTGCAACTCTTCCCCATGTCCGTCTTATACTTCATCCAGCTGACTTTAAGACCTGCAGTCTGATAGTGTGAGATAATATCTTAACGGATAGTTTCACTCATGGATATCAGTACCATCATTGTAAATTGTTAATCTACAGATCTATTGATCTTTGTTTTATATACACGGTGTATTTACATAGACTATGTGAAAAACAAACAATACATATAGCCTCAGGGCCGGCCCAAGACATAATATAAGACATATAAAATGCTGCCCCCCCATTATCTACCCTTCCTCTGCCGCCCCCCCCATTATCTACCCTTACTCTCCCTCCCTATTATCTACCCTATCCCCACCCTTGTACTTACATTTCAGCAGTCCTGCGGCGAGTCTCCCTGCTCGGTCTCGGTGCCAGCTTGTAATGCTGAGTGCCGGAAATGACCTCATCTTCCGGCGCTCAGCATTACAAGCCGGCACCGAGACTGAGCTAGAGGGCTCGCGGAGGAGAGAGAGGGGCGCCGAGCGGGTACTGACTAAAATTAGCCACGTCACGTTTCAGTAGGTACTCATTTAACCCAACAATTGCGGGTTGGGTAATGTTACCAGTAAATCAGAAAGTTGGGCAAAGTCTGTGATCCAATTAAAATGTTATATAACGGGCATATGTGTTATTTACTATTGGTACATTTGACTCCGTCTAATATCTATATTGGAATAACCTCATTTTGCACCAATACTGAGATTATAGTTATATTCCATTTTATTGCAACATATTTACAAGTTATGTAACTGAATAACATAACTCATTTTATTCTTAATTATGCAAGTAACTAATATTATGATTTCAGGTTTTCACTGGGATTTTTGCAGCGGAAATGGTTTTCAAACTGATCGCGTTGGATCCATACTATTATTTTCAGAAGGGCTGGAATATATTTGATTGCCTCATTGTGTGCTTAAGTTTAATAGAATTTCTGTTTCCTGACAAAAAAACAGGAGGGTTCTCGATCCTTCGATCCTTCAGACTGGTAAAGACTACTAAGATTATATATATGGAGAGACACAGAGACCATTGTAACAATATATCTGTTTTTCCTGTAAAATGTTGCTAAAATATTTTGAGACCTTTTTACTTCTGTTGTGTTATTTAAAGAGGAACTCCCATGGGGTTTTTTGGGGAGCAGGGTGGAGGATATAGCTGTGTAGGGAGTAGATTTGGAAAACTGCTTCATAGAGCTCCAGTGTTGTCCCTCTCAGCCAGCAGCGAGGTGACAACCTTTGATCAGACATCCCAACGTGAAGCCACATATTGCCGAAAATGTACGTGATTTGATGGCTTTTCTGCAATACCTGTCCGCCATTTGGGGTGTCGGCTGCCATTGGCAGACAAAGATGTCAGGTGCCTGTTACGTGAGGCCATGTAGGGTCAAAAATGTGCCACAGTTTGCAGCTTTTGTGCCAGTATGTAAATGGAAGATTACAAGAGCACTTCAGTTGTATATAAATATACATAAAAAAAAATGCCAATGTCGCATTAACTATTGTTCAATAATAATCTATTGAGAAAACATACTTTTTAAATTATCTAATACCTTTCTTATGTTTACATTTAGCTTCGCATTTTTAAGCTGGCAAAATCCTGGCCTACTTTGAACATGCTGATCAAGATCATCGGTAACTCCGTGGGAGCTTTGGGAAACTTGACCTTAGTGTTGGCAATCATTGTTTTTATTTTTGCCGTGCTCGGGATGCAGCTGTTTGGTAAAAATTACAAGGACTATGTTTATAAAATTGCACCAGAAGATTGTAAACTTCCACGCTGGCACATGAATGACTTCTTCCACTCCTTCCTCATTGTGTTCCGGGTGCTATGCGGAGAATGGATCGAGACCATGTGGGACTGCATGGAGGTTGCAGGACAAGCTATGTGCCTTGTTGTGTTTATACTGGTGATGGTGATAGGAAACCTAGTAGTAAGTATATTATTATATTAAATAATATAAATTATTGTCTGTTCTGGTATGTGGAAATTAAAATTCTAAAATGGAATGCCAGCTTAAAAGTATACACTATATGGAAAAATTATTGGGACACCTAAATACATACACATTAATATTGTTGTAGTTGGTCCCCTCCTTTGCAGCTATAGCAGCTTCCACTCTTCTGGGAAGGCTTTCCACAAGATTGTGGAGAGTTTCTGTGGGAATTTTTGCCCATTCATCCAGTAGAGCATTTGTGAGGTCAGAGACTGATGTTGAACGAGAAGGCCTGGCTTGCAATCACCATTCCAGTTCATCCCAAAGGTGTTCGATGGGGTGGAGGTCAGGGCTTTGTGAGGGCCAGTCAGGTTTTTCCACACCAAACTCATCCAATCATGTCCTTATGGACCTTGTTGCACTGGGGGACAGTCATAGAATAGGGAGAATAGAAAGGGCCTTCCTCAAACTGTTCCCACAAAGTTGGAAGCATAGCATTGTCCAAATTGTATTGGTTTGCTGAAGTATTATGATTTTCCTTCACTGGAAGTAAGGAGCCAATCCCTGAAAAACAGCCCCAGACCATTATCCCTTCTTCACCAAACTTTACAGTTGACACGATGCAACAAGTAACGTTCTCCTGCCATCCGCCAAACCCAGAAAAGTCCATCAGACTGCCAAACAGAGAAGCAGGGTTTGTCATTCCACAGAACACGTTTCTACTGCTCCAGAGTCCAGTGGCGGCGTGTTTTACACCACTCGATCTGACCATTCCATGAAGCTCTCGCCGCACAGTTTTTGTGCTGATATTGATGCCAGTGGAAGTTGGGAATGTTTCCGCTATAGAATCAGCAGAGTGTTGGTGACTTTTAAGCACCATGCGCCTCAGCACTCGGTGACCCCGCTCTGTGACTTTATGTGGTCTTCGGCTTCGTGGCTGAGTTGCTGCTGTTCCTAAACGCTTCCACTTTCCAAAAATACCTTACAGGTGACCGTGGAATATCTAGCAGAGATGAAATTTCACAAACTAACTCATTGCAAAGGTGGCATCATATCACAGTACCATACCTGAATTCACTGACCTCTTCAGAATCACCCATTTAAAAAAAAAAAAAATGTAAATACAGACTGCATAGCTAGATGCTTGATTTTACACACCTGTGGCAATAGGTATGATTGAAACACCTGAATTCAATAATTAAGAAGTGTGTCCCAATAATTTTGTCCATATAGTGTATATATGTATAAGAAATAACAAATCATTCATTGGAGATAACAAGGAATAGTCAGTGTTTTGGTTTTTTTTTACTGAAACTAGCCAATGTTTATAATTCATCTCACGCTTTCGGTATAATATAATTATTTTTACTTTACGATTATTTCTATTTTCTTCCTAGGTCCTTAATTTGTTTCTGGCTTTACTGTTAAGCTCGTTTAGCTCAGACAATCTTTGTGCTACAGACGATGACAGTGAAATGAATAATCTTCAGATTGCAGTGGGCAGAATACACAGAGGGGTGAAGTATGTGCGAAAATGTTTGTGTGAATTTTTTCCAAAATCATTCATAAAAAAAAATACAAACAACCCAGACGGAGTAAAGAACATGAATGAATTCAGAGGAATGAAAAACGATTGTGGCTTCAACAGCACTATTATTGAAATGATCAAAGAACAAGATTGTTTAAGGGATGGCAATGTCACGACAAGTGGCATAGGGAGCGGCGTGGAAAAAGATGTTGCCGACGAGAAAGGATACAAGAATATCAACAAACTGTGCCTTACTGTGACTGTGCCTATAGCTGTTGGAGAGTCAGATTGTGAAATTCTTAACACAGAAGACATCAGCAGCGTATCTGATCAGGAGGGAAATAAAGGGGTAGGTTAATGATAAACTCATGCTCATTTAACCCCTTAATGACAAAGCCCGTACATGTACGGGCTCAAAATGCATTGTTTTCAATGGGTTTAGGGACCGCCCATTGTCCTTAAGCAAGGACATGAAGAACTGTCTTCATGTAATGTAAACTAGAATGTAGAGGTGACGGAACCTTCTGCTTTAGAAAGCAAAAACCTTCTATGGCAACATCAAAAGACATACTTTTTTAAAAAATTAATTAAAATGCTAATTTATGTGAAACTCAATAGAAGAGTATAATTGATCCCTTTTAACTGGTTGAAAATAGGTATCCTGAGTCAAACCACTCGTTTGTAGAGCAAGTTATGTGGCATTAGACGGTTCACTCATCTCGAATGTATTACTTATACCATCAAGACAATTCACACTTCATATTATTTTGCCAGTGTATCAAAATTAAAACATTAAATTCCTTCTATCTTCTCAAAAAGTAAACACAGAAAATAAATATATAATATAATGAATAGGGGAGGCAACATATCACAGAAACTTGTATTAAATGAACGTGATTTACAACACCAAGCTCAGAATTTAAACACTGAATAAGGTATTGCGAGATGTTGGGGAATAAAAAAAGAAATCAGAAAAATAAGTTTTGGGATACATGTAACAAACTGATTTTTTTTGAAAACCAGTGCATTAAGAAATGGATATCCAAAAATGTTTAACACCGGCAAAATATTATAAAAGCAACAATGTATACTATTTGTAATGAAATAACAAATGCATTGAAAAATGGAATATTGGTTGAGTAACTACATATTTTTGTGTTTTTATTTGAGAAATGTTCATATCAATTCTAGCGAAGAGTGCTTTATTTTGATGTTTATTGCTTCCCCTTCTCACTTCTCACAGGGTTGAAGGTGTCAGGAGTGCAGCTCTGGTGTCTCCACAAGTAATATATGGTTGTTTTACCAACCAGACTGCATGCTACTCAGCTATGATCTTTTCCATTCATTGCAACACCAATAATAATAATAATAATAATAATAATAATTTAAAAAAAAACAAAACAGTTATATGCACAACTGTTACCATAGCATGATCAGGCAAGACTGGCAATCCCCATCCCTGCCTTTGGATTCAGCCTAATATTTCGCATCACAGGGTTGGCCATTGTCACTCTCTGAATTTCGTACACAAGCATGATGCATTAAGAATCATGTATTTCGAATCATGTATTTCATCAACATTTTTGTTGATGCTGCTGTATACTTGTTGTATGTGGTAAGTGTATATTTTTGACCGCCACCATACTTCAATGATACTGAAGTGCATGCCAGATGATACCAGTAAGCAATGCACTCGTACTTATTGCAATGCCTGCAAGGTGAAAATGCAAAAGGGACATTCATCAATTTTCGAGAACAGCAAAATTTATTATAAAAAAATGAATGATAATAGTAACTGGACTGAAAATAGAAATAAACATTAAATAAAAGAAAGAAAATAGAAATAAAAGGAAAATTTTCTGAAGAAATCACAAACTCATAGGGTTAGTTTAAATTATAAAGTTTATATTTGAAAAAAAAATTATGAATGGTCTCTATTTGCATGAAATCATGATTCCATTAATGTTATAGTAATTATAAGGTCTGCCTGTATTTAACTAAAGGCTTAAATTCTAACATGTCTTTTTATTTAGTCCTCTCGACTGCTACATCATGAAACTCTCAATGTAACTGTATAAGTATAAGAAGGCATCCATTCCACTATATCTTATTGGGATATTTTAATTAAAGCATCATATCTTAGCTTCCTATAGTCTTTTAAATAAATACATTTTGTTTTCACAGGTGAAAATTACGTTTTGTTCGATGTTTCAATCAATATGTGAAATAACTATTTATTATGGTTTACTGGTTATATTAAAACAGTTATTGGTACTGGAACTAGGTTCAACATTACAGTCAGCGGTCAAGGAGATAATAAAGCTGAGGGGAATGCAGAGGATAGGCTGTAGGTTTGGTTTTTGGTATTGTATGTTTTAGTGAGTATTTAGAGCGAGAAATAATAGGACAAAACAAGGTATTCTAAAGCATACCCTGATACTAGAGTGGGTAAAAGTGATGAGAGCTGAGTATAGATGAAAGTTGAGATAAAAGTTGAGGAGACATTGGGAACCAGTTGAGGGACTGATATAGTGGGGCCATCGATAAACAGTGATGGTATTGCCTGGTCCAGGCTTTTGGAATCGCTTGGAGTGCTGAAAGTGTAGTATGGAATGGAATTCCAGTAATTCCAACAGAATTTCATTAGAGATTAAATTAGCATTTAAATTATAAGTGGTCTACGAGGGACTGGATGTGAGATGCGGAGAGAGTCAGTTTAAACACCAAGACAGTCAAGTGAGACTGATGAGTAGAATTTTCAACTGGGAATGAGGAGATCAAGAATTAAATATAGATAATATGAAATATACAGTAATATGTATATACAATGGAAAGATGAACGGAGAGGATCTCTTAGCGAAAAGATCCTGGAAGTATGCTAGTATTTTGGTCACAATTAGGTTGAAGTGAATTAGTGTCACTGTTTTTAGTTACTTTTATATACATAGAGGCTTGCAGCTTACAGTATAGCAGGTATAACTCGTCTCCATTGTTATTTCCTGCATCGCCAAGAACTGGATCTATTGATAGTTTCTAGATCACAGAGAGGTCACATCATTTTGAGATATACATTGAATCTTTATGGACCGTTTCCTTATAATCCTTTCAGTCAGGAACAGAAACAAATCAAATCCTCAGTTTGCTGGGATGCAGGAAATATTGTTACACACTGAGCTATAGGAAAAGGTAAGGGGTCTGGTTTATTCACTAAAGCAGCAGTTGGTAGGAGCTTTTCTATAAATTATAATTATGCAATGTGCAGGGCCGCTAGGGTTGGTCCTTCGTGATGTAGAATGAAGTGAGTGAAATCAAATGTCAAATTATTCTTCTTAGTGAGTAAACCCAAAGGACATTAAATGATCTGTCCAATATGGGATATATTTTGGGGAAAATAACCAAAATATAACCCATTTCCGACAATATCAAACCTTTCTGTTTTTCCTATGGTGTTTATAAAGGAGTGTGGGAGATACTGTATATAGATAACTAGTTTTCTGCTGCTAGTCAAGATATAGCAGGAGTCTTATGAATGACAATGAATTCCATTGATCTTATTAAATTAGGTTATCTACCCTTTTGGTGATGCCAGTCTATTAATAACCATTAGGTTATGTATTGTAATCATTTTCTCTCCTAAACAAGAAGACATAGATATAATAACGTGTCTGCTCTCAGTTTTCCTTTTGAAAGCCTTTTGTGGCTCAATTTGTAAAAATTGTTTCCCCTTTAATACACTTTAACAATTTTTTTTCAAAATTCACTTGGCACCCCAAGTCTACCAGTGTAACGTATTCAGATATTCATCATATGATTGTTGGGTTTGTTTGCAGAGGAGAACGCTGTCCAGTTCATCAGAGGGCAGCACAATTAACCTAAGGGCACCAGGCTCTGTAGGAGAAAGTGTGTACTTGGAATATGGCTTTGAACCTGGGCTTGAACCCGAACCATGTTTTCCAGATGGTACGTTTGATACTTTCTTTGAGTAAAACTTTTACTAAGCCATTAAAATGCACAAAACATAACAAAACATAATGTTGGACTGTATACAAGAATCATAAAGCCGTAGCAATATTTATTTTTAATATATTTAGGAACAGATGAGATATTGAAAGATGTAATAAACATGCATACATACATTTTTATATATCGACTGGTTTATGTTTAGATATACCTTCAAACCACCCCATTTTTCCTAGGACAGTCTTGGTTTTCAGGTGCTATCCCACTTTGTATGCAGTGGGCATAATGGGCTGGTTGGGGAGATCCTCCATTGGAATGGTAATTTCTGCTGCATGATTACAATATGTAATAGATCTCTATATACACTGTAATGTACCCATGATAACTGAATACTCACCGTTGACCAGGGCCTAAGGAAGTTCTTGATAATTCACTTAAACTCACTCAATTCAAAACAGTCAGAACTCTTATGTCTTTAGGAAGAGATCACCACTGCCCAGCACTCCTATGATTCAGGCTGTAACTAAGACTGACCCTGTCCCGGAAAATAAAAGTCCATCTTTGTCTGTTTGGAATGCTAGCAAAAATGTAAATAGTTAAAGAAAAGGAAAGCCAAGTTGGTGTATAAACTATAATTTGCATGATGTTGGGTATTTGTAGCGATGGCATGCAAACTAATAAAAGAAAGTGATACAAATGATCATGTCATGTTTTGTGCCATTTGCATGCCTCATTTGCCTGCCTGGCAATCTGAACTAAACATAGTTGGTGCCCCATTTAACAGATGCACGCTGAATATCTGCAACGTAACGTTAAGTTGATCTTTGGTTGAAGTTGTGGACTGCTGCTGCTGTAAAATAACATATACTGCCAAGTCACATACACTTGCAAATGAGTTAAGAGCCCCAATTGTGCGAAATTTTGTTGGATTTCAATGGGAACTCCTTGGTGTCACTGATTGGCTGCTTCAAGCAGCCAATAGGTGGCAAGAAATGCCAGACCACTGGAGTTGGAGGGCAGCTGCAGCAACTGGGCTGTACCTTCTTGGTTAGGTATGTTTTATTTCTTAATTTTGAAGAATGCATATTACATTAATCCCAGTCTACAATTTATGACGATGATCTACATTACAGATAACTGTAATCCTGAATCTCCTGTTTCATAGGTTGTGTGAATCGGGTTGCATGTTGCAAGGTCAATATTGAGGATGGAAAAGGCAAAGATTGGTGGAATCTTCGGAAAACCTGCTACAAAATAGTTGAGCATAGCTGGTTTGAATCATTTATTATCCTTATGATACTCCTGAGCAGTGGAGCCCTGGTAATTATCATACATAACAGCATTCAACTTAATAAAGTAAAAAGGCATGATTTTTTTATTGTTATTTGGATAAACAATTGATGTATTAACCTTAGGATGCAAGGTTACTTTTAGAAATTTCTTCCTTAAATTGTGAACCACAACATTTCATATGGATTTTGTCTTTCCCCAACATTTCAGGTGTCTAGCTGTGCTGGGGGCAGGGCTAGATGCAGGGATGGGTGGGATCATTACCCTGAAGGTGTGGCCAGAGCCAGGAGGGGACATGGCTAGGACAGGACTATCTACCTAATTTACCTGAGGAGCCACGTCCCAGTGCTTACATGTAGATCGTTGCAAGGTGGCCCTGTGGAAACTGCAATGGGGGTGTCTGCATTGATTTTACAGCTTCCTGGGCTGGTCAGGGGAGATCAGCAGATCTTCCCAGTTGGGAAATCAGCACTGTCCTGCAGAAATCAGGACATTATACTCTATAATAATTATAAATACTTTGCTTGCAGGCCTTTGAAGACATTTATATTGACAAACACAAGAATGTCAAAACCATTCTGGAATATGCAGACAAGGTCTTTACATATGTCTTCTTCATAGAAATGATTCTGAAATGGGTGGCCTATGGATTTGCAAAGTATTTCACTAATGCCTGGTGCTGGCTTGATTTCTTGATCGTGAGTGTAAGTATTTCTGAATGCCTTCCCTTCTAGTTACTTCAACGGTTATCCAGAAAAATAGCAAAAGCAAGCATGAAGTCATTGATGATGTATTATATAGTTTGTATGTCACTGCGTTGACTATTGATACAATAATGCTAGGTGCACGGTACGCTCATTTATATTTCAAACTTAACAATGTATATTTTGACTCTGGATTTAAAAATCTGAAAAGTATACATAAATGACAAAGCAACACAAAAAAGCTATTAACCATAGAAAATACAATGCTATGGGAATTTTTAAGGCTGATAGAAATTTATTTTTTGTTTTCTAGATTTCTTTGATTAACCTTGTAGCCAGTGCTTTTGGCTACTCAGAATTAGGGGCTATAAAGTCCCTTAAGACACTTAGGGCATTGAGGCCTCTGAGGGCCCTCTCACGTTTTGAAGGGATGAGGGTAAGTTGACATGAAGTATGATGTTTCTATTGTGTATGGGCTGGAAATGACGTGATCAGTGGCTTAAACCATATGGAAGCAGGGGTCACTTGGAACAAATTTAAGAAATTAACAGTCATAACATTCACTTGTTAAATGTTCTTTTAGATACAACCTAGTTGCGGTAAAACATGTGATACAATTTCAATAGAAGTAAATAAATGTAAACTCTGGAATTCTCTATTAAGATGTGTTAACAAATCATATCTTTAAACACTCTAAAAAAAATATACAAAACAAAAATCATTTGGTACGTAAAACAAACATCTGATTGAAATTTGTGTTTTTGCTGATATGTTCCTTTCATATTTAGGTGGTTGTAAATGCCCTAATTGGAGCAATTCCATCCATCATGAATGTTCTTCTAGTTTGCCTTATTTTTTGGCTAATATTCAGTATAATGGGGGTAAATCTCTTTGCTGGCAAGTTCTTCCATTGTGTCAATACAACAAATGGTAAAATGATATCTGCTAAAGAAGTTGCGAACAAGTCACAGTGCATGGAGATGGAAAGCCAAAATAAAAGTGTCCGGTGGAAAAACATGAAAGTGAATTTTGATAATGTTGGAGCAGGGTATCTTGCTTTACTCCAAGTGGTGAGTATTCATTTTTCTATAGTTATCCATGATGGTTAAAGTTATTTGGTACTTACGTGTACACATTCAAATATATGATATTAAGAGATAATTAATCAGAAATACCCTTACAATCAAAGCTGTTGTGTGTACTTACAGAGACGCTTTTAATCTACAAATGGAGAATCTTTGAAATCAAGAAGGAAACTTCTGGGTTTTTTTTTGTTTTTTTTTTAAAGACTACAGCTAAAAACTATAGCAAATATTAAAGTATTCTCTATTTTCACCCCAAAAGGCAACATTCAAAGGATGGACAGGCATCATGTATGCAGCTGTTGACTCGAAAGAAGTGGTGAGTATAGTCATATTTCACATTCATTGATATTTATTGATATTCTGTTGTGCGTATAAATCTTATTGTATAAAATATTTTATACATCTAGATGGGTCTACCTTATAATCTGCATAAAGTATAAATGTGCAGGGATTAAGGGTATGCTCCTTTTGTTATGTTTAGTTGTTTGAGAAATAACAGATTTGTGCTACCTTCAGATATACATAGCAGCATATGTCAGTCTTCTTTAGCGCAAAACAGTGCTTTTTCGGTCTTCGTATCTAGATAAAGCAGTGTAAAATGTACTCACTCTATGCCAGGGGCGTCCAACCTGCTGCAAGACTACATCTCCCATAATGCTCTTTCAGCTAAGGGGCTGTCTCAGGCGGATGGGAGATGTAGTCCTGCAGCAGCTGGAGAGCCGCAGGTTGTATAGATATATATAAATATGTTTATATAAATAGCAAGTTGAGAAAAGACTTGCGTCCATCAAGCTCAACCCTTTTCCTATTCCTTGTTAACCGCTGTTGATCAAAAAAAAACATTCGTTCTTGATTTCTCCTTGGATCAACAAGCACTAAATAAATATTAATTCCTATACTATCATACATAGCTCTCTATATTCTGCTTCATTAAAATAGTATCCAGGCATCTCATGTATTTGTTAGCACCACCTCTTCAGGCAGTGAATTCCATACTTTTATTGTCCTTACTGTAAACAGTTATTCTTTGGACAGAGCAGCGCATGCCATGAGACTCCACATATGCAGAAAGCAGTATATAATGTGGACATTACGTATACCTTCACGAAACAAAGCATAATAAATTAAGTTAACATGAGTGTATAGGATATAAGCAATATAAGCAGTTTGGGGTTCCTTATGGTTTATCTCTGTGAAGACGTAGCCTTGGGCACCAGAGACCCTAAGACTGGCCTTAATGATCAAGTGTTGAATATTCTCTTCATTTTCCACGTGTTTAATAAAATTACAATGGGTAGATGTTGGCCCCCTATGAGCAGATGTTCCAGCCAAACATCTGAGTTGCCTGTTGTATTTATTATTCATACAGCAGGGCAAGAGCATGAAAGAAGTAGTGAATGTTGATATTTAAAGTATGCTGATTTATCTGTTTGTTTTTGCATAGCTGGATCAACAACCAGAGAAGGAATACAATCTTTATATGTATATATATTTTGTAATTTTTATAATTTTTGGATCATTCTTCACTTTAAATCTCTTCATTGGTGTCATCATTGATAACTTCAACCAACAAAAAAAGAAGATAAGTAACTTTTTTTGCATCATCCTGTGAGATTGTTACTTTTAATGAGCTATTCTATATATTTTTTTTAAATAGCTGATGATACAGAGTGGTATAGAGCATGCATAGCTCCTCTCCAGTGTCATATGGTCACCGTCTGTCTTTCAAAACAAATGTAAAAAAATATATATATTTTTTTTAATATCATTAATTTGACATCTTAAGGGCATCACCTTTTTGGAGAATTTCAATTATAACAACACTTCAAACCAACAAGTGTGACATAAGGCCTTCACCTTAAGGAATAACTTTATGTTCTTGTTTTAATTAAAACTGGGTGGAATAACAAATGTTTCCTGGATCATATAAGTGTTTAGCCTACATAAGGTCAAAACATCACTTTCCATAAATATGGTACTTGTAACTAAATAAATAATAAATAAATAACTGTCATTTTTTATTAGCAATATGTTGATATGTATTTCTATAAATTTGGCATTAACACTCTACATGTGTTGTAACCAATCTCAATTTCATATTTTACTTAGGGGGACAAGATATTTTTTTGACAGAAGAACAAAAAAAATATTACAATGCAATGAAAAAACTGGGATCAAAAAAGCCACAGAAACCTATTCCTAGGCCTACAGTAAGTCTATTACCAGTATAAATAGTGGGGTTCAATAATATGAACTAATAGCACAATGGCTTCACTCTCTTTCATTGGTCTGCCCACTGTGACCAACAATGCCCATGGTCACAAACTTTTCATGTACAGAGATATATTAATTCCAGTGATAATTAAGGGGGAATCAGCAAATCTATAGCTGTGTTTTTGCTTCCGTTTTCAGTGACGCATTGTTTCTTTAGGGGCAATTGAATTTATCTTGTCACTCTTATGGGAACCAATAAAATTATAACCAGTTCTTCTAGTTAAGAAATAATAATAAGAAATATTTTTCAAAATGTTCCATGCCCCCACACACAATTTCACATCCATGCTCACACACACATAATTACACATCTATGCTCACACACACACAATTACACGTCCATGCTTACACACACACACACAATTACACATCCATGCTTATACACACACACACACACACACAATCGCTTACCCCTCCCCACACCTGCAGCTTTCTGTCCGGCTGCTCTCACACAGACTCAGTTTCACCGCGGGGTCATGTGACGTAACGGTCAGAAGGGCCCTTTGCAAACTATTTTGAACCGCTATGAAGAGACAGGAACAAGGGGTCGCTAGTTATGCCACTGAACTCAATCTACTTTCCAGCACTGAAATAGTTATCTGACGATATTAGGTGGTATGTACGCTGAGAATTTTTGACAAAATTGTTTAGATTTTTGGTGGGTAATAACACATTTCTCATGTAACCGATCTGCCCTAAATTCTCTGTATAAGTACCAAAACTGTTTATTTTCCTACAGAATGTGTTTCAAGGTATGGTCTTTGACATTGTAACCAAGCAAGGATTTGATATCATAATCATGATCCTTATCTGCCTTAATATGGTAACAATGATGATTGAATCAGATGGGGAATCTGATGAGAAAAAATGGAGCTTGCAACGGATCAACATGATATTTATTTTGTTTTTCACTGGTGAATTTCTCCTGAAACTGATTGCTCTGCGGTATTACTACTTTACCAATGGTTGGAACATATTTGATTTAGTGGTAGTCATCATTTCTATTACAGGTAATGTTTACTTTTTATTAAACAAATGTAAAAAAAATTGAAAGTGATGAAATAGTTATATAGGTCACATCTAAGCTTCTAAGCCACCACATTTCATTTCCTCCAGGGACCATGCTTCCTTAAAATCAGGGCGCCGGGTTATGACATCATATCCTGGTGCTCAACAATAAAGATTGGCAAGTAGGTAGGCCAGTGCAGAAGGTAAATATGGCCCTGAAAGAGGGTACAAACTATGTAGATTTTTGGTAGTTTTTTATGTAGTGATCGACCTTCAATGACCAATCCTCTGAAACTTTTATAACACAATTGAAAATAAATCATAGTAAGGCAAGAGAAAACAGATATGATCTGTTGCTTTATATCAAACAATCAAAAAGTTATAATTCTGCAGTAAACTATGTGAATGACTACATGTGTAATATTTTTTTCCAGGTATGTTTCTAGCTGACATCATTGAAAGGTATTTTGTTTCACCAACCTTGTTCAGAGTTATCAGGTTGGCTAGGATTGGAAGAATCTTACGTCTCATTAAAGGAGCAAAGGGAATTCGTACGCTGCTTTTTGCATTGATGATGTCGCTCCCTGCTTTATTCAATATTGGTCTCCTGCTCTTCTTGGTGATGTTCATTTACGCCATTTTTGGAATGTACACATTTGGCTATGTTAAGAAAGAAGCTGGAATTGATGATATGTTCAACTTTGAAACTTTTGGCAACAGTATGATCTGTTTGTTCCAAATTACAACGTCTGCTGGGTGGGATGCTTTGTTGGCTCCAATTCTCAACAGTGAGAAACCTGACTGTGACCCAGAAGCTGAACACCCAGGAAGCTCTGGTAAAGGGAACTGTGCGGATCCATCTGTCGGGATTTTCTTTTTCGTCAGTTATATCATCATATCATTTCTTATTGTTGTAAACATGTATATTGCAGTCATTTTGGAAAACTTTAGTGTTGCTACAGAAGAAAGTGCAGAACCTTTAGGGGAAGATGACTTTGATATGTTCTATGAAGTTTGGGAAAAATTTGACCCAGATGCCTCACAGTTTATTGTATACAACAAGTTGTCTGACTTTGCAGACTCCCTGGAACCACCTCTTCGTGTCCCAAAACCAAATAACCTCAAGCTTATTGCAATGGACCTCCCTATGGTAAGTGGTGATAGAATTCACTGCCTTGACATTCTCTTTGCTTTTACAAAGCGAGTTTTGGGTGAAGGAGGAGAGATAGATTCACTTCGTCAACCAATGGAAGAACGTTTTATGGCTGCTAATCCTTCGAAAGTTCCATATCAACCTATCACAACCACCTTAAGAAGAAAACATGAGGAATTATCTGCTCTAGTTATCCAACGTTCTTACCGGTGTTACTCCATCCGAAAAAAGTTAAATGTTGTAGCCGTATTGAAAGAAAATAACAGTAAATCTTTTAGTGATCAAGTTACAAAAGAAGATTTAAATAAATATAATGAAATCCTGCCTGCTGATAAATCAAACTCATTCACCTCGTCAACCTCACCACCTTCCCATGACAGCTTAGAAAATGAAAATATGACAACACAGAAATAGACTATGAATACTATGAAAGAGGCATACAAAATAGTGTACTCTGACGCTGTATATATGATATATAGTTTACAATTTGTAAAGGCATCTTTAATTGTCAACAGATCTCAAGTTCAAGGTCTAATGCCAAATACACCTTATATTATTGATGATGTATTTAGTGCCTATAAAACCATACAATAATGACATTTTGTATACAAACATTACCTTTGTGACAGGTTGATGAGCTTACTGAGGGTATTACTTTAATTACAGAGAATTCATGCCATATTCCTGCTCTCTTGTAATTTATGAATACATGGCTATATATTAACAACCACACTCACCAAAGCCACACTTTGTTTATCATATGCTTAGTCCGGGCAGCGTGTAGAGCTCTACGCGAAACGAGTAGAGCTCTACACGCTGCACGGACTAAGCACCGGGGACTCAGAAGTACCGGTAAGTTGGGGGGGGGGAGACAGGAGGATCCAGGTCCCCTGCATCGCTGCTGGGGATCTGGATCTTAGTCTCATAGTCAGACCTAGTTGAGGTCTGATTATAAGACGACCCCGATTATAAGACGAGGGGTATTTTTCAGAGCATAACAGCGTATATATTAACAACCACACTCACCAAAGCCACACTTTGTTTATCATATGAGACATGGTGTTAACCTCTGCTTTATCACCTAAGATGCCCCAACAGTAATCACTCCTTATCATACCACATGATGCCCATAAAATATATTCTGTAATGCAATACCAACGACCATAATCTCCAACTCAAACAACTTCATGCTTGATTGGATTTCAAAAAATTACCTATTCCATGCTCATATGGATCAGTGATACAAAATGTGAAATGTACATGCTAAGTAGAGCTTAGCTTATTCAAACTGTTGAACTAAATAACCAAGCTGACGCCACAAACCTAAGATATAAAAAAAAAAAAAAAGGACTGAAAGTGAAAACTGATGTATTCTGCTGGGTGACACATCGCCATTCTTTTTTCTTTTAAAATAAGACAAACCCTAATGAAGATATTTTATAAATCATACCGGAGTTCTCTACACCACTACAACCAAGCTTTGTATAGCTGTATGGGATTACCAGTTAACCTGTCTGATAATTTTTATGTGCCTCTATATAAGAAATGTTTTTGATTATTCCAAATGTTTTTTTTAATTATATTCTGTATGAACAGATTTGCTTCTGTGTAAAGTGCTCTTCTGTATAAAAAATAATATATTGAATGCATATGTAACGATTTATAATGAAAATGAATGACACTTTTCTTTGTCATGCTTCTACTAATATTATTGTTAGCGGTTTTCAGCAACTAATGAGACAATTATTTTTAACAACAAAAAAAACCACTAGTAATGTTTAGAGCTCTTTAACTTGGGGCAATATGTCTTTCAAAGAATAGCAAGTACACTGGAACGCTTTTTTATTTGGTGTATTTATTAAAAAATATAATCTTAATGTTCTTGAAGTGAATGCAGGTGCTTGTATATAATTTGCCTTTATTCTACTATATATGCAGTCCAGGGATTTTCATATATGAAGCCATATTATACACCAGTTTAAAGAAAATGCCCATAAGGCCATAATATACAGGTAAAGAAACAAATTGTCAAACGCATCCTATGACTGCTAAATATAAGGAAATGTCTTAAAACTAAAGATTTTCAAAGCCGATACCAATGTAAGCGTACTTCTGTTCTCAGTCTTTTGTATATAATTCAAAAAGGGAATATTTATAGTGGCTGCTAAGATATCTGTGTTATTTCAATGCGTCAGATTTATTTAATAAATTGGAAAAAGATTTACTATGCCGATCAATGAGCTTTGTTCTGTTATTATTACAGTTATTAGTACATTGTTACAGTGTGTGCGTCTTTTTAATATAATTGAACTGGTTGGGCATCTGGACAACCACCACTGGCATCCCCTTGTCCCAGTTCATTAGATTTCCAAGAAATGGGCTTTGACATTTGACATGAATATCGAGAGGGAATGAAAGCTAGTGGTTAGGTGGAAACGAATTTCAGAAGTGTGGGGCAGCAAGAATGAAGACTTGAAAGTGTGCAAAAGAAGAGGTGAAAAGGGACGAGAGCTTTAGTCCATGGAAAGAACATAGAGAAAGTTATCGTCTGACTTGTAGATCTTGAAGTCAATGGCAAGGTCTTGGGCATTTAGAGTGGATTGAGGTGTGGAGGGACAGAGAAGCGAACTGAAGGTGGAAAAAAGAAGTGTTGTGGGATGGAAGGAAGGGAGCATATGAGGGTGGAGAATAAGAATTGTTAGGCAGGAGAGAGGGCAGAGTTGTAGGTGCATAGTGTAAATTTATAGTGAATTAAGTTTTCACTGGATTTGGATTTTCTGCAGTGCAACAGCAATTTTGGAGAAAGCTCGTGTTTTAAGTATGCCATGGTTGACACCTAAATTGTCAGGGATATTGTATGGAGATTAGGGCAATGCTATCAAGAGATGACAAGGATATTATCTGGCAGCGGGCTGTGGATATGAGGAGAATGTCAAAATGCAACATTGGTAAGTGGTATTGTAGGAGAAAAGGTTAGAATGAACATGATCTGGAGAAAACGTTAGAATTAGACCATAGTGAAAGACCAAAAGAAGGGGTTAGGGAGAGGAATTTGAAGCTGGTGATGTTGTTAGATGAGTCAAGAGGAATGTTAAAATCGCCCAGAATGATGCATGGGATATCAGAAAAGATAAAGAAGGGAAGCCAAGCAGAAACGAACTACAAGGTGGGCTATAGATCACTGCAATGTTAAAAAAAACAGGGATGGAATACTCTGTATATGCTTAAAGGTACAGTTTATAATTATTAAAAGGCACATGGATTTCTGCCTTATGTGTTGTGCTGTAATTGTATTTAAGAATAGTTCAGCTATTTACAATTAAATTTAAAAAACCAAAGCATTTCTGTGTTGTGACCATCTCAAACATAATAGATCTTATCACTTACAATACCAACAAAGCACTCTCACTGATAGAGGCAAGCAACTTCTATAGACCCTTTGAGACAGACACACGCTAGGTCACAGGAAGCACTCCCTTCTTCCGCTCCAGACAGGAAGTATCCATGGAGTAAATAATTAATTGCATGTGGGGATTTATTTAACTTTCTGTCACATGTCCAGAGGAAGGGGAACTCTGATTATGGCTTATTATTGCTGAACCAATTCAAGCACTACGACGCTTAGGTCTTTATAGTTCATGAAAAAGAACCGATGATGAGTGAGGAGAAAGTACCGATTAAGGATAAGCAGAGGATTGAGCATCTTATATGAGATGTTTAAAGTAACCAAATAATTAGATACATTTGTGTACCACCAATGATTCCACATTGAAGGGAATTTTTTTTAAAATTTCGTTGGATATTTGTCAGGGTTTGTAGTTAGGAGATTATTCCACAGCTGGTCGTGAGTAGGTGGGAGATGCAATAATTCATATACACACAGATGTATACATATTTAGGAGTATCCAATTTAAAGCGAACAGACGCCTTGTCTGGTACAGAGACTAATTAAAATGTGCCATGAGGCTGGCATTTAAGATCTATCAGAAACCAATTAACCAAAGGAAGGAAAATATTATCTGTTCAAAAAAAGGCTTTCATACCTTCCAACATTTTAAATGGTCAAAGAACGGACAGGTTTGTTTTAAGAGGAATGTTTTCAGGCATAATTTCATGGAAAGGCATTGTCAAAAATGTTAAAAGACATCATGACTGATGATTAACTATTCTTTATTTAATAAATAAATAAAAAATGTTTTGTATCTGTTTTATACAGTTAACAATAGAACTATTACATAAAAGAAATCTTACCATTATTCGGCAGACAATAAAAAAAAAAGTGACTGTTGCAGTTTTGGGAGAACCTCTGACTTTCCTGCCTACACTTAACTGTTTGCGGAGATTCTTTAACATACACTAAAAAACGTTGTTCAAAGGGGAACAATAATTTATGTGCCATTTCCATACAGCAGAACGTACCGAAGGACATACAGAATGCATATTTCAGAGTTTTACGCCACTACACCAGAAATGTGTTGTTACGCACAACTCCACCTTCAATGAATAAGTGCCATTGGGATGCCATGCTCCATCCACATTATGTTTATTCATTGGGAGGGCAGACAGGAAAGTTTGCAGCAGAGTTTTGTTTCAGCTCCCGACAAACTGTGTCTCCTCACCCATTGACTTATGTATAATGCAGGGCCAGACCAGCTCGTCTTGATGGAGAAACTTGCCTGTACTGACCCTTTGCAAAGAATAGCTAGATGTAAACTCTTTAGTAACTTCAGTAGCTCTACTACAAACTCTCCTACTAACGCTCCCTTTAGTGAATAAACCCCAGTGTGTTATGCACACCGAACCCTCTTCTCCTTCCTTTTTTATCTGCACAGTGCATGATTAGTCGATAACAATAAACAAGGCAAATATTTTCTGCCGATTACTGTCCTGGCATATTTGTGACAGTTGGCACTTATGAGAAGACACCAGAGAACTGTATTTATATTTTAACAAGGTCACTAGTTTTTATATAAAGAAAGGGTTATGACAAATGGTGTGTTAGTTTTGGGTACTTGGGTAACAGCTTCTTATTATTTGTCTCCTTTTTATGTGTATTTTTATCTCTCCCCACCTCATTTATCTACACACACACACACACACACAAATTATTACTAAAGCTGGAAAATAATAAAATAGCCTCCAGATGGCACCAGTGAACTTGTGCAATTATAGCACATCAGTTGTGTGCTTCTTTTTACCGGTTACATTATCTCCACTATTAAATCAGGCATGGTGCTGTAAAACAAGATACAATGATCGTGAATACAGATACAGTTATTAAATTTAAATTTTACATCGAGGTTACCTTTTTGATGCAAATCAGGTTCTAAAAGGCACAGTGTGCAAAGGTCATGCCAGGGATAATATAGAGAACACACCCTACTCATCACAGAGCTTGCATCAACGCAGCTGGCTTAAAGAATGAACTTTCCTTCAGCTCTGCACCTCAAGATCAAAAATTAAAATTCTCTCAGCTCCCTGGCTGTTCTGATAAATTATCTCCCAAATTAAAATATCATCAGACACGCACACTTCCACTCACACACACTTACATGTACACGTTCATGCTCACACACATACACATTCATGCTCATGCAAACACATATACATTCATGTTCGCAAACTCTTACACATTCATGTTGACACACAAGCACACCTATACATACATTCTCATTCTAAAATACATACATATGCACATACATACCTCCCTTACCCTCTCATTCCCTTTCTCTTTTCCTTCATCATTCCTCCCGTACCTCACCTTGTCGCTAGCAAAATGCATGAACAGCCTTACTTTTACTGTGGGGTCACGTAACCTTGTTACGTGATCCCACTGCATTCCTGCCACCCTAGGCTGGTGCAAGGTGTTCTCAAAGGGCTTTTTGAGCCTAGACCAGGTCAGACTGGCCCTATGTACAATTTTGGACCGTCATGAGGGTACAATTCCCCCCCACCCCACCATCCCTGTAATCTACTAAATGAACACTCTAGACATCATATTTTCCAGCATTTACTTCTATTGACCTGTTCACAACCCCAGTCCTTATTGCTATGTCCAGTATTTTAATTTATAGCATGATCTTATTGATTTTAATCACTTGTTAGTCTACCAGACATATGTGTGAACTTTCAGGATCTGGCTTGACTCAAGCAGGCGGGGTTTGTGATGTACATGGGTGGGGCTATCCAAGTGCATGAGTGTGGCTAGCTCCAAACACCTTAAATCATATGAGAGTCAGCTTATACAATGTAAAAAGGCAATTTAATTTTTCTTTGATTATACATGTGCATTCAATTGTCTAGGACTAAACTAGATGCTCTCTAATTTTTTTTATTGTGATCATGAATCTATATTATTATTCATTGTATTTGACAGTCAAAAGAAAAAACAAAACAAAAAAAAAACATTAAACGTAGGGCATTACTTACGATATTTTCCAAAGTACTCCACCGGAAGCAAAAGCACTTATCGGCGAGAAGAAAGAACTATCCCCTGCTACTCATGGTATAATGAAGGTTTCCATAGAAACCCACCGATCTATATATTACTGTGAGACATACTTTCTTTTCATGAGCCGTCATACAGCTGTTAAGCTGCTTTGATAGTAAAAGGTTTCTTAGCTTGTACAGACCGCAGCCAAATGAATATAGGAAGCTGTGTGAAATTAGTATTGTCACGCTGTGATTTCTGCTTCCACGTCCATTTTTTTTAATCTAACTTTGCACTCTGCTATAGTATTTTAGATTACTTCATAACTGCGCTAATGGATTTGACCCACTTTATTTTGCATACACGCGCCATTTTTTTTATGTTCAGTGTTAATATATTGGCTCAACTAGGCTGATTATTATTATTGTAAGCTGCTTGTTTCAAACTGCTGTCATTTGCTAAGTGGCCCATATAATTTTGTATCAGAAACTGCAGAGGAAACTCTGCTATATGTACATTTGTTATTTTACCGACCTGTTCCAATGGAAATGGGATAGGGCATGAGGGGTAGGCACGGACATACAGTTTTTGTATATTACTTAACCTTGAGATGGGGAACTCACACTACAAGCACAACTAGACTCATTAACACACACTCATACACTAACACACACACTCACATACCCACACAGACACCCACGCTAATATATCCAGAGATCACACAAGCCCCGTGCCCTTGGAAGAGGGAGAACTCCAGGTAGGCTACACCATGGGAAGTTCCGAGACATGCCAATAACCATGCAGATCTTCAAAAAGTCAAGATGGCTGCTCCCATTGGTACATATCTTGGCCCCTTTTTTGTTTAATGCAAAAAATGCTTTTTACACATTTCTTTTATTTCACTGAATAATAAAAGGTAGAAATCGGAAAAAAAAGGACCACTTCAATTAGTCTGTGGTGGTTTTTCAACAGGAGCCTTGCCTGTGATTTCCCACAAAACATCAAACAGAAGCATAAATTATATTTTTGAATAATTAAGAAGAAAAAATGATGTGGTGCCTTATTTGCAGCACCAGACAACACCTTTATCTAGCATTGCTTACAGATGGCTTACATTATAGATAGAAGAGAAATAACTAGCGCTAATACCCCTGCTCAGCCGTATCAAACATGATGTTATCACTCGTCAATGCAAAAGCCAGCGCAGTTACATTTTCTTGTTGTATTGTACATTACAGCTTACACAACAGCGTGTTATGGTTACAGGCTTGTAGCCCCATCTGCTTTTGTCTAAAACACATTTTTTACTTTATTCCTTTATTATAATATAATTAGATTTTCCGTTGCTTGTGCTTAAACTCTACTTTCCTAGAGCGCAGGTCAACGTACCCCTTATTAGCCCTTTACCGATGTGCGTACTTAAAAGCTATGCAATCACAGATGATGCTGCCTGTCTCGGAGACGCATCCCATGTGATCAGGCAGACACGGCCATTGAGAAGCAGTAGGATGCAGAAGGAATTGAGTCTTTGTGTGCAGTGGAGATCTGGTGCCGAAAAAACAGCACTCCCTGTATAAGATGCATTGGCAACCTCAAGGGGACACTAACCATTCCGCATCCTTTAACCTCTAAATATGCTGCACTCTCTGCCAAGACAATCAGCATAGAATATAATACAATTCGGAAAAAAGAAGACATATTCAAAACAGGAAAAAGGATCGGGTCAGTCGCTGTTTTTTCTTTCTTTTTTGAGACAAGTATTTGGTTACTAATATGTTGATTTTATTTACTACAAATATGCTTCGTAGACTACTGTAAGCAGGTAATGTATATGAAATGCGTGATATCTTATGAATTAATGATTTATTTCTGTTAAACAATTTAATAATGTGTTTTGTGAAATAATTTAAAAATGAATTATAATTTTTATAATTGGAATCAGTGATGCTTTTTTGGTCTGGTGAGTGCATACTGCATGTCTAGATTTCATTTCACCAATTTTATTAATACTGATTATTTATACTTTAAACAACCACATGGTGTATATCTATATCTATATCTATATATTTATTTATTTAGATAAATTGGTCAAAATTAATAAATAATGATAATGTATTAGACATCAAACACTGAAATAGGTTATGGAATACTAGACATGTTGGTTTTGTTATTATCAAATAAAACAATGTATAGGGAAGACTTTTTTAGGTACCTGTGTTTTAACTTATTAATGATGGCTGTGATTTATAAAAAACAGCTTTGTGCGCAAAATTTGATATAATTTAATGTGGACCTGTCATTTTCCTGCAGTATACATTATAGACCTATATGATTTTCTACAGGTTCAAAATAATCGATAAATATGTATAGGAACTCCACTGTATTCTCATGGTACTTGTCATCGAACCTGCATAATTATTCTAAATTATTTTCAACCCCTCCCCCTTTGATTAATTTTTCCTAGTGCATCCCAAAAAAGTAAGATCATCGTTCCCTAACCGGTTCCCATACCAGCCATCCTGGATTTTGGGACTATCACATAATGTTCCCATAAAATATTCAAAGGAGGACATTTTATGTTCCTTCAGGGTCAGTTATGACGCGATAGGACTAGTACCAACTCTGGATCTGGATTTCATCTTGGATATTATTTTTTATTTCATTTTAATATTATTTTTATAAATTTATCCCTTATTCATATGTATTTTTATCACAGATAAAGGTGTGGTTATTGTATATAGCATGAGTAACGGTAAATCGGAGATTATCCTGTAACTTACTCTGTACATTAATCATCTGCTGCCTATAATACTGTTGAAAAAGAACATTGATAGAGTTAATGACTGCATCTGCTTTTGCAGCTCTGTTGGTCATTGGTAACAGTGAATGAGGCTGGCAATGAATTGATTGAAACTGGAAACTCAGCGGAAAAACACAACTACGCACAACACCAATGTCTGCAAGCTGATTACCGGGACTTCTTAGAATAACATTTCTAAAAAGTCCTGTTCAGCCCGTTCAACATTCGCATTTCACTGGTCATAAACAACTTCCCCCATAACCCATCTGAAAGGGTTTACGTGATATAATGAAACCCTTTCTCTTCCACCATTTTGAAAAAAGGAAAGTATGGCCATATTGGTCCAAGATAGGATGGAGTCCTCATTCAAAGGTGATGAGTTGTTGGGCCAACATTAAAAAGGATGCAATGCAACGTAAGTTTTCAAGACGATTATCCCCATACCTCTCCCATTGTGTATCAAGCCTAGTTTTATGGTACTAGACTCTTCTAAAGCTACAGGGGGAAAGTTTGAAGAAAAATCACACTCTTTCCCATAGAAACATAGAATTTGTTGGCAGTTAATAACTATTCGGCCCATCTACTATGCTCATTATTCCTGAAGTAAGACTC
The DNA here is from genome assembly GCA_029215755.1 of Spea hammondii. Taxonomy (NCBI): domain Eukaryota; kingdom Metazoa; phylum Chordata; class Amphibia; order Anura; family Pelobatidae; genus Spea; species Spea hammondii. The sequence goes on along the minus strand of JARDYJ010000006.1, from coordinate 52,407,933 downwards.
AGGTCTTAATCAGTTCTTGGTCTCGTCTTAGATTCTGGATAGCGTTATGCCTATCCCATCCATGTTTAAACTCCCTTACTGTATGAGCCTCTACCACTGCTGACAGGAGGCTGTTCTATTTATCTACCCCCCTCTAAGTAAACTTCCTTACATTATATCGTTATCTCTGACTCTCTACATTCAGATAACAACCTCTTGTTCTAACATTTCTCCTCCTATTTTGCATTAGAGGTGAAAATGTTTATTTCAGTAAAAAGAAAATCTGACTTCGTTACAATCAACATTATTTTTATTAGAATTTTTATTAGAATTTTTAAATTCTAACACTAGACTTATCCCTTTGATTTTGGTCTGATAAAAAGATCCCTATGGCATTTGCCCCAAGCGATCAAGTTTTCTTTGTGACATCTACCAGACCTTCCCTTTCTTAATGTTAGAGAAAGGGGTTAAGCATCCTGACCTTGTGTTTGTTAGTAGATATGAATGCACATAGTCCTCCCAGCCCTTAAATCTCTGATATCTATGTATCACAGCCGTAAAAGTAACCAAGAATAGATCTATTGTATATTTAGCAGGAGAGATGCTCAGGAGAGGAAAGGATTTTCCGTTGTATTGGAAATGTCTTGTAGATTAGCTGAGCTGTCAATATAATGAAAAACGTATGCTAATGACTGTTCCTGTAGCTAATTAACTTTGAGACTGCGAAGATTTTCACACTACAGCAGTTCGGTCTTACCCTACGTTGTCAATTAATAAAATGTCATTGGAAAAATTCAGCAGCGGCATCGGAATTTCTATTTGGCATAAAGTACTGTCTTCTTGTGGATGTCTCCAATTATTCTAGAATTGCCAATTTTTCCATACAATTTAAAGCAAGGAGTATATATCCACCTTCCCCTCGCATTAATATCTTTTTTGGATCCTCCAAGAAATATTTATTATAAAAGCAATTTATTACAGGTAATGTAAGTCAAGCACAAGTAATTAATTATATTGACATACGGCAGCTCAACAAACTTTATAACAACATCATGCAAATTTTATCACCCGTTACAAACAAACTGAGGCTTATTTAGTAACAAAGCCATCAATTTAAACAACCATAAATTTTTACGTTTTGGAAACCTTTTTTTCATGACAGCTTTTAACTGATTTATGATGTGTAAAATCACCCGTTTGTGAACACTGAATGAGTTTGACCTTTAACTCCAGAAATATCAAGGTAGCTGTAAATTGACCGCATAAACTAATATGACCTTCTCCTGGGATTTTAATACCTCCTACTGCCTGCAAGTCAGATGATTTCATTTAAAACAAATTGTTACAAAAATGTAATCATGTTTGCTTTTAGACTGGGAGAAACATTTGACATCACATACATTATTGATTACCTAAATGTTTCAGGCTGGGTAAATATCATAACATTTCAGTTAAAACCTCAATACTTTACTTTTCCGCAACTCTATTTATATTTTATACCTAGATTTATGGTATATAGCATTTGCTTGCATTACAGATACATATTATATATAGAATATTTGTATTATTTAAATTCCAGTTTTATTAAATGTCATTATTCTACTCTGCTGAACTTCATTCTTAATTAATCAGCATACCAGGTAGCTCTAAATGCCTAAATGTTCCCTCATTCATCATTTTTTTTTTTGCTGAGAACAGTTAATTGTCATGTGACGCAGAAGCATGTGCTGATAGGTTGTTGGCACAGTAACTGAAAAGCCTTAAAATGTTCTGTTTTTATTTGATTAAATCTTTTGAGGGAAAAGTGCCAGATTTGTCAAGTTGTCTTTTCTTGATATATTAGGGAGTGCAACCTATGCTTTGTCTAATTGGATCAGCAGTTTTAATGTACATTTGGCTAGATATATTAAAGACTACATAAATCGTGACGGGGTGCAGTATGGGGACTACCCTTCCATGCATGGACAGTATTGTCCTCTTCAGTTTAGTGTGAATGGTTGTGTTGGCATCACACAGAAATGTTTCAGGCCAGCCCAAAGGCTGAAGCTTCCTGCATATACTGGAAAAAGGAAAATACTTTGAAAATACTTAAAAGAACAGTGTTTTTTTAAGAAGTAGAGAAACCCAAAATGAACTCTCATCTTGTTCTATTTTCCTATAGAATACACATGGTCTGTCTATAATAAAAAGGACTAGACATTTAAACTATGTTGTCCCCTTACCAACATTGTACACGCGTTACTTGACTGCCTGAAAACAACCAGTAAGTACTAGCTTCATCAGGAGAGGTACATAACATAAACATACCTGGGAGCTGTCCGGGTTTGACCCAGAGTCCCCGGTTAAGCACTGCTTCCCTGGATCTCCCAATCAGTTTCTTCTATCTCTAGAAAAGAAAGTGGTATTTGGCCATCCCCACTACCCACCATCTCTCTACCCACTGAGCGCCACTATCTGTGACAAGCACCATCATACATGTGAGTAGCTCTGCTTCTTCAATGAGCCAGTCCTCCCCAAGAGGGAGAGCTCCAGATATCAACATACGTGGTAACTTCACAGGGTATGCTAAGAGCTTTGGGTTTGTACTGACTAGTTGCAGGGAGCATGCATGGTTGTACTAGTAATGTCCCCATCTGAATTTTGCTTTGCCCTAGTTTTTTCGAAACAACAAAAGATTTTTCTGTATCATTTTCTGAATAGTTTTATTATTACTATCAATAATGGTTACATTTTAGGGATAGTAGAGAATGTTATTGAATTCGCTTGGCAACGAAACCCGCTGTTAAGTGGATCATCCCTTTGCTACTCAAAGTATTCCCCACTGTAATGAGCTTCCAGAAAATGAGGGCATCAAAAAATGTAAAGGGGGCAGAGATTTCAAATTACAAAAGGCACTGTTTCTCCAAAGACAATTAGCCTGTATGGTGTTGGAAACATATGCCATATTTCATAAATGGTTGCTGATATAAAAAATACTTGATTGCATTGCTTTTGCATTGCTAGATGACTTTTCTAGAAGGCCAGACAGGGGATGACTAGGTGGTCTCGGCTGTTTTAGGCTAGCATCCACCAAGTGATGCCAGTGCGGCCACCGTCTGGAAAAGCGCATGCAGCAATGCACATCCAGCCATCGGCAACGCACTACAACACTCAATCTACCACCGGAGCTGCAGATTAATGTATATGGAGCACTGTTGGTAAAATGCCCACCAGGCATTTACCGGTGTGCCAAATGACCAGTCTGGGCCTGCCTTTTGTTACTTTGCAGTACAGTTCAGTTGTTGTGACAGGGCATCATAAGAAATGAAGTAAAGATAACTGTATTTGCAAACAGGTAGACATCATGAGCCATACTATACCAAGAAGCATATAATGCCCTGAGTCCATAAAACCATAGGGCACATAGGGAAAATGCTTGGTGGAGCGCTGGCCAACAGCGCCACACACTTACCCGATCTGCCCATCCACGCTCTATGTGGGCATAAAAATATAGTGTGAAGCCACACATATCTTATGTCATTAAACGGCTCCTGGCCTTAAAGTGCTAGTGCTGCTCTGTAATTGGCAATGTGTTACAATCTCCAAAATTCCGAAGCACCATATGTCAATGCACCAATTCTGTACTATAAAGCACCCAATATTATATTATATATATATATAATTTTTTTCTGCATGAATGTTTTTTTCTTATTAACCACCAAAGAGAAAAGGAATTTAAATATTCCTTATATTAAATAAACATGTTTACATCTCAGAAAAGGCATCTATAATGTACAGAAGTATAACTGAATTTACATAATTTAATAAAATACGCATGGGAATAACAGGCATTATTTTAACACAGCATCCATATAGGTATGTGGTCATGTTATATACGTTTCTCCCTTTAATCGTTAGAAAATCCCAGTGCAAATATAATATATCAATAAGTTCCTTGTATTTCTTTTTCGGTTCTGCACTTGATGTGCTGGAGGAGGATAATACAAAGTGGCTTTTCACAAGCAGATTTTGTATGTATTCCCCCTTGTCTGTACATACATGTTCAAGCTGTCAGAAGATATCAGGCTATCCCATTTTGACCCGAGGTGCCAAACCATGCAGAATTTATAGTGCATTAAGCTTCAGGTGCTTCCAGCAGATAAGTGAGGGGTCAGGACTTTTTTCTAGCTTTAGAGGGGTTTTCTTTTTTAAAGCTATTACACTGATAACGACAACATCTGGGGATTTCTCCACGCTTGGATGGGTGGAGGGGGAATTCCAAAGTGGAGCTTTAGAGGTTGAAGCCTCTCAATGAAAAACAGATTAGAAGCAGCGTCTGTGAATAAACCAGCTGGTTGGCACAGCCTTCAAAATAACCGACATCTCCGACCATATCCAAGCAAAATACCCCAATGAGGTTATGTGCAGTATGAAGAGAATTTATGGTGCAAAGTGATAAATGTAGTGCAGTCTCCATAGCAACCATTCAAATTTTACCCCTCTGTTACTTGTTGGCTTTACAAGTACATAATCCCTAATGTTCTTTAGGGATTAAGGAGGATATACAGATTAGAAAGTAATTTGCTTTAATAAATCTATTTAAGAAAGCCATATTGGTGAAAATGTCTCTTTTTTTAGTTTAAAACAAGCTTTCATGCAGGTAGGATAACTATGGTAAAAATCTTGATCAAGATCAATATGAGACTTGGTAACTGAGCAGATGCCAGGCCTAGCTTGGTTCAGTATTAAGAGAGTAGGAGAAGCCGGAGCTAACTCAGAACCAGAATAAACAAAATCAACTGTACTCCAATATAAAGGGGTTAATTACCCCATTGAAATACAATAAACTTCCGTGACACCCCATTAAAAAAGAAAGCATAATAAAAATATGCATTCTAAAAAATATCTGACCTTCTCTGTGGGCCAACATGGGTGCTTCAAGCAAGACCTCGGCCCTAAGCGTTTACCGGGCCAGCATTGGCGGTGACCGACGATAACCATATAATGTGTGGGGAGATGTGTTCGGCCAAACACATCTCCTGTATGGAAAAGGGCTGGAGGACAGGGACAAATGCATACGGGGGATTCTGCAGTACCCTCCATGAGCTTGCAACACCCCCAAAAAAGTAAAGGGACCACACGGCTATCATATGCATTAACGTGCACATGACGGCTGGAGTGTCCCTTTAACAAAGCCAATAATAATGTTGTACAACGTAATTTTTGACATCCAGTCAATGAGATATAATCACACCCCTGTACTCATGGAATATCTATCAATGTGTTAAATTTATTTTTTACACTCATGTATAGTCCATTTTCTTCATCAAATGTTTCAAATTCTATTATATACTTATATATCATACATTTTCTTTTAGCATATTTTTACACTTAAAAATAATCCACAATAATACTTTTTTTTTCTTAGAAAACATTAATTTTACAAACAATATTCTATTAAAGAGGCTAAAGTGTTTAATTTTACGTGCAAGTGAAATTACTGTTTGAAAAACAATTGCATTGCTTTTTCCTGCATTTAGTAATTTGTCAATAGACATAACTCTTGCCAAAATAACAGCAGTGACTGAATCTCACTATTTAATATTGAAAGGGTTAATGAAATTAGTGATTTTCAACATAGATTCTTTCAAGAAATTCTGGTGCCAGCCGATGATTTCCCACCAGATGTTGTCCATTGTACCGCTGCGAAGCCCAATTCTCCTCTTTTCTCAGTTGCCATGACAACTGTGATTCTGCAAAACGTACCATATGGCTGTGAGATATGTCTGTTCCTATTTCATAACAATGATAATAATAAAATGTGAGCATACCTTGTATCTACTTGTGTTTGCAACTGAAATATCTTGACAGCTATATGTAATACATGGACGATGATAAGGGTACCTAGCCGCATTAAAGGAGGGAATTATTCTTTTAATCAGATTTTTTTTTTATCATAAATACAGTACTGGAATCAGCTACAATAGCGCCTCAAAAAAACAAACAGATAATGCGGAAATGCGATTTGAAAATTTGCTTAAAAAATACTGAAATAAATAGACAAAGAATAAATAGTCATCCTTTAAATTCTAAATAATTTAGACGAGTACGGTTTCTTCTCTCTCCATATAAAAGCAGACAATATGCCTGTTAAATTGGAGTGCCTTTTTAGAGAAAGTTAAAAACATAAAGTTATTAAATCAAGCATCCTCATTTGAAATGTAATTTTTGTCTGAGCCAGAAACAATCCTATAGGTAAGAATTTGGAATCATAACCCTAAACTATTTGGTTTTAAGGGTTAATAGGGAGTCCTTGAATAGATATGTAGCCAACATGTATTCAAGGTGAAATAATAAATTAAAAGGAATATTTAATCAGATACCAAGTACATAGCTTTGATTAGGATTAGTATAACCCTTTGGGCAACACTCATGACACACAGATTATTAGATTGATCGCATCAATTAATAGATCAATTAAATGAAAAACTTCTACCCAACACAGTGGGAGAGTTTATGAAATAGTAGGCAAGGGCGATATTGTCTGGATTGATGATGATATAGAAGACAGGATCGGTTATGCCTGGTCTCACTTTGTCCAAGATATAAGACATGGGCAGTCATGGTTTGGACAAAATAATCTACATGAAAATAAAAATAGCCTGTACATTTGCATCAATTTATCTCCTTTTTCCTTTCTTCCTTCTTTCCTTTCTTCTTTTCTCTCTCTCTCTCTCTCTCTCTCTCTCTCCTTCTCATTCTTTTATTTGCTTAATAATTTCCTTTATTATCAATATTGTGTACAGTCATTACAGAATTTATGTACACAAATGATTAATGATACTGAAAAAAAGTAATTATTTGCACAATATTTCTATACTGGTTACGTGTTTTATAGTAGTAGACAAGAAAGCAGATACAACCAAATTTCTAGAGGAAAGCACATTGTATCCAGGGGATTAAATTTACATACATTTGACTTTCATGTGGATGATGCGGGTGAAAATCCAGCATTTCAGAGCACATTGTGATGTAATTACGCATTTAGAAAGCAGCATTGCATATGCTAAGCATTTCATTTGATTGCTAACTATGTATAACAGGAAAATACAAAGTAGTAGAAATAAAGAAAATTGTTATTTTTAATTCTCCCAAATGTAAAGAAAATAAACAATGCTTTTTTTCAGTATTTATATTGCGGGCTAATTAGTAAAGATTTAAAGATTTTAATTGCTCAGTGAGCACTTCCTCCCTCTTATACCTATACTCTCACTCTCCTTGTAGCCCTTGCTCATGTATCTTTAGCTTATGTATCTTTAGCTTTTTATTTTCCATTTTTTTTTGCCTTTCCTTGACTACAAGCTACCTTATCCTGTTGTATTATGGCCATTGGATCCTAAACTGTGTACCAGACCTCTACTTGACCTTGACTTTCATTCTTTCCTTATCTCTATGTGCTGATGCCCGAAGTCCTGCTCCGGTATACCTGACCTTGGCCTACATTGACTATGATTCTTCCTTCTCCTCCACTATGCACCTGGTGTTCCTGTGCCATTCTTTGCCCATTAGGTGATACCAGTTCTGCATTGCGGAACCTTATCCTGACGCGTATACATGGCATGGCACTATTTCCTGGTGTTAAAGTAAGTCGTGTTTTAGTAACGGGTTTTTGTTGGGAGAAATTATCAATCCTATAAATACCTGGCTCTCTCAGACTCTTCTTGTGAGGTTCCTGCAAACTGTAGTTCTGGAGACTGTGTTGTGCTTTTACGTTGACTGTTTTGAACACTCATCTTCTGTGACTTTGACTTGTTCCTGACTACAAATCCTACCTGTTTCAGTTTAGTGTGTGGTTACTGTTCCTATGTATGACCTTTGCTACTCCAGTTGTTTACTCCACCACCTTAACGTGTTGCTCCTGCTGTTTGGGCAAGGACTCCTTCACTTTAGGTATTGAACCCCAATGTTCCCTGTGGATCATCGAAGACCAGGGCTATTGTTTATGGTGTAGAGCCAAGAATATTTGGCAACTGGGTAGGATCCTATATTTTGCACCCCTCCCATCTGCAACATGCCCCCTCACTGTAACTCACATTTTTTCACACACTAACTCATCCCAACATATATGCACACACAGTGGCGGAACTACCGGGGTCGCAGGGGTCGCGACTGCGACCGGGCCCCGGCGGCAGGGGGGCCCAAGCCAAGGGGCCGCCCGAAATCTTTTTTTTTTTTTTTTTTTTTTTTTTTTAAATAAGCGCAGGGGCGTCCAACATGCGGCCCGCGGGACAAATGAGGCCCGCGAGACCTCGAGGTGCGGCCCGCGTAAGATCGGCAGCAAGGGCAACCGATCTTACACGAGCCGCACCTCAAGCCCTGCTACTTACTTGTGGGAGGGTCTTCTGGACAGCACAAAGGAAGCGGAGTTCACGTGACATCCTACTTCCTCTGTGCTTTAGCAGAGAAGGCAGAGGGAGGCCGCGCCCCCTGCTGAAGTCTGTGAGCGGCATCGAGGAGCTGCAGTGCAGGTAAGGGGGTGGGGAGGGTGTTTGAATGAGTGTGTGTGATTGAGGGAATGAATCTGTGAATTAATGATTATATGAATAAATGAGTGTGTGTGTGATAGCATGGATGTGTAAGTGCTGGAACCTAGGCATGATGGGACTGTGATTGCTGTTAGCAATCACACTCCTATCATGCCAAGTCAGCCAGTACATGCTGAAACCTGGCCAGCTGCCCCCCTTGTGTAGTGATGCTGCCAGCAGTATGGGGTCTGCACTTACAGCCACCCTGTACCAGCATGTACTGGCTGACTTGGCATGATAGGAGTGTGATTGCTAACAGCAATCACAGTCCCATCATGCCTAGGTTCCAGCATTTACTGGATGGATGTGTAAGTGCTGGAACCTAGGCATTATGGGACTGTGACTACTGTTAGCAATCACACTCCTATCATGCCAAGTCAGCCAGTACATGCTGAAACCTAGCTAGCTGCCCCCCTTGTGTAGTGATGCTGCCAGCAGTATGTGGTCTGCACATCACTTACAGCCACCCTGTACCAGCATGTACTGGCTGACTTGGCATGATAGGAGTGTGATTGCTAACAGCGAGCACAGTCCCATCATGCCTAGGTACCAGCATTTACTGGTTGCCTGGGTATGATAGGAGTGTGATTGCTGTTAGCAATCACACTCCTATCATGCCAAGTCATATTGCTAATTTTGTCCAATTGTGTGTTACCTACTTTTATTAAACATGTGAGTTTTTATTGTTATTTTTAAAGGTGGGGGTCATTTTCAGTTTTGGCTAAGTGAAGCCTGAATGTTTTGGTCCAGAATTTTCATTTTAGTTCATCCCTAGAATAAATCTAGGGAATCCTGAATTTGTAGTCGCAAAACTTTCAAGGCCCAGAAATCAGTGAGAGGAAGAGTAAAGGTTTTGTGTTATTTACTTTATTTTAATCTGCATATTTTATTAAAGGCCATATTTTTTGTCACAGTGAAAAATTAGTGCGGCCCTCGCACGTATACAATTCTGATGAAGTGGCCCACTGCAGAAAAAACTTGGACACCCCTGGATTATGCCCTTTGTACATGCGCCCCTTTTTCTTTGATTTTTTTTACAGATACGATTCAATATGTAAATTGAATTAGTTGAATTAGTTGAAAAAAAATTATTGGGTAAAAATCATGTTTTTTTGGTGGGGTGAGGGGGTGGGGGGCCCTTAACAGATTCTCGCACCCGGGCCCTGAGGCGTCTAGTTACGCCCCTGTGCACACACACACACTCAATAACACACATTTACAGCCTACACACATCTAAATCCATACTCCCTCCCACCCACATTTACATATACATCCATGCTCACACAAAAACATTTACACATCCATGATCATGCACTTACTCATACACATGCATGCTCTCACACACTTACACATATACATCCATGCTCACACATTTGCACATTTAAATTCACACATACACTTGCAAGCTCTCACACATTTACATATCCATGCGCACACGTTTACATATCCATGCTCACACATTGACACATACATATTCATGCTGACACACTCATACAGACCTGCTAGGACACAAACATTATACACTCGCTCTAAAGTACATACTTTCATTTACCCTCTTCCCTCACTCACTCACTTAACCTAACTCTAGCAGTCCCTCTGGATATGAGGGGGTTAAATGGGAGCTGTAGCAATTAAAAAAAAAATATATATATATATATATATATATATATATATATATATATATATATATATATATATACACACACACACATTTTCTTTACATTGAAAACCATTTATAATGTGTGTTTTACCAAGGATCATTTTTATGTTATTCTGATTTAGATATCCCACCCTGAGAGCCACAAAAGGCATAGCCAGAATGTATAATCCATGTTTTCCTTCTTTTTTCCCATCACCCTATCAAGGTTTCTTATCATCATAAACATTACATCAAAATCACAATCTCAGCCCATGTAGGAAGCTGTAACGTGTTTCCTGAACTCTACATACACTGTTTTAACAGATTACTCATAAACACCAAATTAAATACAGCAAGATCACAGATCACATATATATATATTACAACCTAAAGTAACAAAGGTATTCTTTATAGTAAATGAAATAGACATGATTAGCATATGTTAAAGGTGACATAAGGTGACAGTTCCCAATTAAATATGAAATGTACATGTAATGATCAGTAATGTAGGTGAGCACCATCTCCTTGACAGTTACACCACCGTGAAGGCATAATTAATGGTACGTTGGATCGGCACAATGGGCAATACTATGCCATTTGATCAAAATCTCCTGGGTTCTACCACTCATGTCATAATCCTGAAGGTGGCCGACAGAGTCAATTCCACTAAGATCCCACTGAAAGGTGGACAAGATGACAGGTAGGATGACCAATTAAAAGGAAGGAAATGACATCTGGTAATGGTGTCTGCACTTAGAGGCAATAATTTCTGGGCAGATATGCCATTATTAACAATACTGTGCAAAATACAGACACACAAGAGCAGTGAATCCTACAAGACAATGGTATGAAGTAATGCAATTGCCTGAGGCTATAAAATAAGGAATTCATTGATTTGTCCGAGGTGGTAAGGCTCCAGACAGGAAGCCGTGACTTACCAGACATTGCGCTACCCTTCATAAGTAACAAGCTGTCACAAATAGTGAATAATGAATTACAAATTCAAATGTTATGCAGATCTTTGGCACAATATTGAACTTGATAGCACAAGCAAATCAAAGCAAAGTGTTCTTTTGCAGCAGATTAACATATATAGTAATTTTACATAGGCCATAATATGTCACTTGGGACAATTATGATGTCATCCACAGCTTGCTTTTAAATTTTAGAGGGGAAAATTCATGGTGAGGTACACCAGCTTAAGCTGCTTGAAACGGGTAAACATTTCTTTCTGCATTTAAGTATTAGAAAATGTCTAGTATTGTTTCATGGAATCTAGATTTAAATTCAATGACTTACATACTGTAGTTGTGCATGTATGCATTGCTCATTATTGCTCCTTTTTTTATTTATGTAATAAATTTATAATTGACACGACAAATCAATTTTAATGATCCTACATTAAAAGGCATATTTTATTTGTTTATTTATTCTCTTCCACATTCATTTTAAAAAAATATACATATAATTTTGAACAAAATGAAAACTAAGACCAAACAAATAAAAAGGTAAGAAAAAGTCTATGCAACATTCATCTGATAAAGTGCAAGCACAGACGATGTCTACATTGTTGGCTAAATGGATTTTTTTCCCACAATGGGTAGACATAAGTGCACTTTACAGACCTTGACACAAAGCAAATAATGAAAGCATTGCTGACAGGCTGCTGTATTATGTAGTGCAGGCTATTTGTAATATTTCGTAGATTACTGAAATCGCTAAACGCAATTTAGAATCCCCAGATACATTGCTCTGAAGTTCCACTGTAGCATAAAATTAAAATACATAAATTAAATTAAATATACTTAAGAGGTATGCAACGTCAATATAAAATGAAAACGATTAGGTAGGTTTAGGACAGGGAGATCCTAGAGCAAATGGTCATAGTCTAAATACAATAGTTGGTGGATATGGGCAGTATAGTCTTCCAGAAGTGGCTGAGGTTAATGATGTGGGAGAATTTCATCACGCATAGGATAGCTATGGGAAGGTTTTTCCCTAGCTGCTCTATACTTCAAGATCTTACGGATATCATATAAGCTGCAACCAGACTGATGAGGAGCCAACAACCTCAAATATGTGCAAACAGGGAAAAGAAAAAATGTCGGTGCGCTAAGCTAGTCTCAGGCTCAAATAATACAAATGTATAATATGAGGCCTACCAAACAGTGTAAGCATGCTGCAAATACAGTGTGTTGGCTGTACAATGTATACAAAAAACAAAATACTGTCTGCGCTTCTCACCCCAATAAACTGCTTTGTGTCCGACATTTTTTCTTTTCCCTGTTTGCACATATTTGAGGTTGTTGGCTCCTCATCAGTCTGGTTGCAGCTTGCTGTCCAGGGGTTAAATGGGAGGAGGTTTAATTGCACCCCCCCAACACATTAATCTGGTTTTGGTAGCCGTATAAACTGCTTTGTGTGCCCACTATGTAGGAGGTGAGAGTAGGTTCTCACCCTATTGAGAGTGTGCCTTGACGTGGCGGGTGAGCTTAATTATGCTTTGGCCAATTCATATAACCAAAACCTCTCATTTATATTATGTTTATATATTTGTTGTCAACTTTATTAGGGTGAGAAGCGCAGACAGTTTTTTGTTTTTTTCTATGCACAACCTCTACCTATATAGTACCAGAAATCTCATTTAAACATGATGTTTTTGTTACGACTTTCTTTGTCCACAGAGTTGTCTAGACTATAAATAAAGATGTTTCATTCGTGTTACATTTCTACAGATTAAAAAAATCTAGTTTTTAAGACTTTGTCATCTTTTTGTTACATTGTGTTTGGGTTCACCAAGGCCCACGCAGATTACCTTGAATTTACCCAATACAACTATTAAGAACAAAATGTGCTGTACGATAAGATCCCTTAAGATTCTCTACACGTTAGGAACAGAGAATAATTAAACTCCCAGAGTCTGCTTAGTCACTCATGGTTTGATTTTTGCTGGTGAAAGCAACAACATTATTGTGCTTCTCACTAATGTTATTAGTTAGTTACAGAACTGCCAGGTAAGAAGTAATTATTCCTCCAATAAAAAAAATATACCCAAAATCCTTCAAGATAAGGGTAAGCAAGGACAGAAAGAACCACTAAATCTTGTCAGGAATTTTCTTTTTTTTTTTTTTTTAAAGAAGCTTGCAGTAATTTAATTGATGCTGTTCCTGACTCATTGCCAATAAAGCACTAGGAAACAGAGGTATAGGCTTTAATCTTAGAATCGGGGAATTTACGCTTGGAGAATGCTTTTTGCTAGATACATCTTACTGTTCTTTATCTTTATGTAGCATCTCGTCGCAGAAACGTGACAAAAACAACTTAGTGATCAGGATAGACTGGAAACACACTAATTTTCCATAGGCTTCTGAATTATATTATATATTATATTTTGCTCATCATTGACAATCAATAGTGCTTGGTTAATAGTCAATGCTACATGACTCTATGTTCTTCTATCCCATTCTTTAAACTCGCCCCCCTTCCAGCAGCCTACTGACCCTTTTTTAAACTCGCCCCCCTTTATATGCAGCCTACTGACCCTTACAGGGTCAGTAGGCTGCATATAAATCATAAAGGCCAAATTCACTAAGTCCACGCTTTGTAGTATCCAAGAGACATTTTCAAGGGAATTTGGTATACGCCTTGTGTACCGTGCCTTTATGTAGTTTTTATTAGAACTTTCACTCTTATATGGACCACTATTGAAACACTTTAAAGATAAATCAGTGACCTTTATATATCTTTGCGCCACTCAATAGCATCTATGTAATTAAATATGTCTTAAAATGTTTTCAAATATTTAATTGCGCGTGAGGGTTTCAGTGAACCCCTTTACATATCTACCTTGCTAATGTCCTCTTTAATTAAATCAGAAGGCAAGATATCACTTTTGTCTAGCTTGTAATCATGGCTTTATAGTAGCAATATACGGCTATTGGCTTTAAGGGACTTGGCTTTATTATCTTATGTCATTAACAGTTTATATGACCTTTATATTATGAATATTTCTATACTAACATTATCGGCCTCTTCATCTCATTGTGGGCACTAATAAAGATTACTTACATTACACAGAGATAGGCATGCGGAGCAATTAGCCTGTTCCATGGTGAAGTCATAAAAAGTGTTATTTAATGACACATTTGGATGTTTATTTTAGCACTGCCATTAAACACTAATATAAATTTTAGTTTATAAAGAGAGATAAAGAAAATAATATATTTCATGCTTACTAGGCCGTTTGGTACAGCTTAGGCGTGTTACATGCATCTCATGTGTCCGATGTGATAAATAAAGCATGTACCAGCATAGCGTTATAACTTGCCCTTTGGATAGGTACAAATTCCAGGCCATTTTATTTACTTCTATTAATATATCCATTTTCAGACTACAATATTTCTTAAGAACAATAGAGGGAACAATAATAGACTTGTCGGTTGTCCTGCTTTGGCATTCCTGTATTCGTGTGAGTTAATACTTATATATTTTTGTCCTGATGGATGGGTCAGAACCAATATAGTGAGTGAAAGGATTCTCAATTAAAAGGGAATTAGACACGAGCAGTTAGCAACACAGTGAATTTAAGCCTTTTCCCCAACAGTATCTAGGATACGCACATGGGGGTTAAAGTTAACATAAGCTTTTTGTTTTTTAGAAAGTGAGAGTTTTGGGGTTATTATGGAAATTTTCTCCATTAAACATGATTATTAGAAATGCTTCAAACAAGGATTTTAAGTTTGATATTACCAGTAACTAACATATATTGGGGGTTTTTTTTGTTTTTTTTTAGATATATTTCCTTTAGAGTGTTACACTTGTGAACAGGACCCTCTATACCTAATGTATTGGTTTATCTTTTGTGGTACTCTTTGAATGTATGGACTCTAAGAACCGCAGCATAAATTATTTGATGCTATATAAAAGATAATATTAAAATATGATTTTACCATCTACATATTTATCAAATAAATGTAGGTTTAATCAGATAAAAAAAAAAGTTTTTATGGCAATATCCTATTAGTACTTGCGTTTGTGTCACATTACAATTAAGTGTCCCAAGCAAAAATTATGAATAATGTAAACTTTGTGAAGATTAAAGAATTATTTGAGTGAGGGGTTTAGATATTCACCAATCTATGAATTATGTTTCTAATGCTGCATTTAGTTAAAAAAAATAAAAAATGGTGGAATGGTATGTTTAAGATTCTGCAAAAGGGAATGATTCTTTCAAATTTGCAGGGAATCATAGTCAATATATGGATTATAAACACTACAGAAACAATATGTTTTTGAATGAGATCTGAGTGCATCTTGACAGCTCTTGAACGCAACTTGACAGACCTCTAAAGGAAACTCACAAAGTTTCAAGACAGCACGCAACTCGACAGCACTTAGCTTGCCTTTTTGTGAACAGATTAATCGCTGATAAAGCGATAAAGGTTGATTAAATCAACCTACAACTACCCATTTACTTGCATCTTGAGTGATGATTTGAACCTTGGTTATTGGCTTGGTAGACTTATCTGATCTACTATCACTGATTTAAATTATTGGAGAAAAATTCTGCATTTGTTTATTTTTGTAAGAAATTCTTTATAGAGAACTTTCTGGCTATTTTTTTCCTGCATTTTTCAATCTCTAATTATCTAGAGCCATCCTTGTCATACGGTGAGATTCTACGAGAAAGAGTAATGTCTGCATATAAATTTACCCTGACTAATGGGTTCTAAAAACAAACACGTTTCATGCAAATTGGCACCTACATGAACCAGAAAATTATACATCAGTACCTAAGACTGTATTTAAATGTAAATATGATTACACAAAATGTTCATGATTATCCTGAAGAAAACAAGTGGCAGCCGCTACTATATATTGAGCACGATATTGGGAGGAATGACAGTATCTACTATCTACTATGAGTCTAAATCAGCTATAGTAACTCTAGTAGACCACGTCTGGCCATCAAGCACATGGACCAAATGACTGGTGGGCCAATGCTCAATGGAACGTTTGCCATGCCAAAAAAAATCTCCTCCTGTCTGGAGATTGATCACCCATACCTGGAGCCTCTGCAAATTAGTATTTCACTCAGCAACTCCTATTTCCAGAAATAAGACCACTTTTAAACATAGCTCCCCCACACACAAAGTGAAGATGAAAAGAAAGCAAAATGACCATATAATTAATAAGCAAACATCACAGAAAAAAAACATAAAAAATAAGGAAACGTTTATCTTTTTCATTGATCGTTTAAATTAAATTCTAGGTTGTTGCCATTTAAATTGGTGTATAGGTGATAGAATAGTTCACCGTAACAAGCAAATGCAGAGTAAGGTGTGTTTTCTGCGATAATATATTTCAAAGCCACCACTGCCTACAGCCATTCATATTTCCTCAGACTCAAACACGTTGCAATTAGCATGCCTTTTGTGATATCTACTGCCCTTTTGGAGTTGGAATGATAATTCCTTCAGATTATATGTAAAAACCTAATCATTAAAGTTAAATATTTTAGCTTTGGCTTTCTAAGCATCCATAAGCCACACCACGCTGACATTCGTAATAATAATTGGCTCACTGGAGGCCAATTTTTTTTTTCCTTGGAAGACAGACGCATTTTAAAATGACATTTCAGTAGACGTAGAAGACTGCAGGGGTAATGCCCGGAGAAGCCATCTCTGTAACGCCATGGGGAATTTCTGCTTTAATTATCTCTTTCTCCCCTTTAAAAAAATCTATTCTTGTATATCTCAAGCTGATCGGGTATTAAAGCAGAAAGACCTTCTACTAGTACAGAAAGAGAACACTAATAACCTACTATCTGCTTGCTTAGAACAAGAGCAAGCACTTCATACGCATGATGATATCATTTGTTAATTACTAAAAGGATGATATTTAAATGGATGCAATCTGATCAAGCTTTTTGAAAATTAAATAAAAATACTGAAACAAAAAAACGAAACAAAAAGCAGATTTGGCAGCCTTCACAGATTGACCTAGAGAGTTTGCACATGTAGCATTTCCTTGTGACCAACTTAAGGAATGATGTTAATGGGTTTAAAGCATTATTAAATGCTGTACATCTGAATAACAAAACTAAAGTATTTGCATATTCACTAAAGAAATGTAAAACTGTTTCAAGAGGAATCTGTATTTCCTTTGTTAAAATGATGCCTCTCCACTAACACTTTTACCTTTTGCAGTCTGCATGCCATCATTCCGTTGCGCTCTGGATATGATGTCATATCCTAGCACTGCATCAGGCCATGATGGTAGAGATGATAGCGGAACGGTCTGAGCTAGCGGCTACACAGACCTCCACTCCAGGCTATAGTGGACTAGGGGCTGTTAAAATGGTACAAAGGATAGCTGTCAGGACTGTTATATATTTTTCCCCGCATTATAGACAGTCCTGATGAGTACATTTTTATTTTTTTTTTAGATAGAGTGATTATATATATATATATATATATATATATATATATATATATATATATATGTGTGTGTGCCTTCCATTCTTTGGATATATATATAACACAAACACATACCCCCATATGTAATTTCCAAAGAGCCCATTCACAATTTCATTGAATATTTGGTTAATTTACTGGAAATTCCTTCTAGTATTTGCAGGTTTTATTTTTTTTTCTTCACAGCAAAAACATGTTGTTGGAGGCTTTTCCATAATTTGTAGAGGATTAATGACTTCAAACAGCTTGGTGATTTGTTAGTCCTTCCTCTTGCTAGGATTCAGCTGATAAAAATATCTGTAGACAGTGAAATCAGTGGACGCCTGGCTTTCTCAGACAAGACTCCCATGTGATCAGCAGACAGGCGAGCTCAGTAAGACTGAAGCTGCTCTACAAGCAGTAGGTAATGAGTCTTTGTGCAGACAGGAGCTCTTGACGGTGAACAATAAAACATATGTTGCCAGCAATAAAACACTATGCTGGGAAATTTTTAAAATACGTTTTGCTGAAACGCAGAAGCGGAAAGAGAACCATGACTATGCTGTGTTTTGAAAACATCTATCAACCTAAAATGGATTGTAATTAGAATTTCTGCACGTTGTGAGTACGTTGACCGATACACAGCGAACTGAACAGGTCAGTTGTTTCAGGCTTATTATTGTGGTATTATTTTGGTTGGTATGTTCGGAAGCAGATGCTAAATTTGTATATCTGTCTAATGATTCGTTTTATTGATGAACAGAAGATGTACAGTCCTCTCCGCATGTGTTGTTACGCATGATATCCTGCATACGATTGCATGTTTAGTGATTTACCTTTCTATCAAGATGTTGGTGAAAATGCCTGTAATTTAAAATGTATTAGATTATTATTATTATTGTTGTAATTTATTGATATAACGCCAACAATTTACTCAGAGCTCATTACAGTCTATGTATTCAAATACGACAAAACTAAAATTGGTAGACAGAACGATACGTTAGGTAAAGATAGCTTGTTATTTTTATCAGTGTAGTTTCTAGACCAATATAAAATGAATTAAGGTATTTTAATTGTCAAATTGAAATTGACACTTATTGTAATGTATATAATATTTTTTAAATATTTTTTTCCAGAAAGCAACATTAAGTTAAATGTTAAATAATTAGAGCAAATGATACTATTTTATTTATTTTGTATTTTTCAGTAATTATCATTGTATAGACAGAACTAATATTTTACAGTTTCCTCTATCTTTATTTAATCAGGCTTCATTTAATAGGTCTGCAAGAATTAATTTATTATAGTCCATCAACATCTCTGTAAACATATCCTGTGTTTAATATTATATATTAAGATGGCAATTTCCAATTAAAATGTCTTTGTCTTTGGGCTCATTTACATTACAATTGCTGACTACACAACTGAAGACCAAATCAGTAAAATACAAGCACTTGGGTTTTACTCGATTATAAATAATACACAATCAGCATGAATTGTTTGGGAAGCAAGACTCCAACAGATTTGGACTTACCAAGTATGCGTTGTGGACAAAACGAACAAATTTGAAAATACAATTCTGGATTTATGGCAACCTTTATTTTAGAGTGTCTCTGAATATCAATCACAAATAAAAAAAATTGCTGAGTACAAATGTGTATCATAGATAAAGGTTTCCAATATGGTTTGGGTACTGTGTACTTTAATGGATAAACAATTCATCTTTATAATATATAAAATATTTTTTAGACATATATATATATATATATATATATATATATAAAAAAAATATGTCTAAAAAATATTTTATATATTATAAAGATGAATATATATATATATATATATGTTAGCCTAGTTTTTTCCATTATTGTTTCTTCTCCATTCATTACCGAGGTCTGTACCGGGTTTATGCAAATGATCATTAGCCGTAGACACAGTGGGCGGAGCAAATGAGCTCAAAGGTTACAATGCTGACGAATGGATAAAATTCACGGTGCTATACACTCGTAGTCATTATTTCTAAATAAATAACGAGTCTTTTTATTTATTCAATACTTTGAAGGATCACAGGCCTACATAAGGGTAGTACGTGATGAAATGGAAAGCAAAAAAATATTATCTATATCTAACTTAAATCACCAACGTTTAACTGATAAATCATTATAAAAAGGTCAGCAAAGGAACACACGTTTCCTTTTAAATTAGATTGGCCATCGTTCTAATGTGATCACCCCGTTATCAGTCCCAGCATGTGCTTTGTGGGCAATAAAACCAATTATATTTTGCTTTAATGCTGATAAATGTTATGGTTAATATATGGACGTATATAAATATATACATGTTCTATCGCTACTTATAGTAATATTGGGTAACAGTGATTGTTACATGAAATGTGCAATTTGGCCCTGTTTGTGAAAATAATACAATTATGAGCTAATTTATTTCAAACTGCAGTATGGACTATAGTGTTTTAACAAAATGTATTGTAGACAAATTATTGCGCCATAAGATGTTTTACAGAATCTAAGCATTCTTTGTATATATGTATCGGTAAATTATTTTGTGGCTCAGATTTTTCTATTTTTTTAATAATCCTTGTCAAGAATACAACTGTTATACATTACAGCCATTGCAAAAAAATGGAATTATTCAAATTCTATGTAAGAATTTGACATTGGACACATTTGGAGTGTTATCCTATAGCTCCTTATACATAAATATATAATTTAGATTCTCATCTGACAAATTGGGGAAAGAGTTTATTTATATTCACATCACCAAAACTATTAATACATTATATATAGATTGAGAATGAAGAATATCAGCTGTGTACTATTAAATTATATATAGACTCATATCTAGCGATACATTCCTGGTACAAAACTGTCCGCAATGCAAATATACAGTGTTGATTTAAATAGCATTTTTAATTATGTTTTTTAAATATTTTACAGTAACAAAAACATGTGACAGATACATAGTCTAAATTTCTATTGTGTTATATGATTTGCCTATTGCCCTACAGACAAAAGAGCAATTAGTCAAACAAATGGAACACTGCATGTTACATGTGGAACATTTCTCTTACCATAAAAATGGAATACAACACATTACACCAAAATAAACCATTGTAATCATATGGAGGAGCAGCATCATTTTTGGAAGAAGAAGTGTGTTTTTCAAGTACCAGTTAATCTAAATTTTTTCTTTGGTTTCTTTCTTATGTCCCTAAATTGTTTTGGTTCAGCCAAAAGGCTAAGAGCCTACTGTGGTCAAAACCAGCCATTGTCCAAATAGCCATGGGATTACAATCCATGAGCCAGGAAACACAATAGACCTACTAAACACATTCTAGCTAATTAAGAGAGGGCACAATTAACCCATTGAAATCCTTTTAGAATGGAATAAGTAATCTTTGGAATGAATGTCAAACGCAAGCAAATCATTTATAAACTAACAATGGTATTATGATTCTTTATGCAAAAATGATTCAAGGTTATTGTCCAAGAAAAATCATTATCATTATACATTTTAATTTATATAGAAAATAGCATTGATTTCCTATATATGAAGTGTTCAACCAAAATACATTTTGTTGCAGTAAAATAAGGACACTCTATTCATTTAGGTGTTTGATCTGCTATGTAACACACAAACACACAATAACACACAAAAAGACAAAATCATTTATCAGTTAGGAAAATATATTCTCAATATGGTATATAAGCCTTTTATATTCTATATGTTTTGAGTTAGTCTGTTCATATCCACTCTTCATATAAATCCTTCAGCAGAATCAAACCCCCTTAGTCACTGTGTATTACTGTAAGGATCTGTAGATCAGTAAAAAGGCCAATCTATTAAATGAACAATCCCCAGAGATCTATATAAACCAATACAGGCCTGCTATGTGATCCTAAAGTCTCCTAGATAAAAGGGGCTGCGCGGTCAGCATGACAAAAAAAATCATATATTAAATAAGTAACAAACTGGTAAATGTACTATTTATGCAGAACAGTGTTTTTCACAATTGATGCTTTTCCTCGTATTCACGATAATTCTAGCTCCAGTGGTAGAAGGGAAGGAGCCAAAACAGAACATAATATGTGATTGTGAACCAAACTGAGAACCAAATGTCTTTCTTTAGAAATCTAGTTTTATAATGATTTATTTTAAATGGAAATCCGGCTGCTTAAAAAAATATCATATTATCCTTTGATGTGGTAGACCTCTAAGTCCCTTTTCCACAGTCTCGTGTCCCTCGCAAGGAACGCTATTGGGATGAACCAAGAAATCCCCTCAATAGGTAATATCCATGATATGCGATATAAGAATGAGAACGCCGCGTTTCATTGTGTTAGATTAATATATATATATATATATATATATATATATAAGTAACAGTATGAACAGGTAACTGTCAATGAAAATGAATTTAAAACCGGCAGTAGCATAAAAAGTGATGTAAGGAAGGGTGTAAATAATGAACATCCAAATCAATGTATGATGTACAGCACCTTATCATATATATGTGTGTATATATATATGTATATACACGTATACATGATATGTACATACCTTCAAGGGAACCAGTCAAAATAAAAAAAAAAACTAAATAGTAAAAAATGGGGCTTTTCGAATTTGCGTAATACGTTCAAATGCCATTAGCTACTCATGTTAATTACTAGAATCGAGTAAAATAAAGCAGAAAGAAAACATTGCCAAAACTCTAAAAAGAAAAAAAAAAGTAATTTTTAAAATAACGTGCTCGCTTACCTGTGTGTTTTAAATTAAGAGAACGTTTAGGTAACTGGTGGGTTTCCAAAGTCAACCTAATTCTCTGAACCCCTTATTTTTTTATATTTTTAATGAATACAGGATTTCCAGAAAAAAAAAACCCCAAAAAACATTTGAGCCATCATTTTGAATGTTTAAATTATTTTGTGGAAGGATTTGTCCAAACCTTACTAGGAATGATGTTTCTAATGCTGTATTTAAGTTTAAGAACAACAGAGTAGGTAGACCAGCACTGGAGGTATCTGGTCACCCAAAAATAGGTCAAACATTAACTATAGCATAGTCAGCAAAAATATGTAATTCTATTTCAACAAAATATGTTATCACATAAAAACAATAATAATGTTTTTGGATGGAAGTGGCATGCTATTAGCTGCAAGGGTATCGGAAAATGGCAGAAAGAGGGCACCGCAAAGTGGTTTGATGTTTTCAGAAGGTTTGATTGTTGAGATTTTCTTCATTTTATAAATTGCACGTAAATTGTGCTCTGTTTCCAGGTGCATGCGACATTACAGCAGCTATGAGTAGCATTCTAAAGAGGAAATTTGAAGAAGTTGATGGTTCTTCACCATGTTCTTCAGCCCAGGAATCAGATGATGATATTTCTAGCAGCGAAAGCGGGGACAGCAGTGACAGCGTCAACCCATCCAGCTCGACTCATTTTACACGTATGTTTTCAACCCTATTTGTATAATAGTAAAGTGCGAGTGTAAGGTGTAGTCGATAATTTCATGTTTACATGCTGTACTTTTTTTTACTACGAATTGTGAGGTCAACATTTGCATTCCCCCATGACTGAAATTGGCCAAAGTGTGACACTTTAATTTGGTGTCATGGTTAGGGGTTTGTCTTTCTTGGTGGTCAGTCCAAGGTAATCCTTGAGATCTGTCTGCAGTATACAGTCTTCATGCAATCTAATGGAGTAGAAGGATGGGAAATTACATTTTAGTGAGTAAGTGTTGAGTGTAAGACTTGTGATTAACAGACCTCAGTTATTTGACGGCACAGTGGGCCAGTCTTAAATAAGTATTTAATAATCATAATTATAATGTCAGAGTGGACCTGAGTGTCAGATGTATTACAGACTGAGCATCCATACATGGCAATGTGTGTGTGGATCTACATATAGATACTGTATATAACCGGCATTAACATTGAAAACAGAGGACCTTTGAAAAACCAGTTGCCTAATGGATTCATAAATAGATATTCCATGTAGCTTTCCTTGTAATCATCAAGTGCCAGTTAATTTCACAATGGATCATGTGACAAAGGTACAAGACCATCATTTAAACCAATTTTCGTTGGCAATGTTGAGATTGCAAACATGATCTTGCAACTATCTAAATTACAGAACAAAAACAATAATAATACCAAAAGAGCTAGACACATTCCCTGGTTTTCTTTGTTAAATGATAAGTAGCAAGTACCATAAAAAGCAAAGTAAATTCACAGGGGAGAGTGATGCAGTTTACCCCGTAAGCTGCTTAGTGGCAGCTTGCCAGATGTAGAGCTACACACGAAGCTTGGCTCGGGCAGATACAGCCTTCATTCCCGAATAATAAGCGAATAGTTTCTTAGAGAAAAGCATGCGCGTTTATAAAAATAGCTCTCTCTTATCAACCTGAAAACAGAAAGAACGTACAATTATAAAAGAGAGGTTTGGACGGGATTGAAGCTCTTCTCAGGGTACGCATCTGTTTGCATTCATTAGCACAATATTCTATTGAATATAACACAGAAGGCAGGCACATAGCACACCGTCTGTTATGGACTACAACTCTCAAGATGCTAGCCTTTTTTCCCTATATATATATATATATATATATATATATATATATATATATATATATATATATATATATATATATATATATATATATATATATATATATATATGAAAGAATGTATATGCTATATGTAGTTTGAAAAATGTTTATTTTTATATGGTTTTTTTTACTTTCCATGTCTACTATATATATGATACTTAAGGAGCCATACTGTATATACATAACATAATATTCTTTTCACACATTTTGTGGACATGATAACGCCCTTCTTTGGACTAATAGCAGTCAAAGACTCAAATGTAGGTGCCAAATAAAAAAAAGGTGCCCTTTTACATGAATTTTAAAACAGTACCCTCCCAGGCTCTGCCCCAGGGATAATTACTCACAGGGCAAGCCCATAACCTATGTCCCCACAAAAGTAAGAGACCTTCATCCTCTTAAAACCAATGCCAGCTTCCAGCAAAGCCTACAACCAGTGGGGGTGCATGGAGAAAACGGGCTTCAAATGAGATAGAAGAAGAGACCCAGGCAGGGTGCCCATTTTATACTGTCTAGCACCACCTACTCACCATCCCCTGCCAGGTGCCACCTCTTGGGACAATCCCAAGACTGCAGCGTAGATGCCATATATATTATATAGAAATATATATATATATATATATATATATATATATATATATATATATATATTTGTAGTTATTTATGACATGCACATGAGTTCTTATGTCAAACCAACTCTAGAGCTGCTCACACGGTTTTCTCTCCCGTACAAGTTATTTTGGTCAGGCTAAATCCTGACTGTAGTTGCCATGGTAACAATCTGGGGATTTTGCCAAGACATGTATTCTGATAGGGTTTTATGCTGCTGTGATTACATTGTAAAAATAATTGTACATTCCTTATGTACATCAGGTTTTTAGTAACAACAGCGTAAGAGAACGCACGCACATATTATATACTAACATATATATTTATATATAAGAGCCCCAAAGTTCTAGAAGCCCCAAACCTAGAATGTGCATGTGTTGGGGGTCCTTCCACATTATCGAAGTTTCTTACAAATGGACTAACTCGGCAACCTTTCTTAAAGCTAAAGCTTACACAAATCCAAACGTACAAGTCTACAACATGTTGGTAGGGTCTGACCATAAGAAAGGAAAATGTGTTACATCATAATGCAGAGTTAATGTGGTGAGATAATACGATTCAACTTCTTTTTAATGTGGAAATATAAATGGACGATTCAATTTTTTAAATCATCTTAAATATATCTTCTGCATCTTCAAAGAAACAGAAAACTATGTTTAAAGACTAGTGCCAATGAACCAAAAAATTACTAAATACTTCATATTTATTGAAAACGACATCACAATCTAGAACACATATAGATTGCTTAATTGTACCTGTTTTTATACTATTGTTCTCCATTTTTAAAATATTCATGGGGCAGAACCCCCCCAGAAATAAGATTTACTAAAATTTTCAGAACCAGAAAATGAGTTCCAGGACCATCACCGGTCCCCCTCAACAGAAAATATTTTGGATTATCATGGCTGACCACATTTAAACCTGGACGCCTATGAATTATAGTATCCCAAACTATGCCTCTGTCGTATAGCTGACTTGGTACGACAAAGTGATTCCATCAACCATGGATGAGATTGCAATTTATGATTATAATGTTGCAGAGATTAAATTCATCAGCACAGCTATCAAAAGCGTGGCTAAACAATATGTAGACTGCTTTGATGTGGCTTCAAAAACTCCATAAACTATGCCTTTAAGGTCTGGATTGTATTTCCTTTAAGTTACACACTAGTGAACCTGCAACTCTTTTGCAAACTCCCTGCCAATTCCCACTTTAATGGGACAAACTCCTATTACATTAGTGTGTCAATAAGGTCCAACATACACTACTAATAAAATTGGTTCATAAAAGAAAATAATGTTGCTCTAGGATAATCTTAACCCTTTAAGGACAATGGGCGGTCCCTAAACGCATTGAAAACAATCCATTTTGAGCCCGTACATGTACGGGCTTTGTCATTAAGGGGTTAATGTAACACCCTCACACTTATTATTGCACCCTTATGTTGCCAAATTAATATATAATGAATACTTACATATAGTCTTATAACTACATTATTTTATCTCATATGCATATATTTTATGTTTATTAACCATCACGATTATTCCTTCTTAGCATTTTTTAAATATTTGTATTTTTTTGATCATACCATTTTTGTGGTTTGTGTTTTTTTTTTTATCATTGTGCCTTCTACGCAATAATATTTTTAAGCGGTTTGAGTCTGGCGAGTCACCTGGCTGTCCTCTTAGTTTTCTACAAAGCTATTTTGAAGCCAATGAATTCAAACAGCGTATATTCTGTGAGACCACTAATTACCTCTGTTTTATGATTGCTGTGTCTTCTGAAGGGTGTCTTTATATTGTCTGGTGGAAGAAGGAAATATGTTAATTGGGTCCATTAATGACATTGGTTTTATGCATATTATGCATGAACAATTATTCTTTTCAATGAGTCCCATCGGCCTTGGGATTCCGTCTCTGACCCTACAATATTCTGTAGATTTCTGCTTTGCAGTCAGCCAGTCACCCATGTGAAACAAGAGGATTAAAACGGATGAATGCGTTCTTGTTTCCAGATGTTCACCGAATACACATTCTGAATTTTGGAGTAAAAACGCATCCAGTGCAGGCAATAAAAACGGTTTACGTAAAGCTTCCCCAAGCTTGATTTGATGACACACGGAGCTCGTCACACATAGTGCTAGCATAAATAGGAGATTGCAAACAATAATCGTGAGAATATATAACGATCAATGGCAAAAAGATTTTGGTAAACTCACTAAGAACTAAAAAGAAGTGTTTGTGTTATTTTTCAAGTTTTTTTTGTTACTCATATTCTACCTTATTGTAAGACTAAACACATTTGGTAATTATTATTATTTATTGTTTTAAATAGCTCTATCATAGTCCTTAGTGCTGTACAGTGGGCATACAGGACATAAAAATTAGTATATTACATAACAACTGGTCAAGAAGGCCCTGCTACTAAAATAAAGTTTTTTCTATTCGATAGCTATTTGTGTTTTGAATTATATTATAAACAACGGAGGGTTTTTAAAGAATTTGCCAAGGCTGAAACAAATAGTAATGTCGCTCCAGAGTTAAAGGTGTTCTTCAAGTATTGTTGAGATGCACGCCCCACCATGATAATTGCCATTATCCTAAGAGAATAGGATTGTGCCCAAGGCTCACTGAACATCATGAGAGTTGTCATCCCACAACAGATTGCAAGGTGCCTCTTTGCTTACATCGTCTCACAGAGCTAATTTATGCAAGTTTGTTAAAACATTAGATCCTATCATCACCATGTTTGAAAAATTGGGGAGAAACAGAAAACCAAGCAAGAATAGTATTGTGAAACACATCATATATGCTTATTATTATGGAATGCATTATATATTTAACATATATATATATATATATTTATTATATATCTATATCCAATTAACATAGCATTGTCAATGGGAGCACTTTCTACTCAAGCACATGAGACGGGGGGACCTGGTTAGACACCCCCACAGAACGCTCGACAAGCCAGCACTGAAGTTTACTGGCAGTAAACATATATGTTCAGCAGAATATATGTCCAACAAGCCCAAAACTGGGGACAGGGAAAGGGGCAAATGCATGAATCTTCCCATGCATTTGGAATGACGACATCACTAAAATAGGGACCACTTAGCTTCCATATGCATTTAATTTTTATGATGGCAGGAATGTCCTCTTAACTTTGCCATTGGAAGAGAATTACCAGTACAAGTCTTAAGGGAATTAACCTCAGTAAATAAACCTCTTACTCCAAATTATTATCATTCTTGAATTATTACAGTATTGCAGCCCGATAACGAGGACATTTCGCCTTATAAAATAGTTTTCCTTTTTCCTTCTCTAAAAAGTCTTGGCGTGTCCTTTGTGGTTTCTCTTACCGTTTGATGTATTATATGTGTCAGTTATAAATTACTAGATAGCTGAGTTGCCATTTAGGCAGGTCATGGAGTACACAGTAGCAGTGGAAGTGTTGTAGTCCTTTTAGAGTTCTCCTTGACCTCTTTGTTTAAACGATAAAGAAAACACACCAGCTGTGTAGGAAGCGCAGTCAACTCTGCAGCTACAACACACACACATAAAATAGAGTAATACAACATAAAATGTATTAACATATGTCTAATATCTTATAAAACATGAATTATGAAATTACCAAGTTTAAAAGAAAAAATAGAATACAAAATACATTTATACTTACATTTTTAATTCTGTTTGACAATATATTATTATTATTACTATTATCTTTTATTTATAGAGTGCCAACAGTTTACGCAGCACTTAATACAATACATATATTCAAGGGGTATGACAAGACAAGAATTGGCAGACTAAGACGAACCGATACATTAGGTGGAGAGAGCCCGGCTCGCAAGCTTACAATCTTGAGGATATATAAAATATATCTGATATGTGTTATCGTAGTGCTATGTTACTGCCACACCACAAGATATTTGTCACAAATACAGGGCGATTATGTCAATTAAAGGAAAATACCTGTGTTGGAGGCAGATGGGATATTTGAGCTGGCAGATTCTGAAACGCACCTATTGTTTAACACAAAACACTACGATAAGGACTTAATGTGTTTGTATAGGAAACGAAGATAGGATAACGCTGCTAAACACATACATAACACAATTATACGTCACTTAAAACATTGTGTCTCACAATTGCGAATATTGATTTGAAAAAGAAATTATGCAGTAGCACTAAAGGCTTTTTATTAAATGTAACTGAGACTATTCAGAGAATTCGGTGGAATTTCGACCTTTAAATTTACGTTAAATACAATCGCCATTGTTTAGATTGGAGACTTTCCATGGTGATAGTGGTTACGAGATACATTGCCCTCTGATTGTAGGAGCCTTGGTTTAATGCTATGAGGCCATATGGCCCGTATTTATTTTAATGTCTTTCTGACATCGAAACGATAACTGGAAAAAACAGAAGAGCGCTTCCACCTTGGAATACTGCCAAGAATAAGATGCTGTTTAGTGACCATGAGATGACTCCTTTTCCTCCACAAAATGTGCTTGAAAAATTGTACGACAACGATAAATTCTTGATTAGGTTAAATGAAGAGCATGTAGCGCGTGACCGGACAATGCTTTAGTTAGAAACTAATTTAAACAGGTTTTGTACTTTCAAGAATAATGAGGAAATTTGCATTTTAACGGTTTAATTCATAAAAATGTATTACCCTGTCTCTCTTAATTGCACTGTCTGGTTCTCTGCTGTGTAATAATTGTTGCAGGCTGTCTTGATTTCAGTCCAAATGCATTTGCCACACCTCTCCTCTTACTCCATATGGCTTGGCTGGAACTCATAAAACACAATGCTGTTAGAGTAAGAGCTGCCGAGCTGTTACCTAGTAATATATATCGTATTGTCCCAATTATAGGCCACACTCCTAAAATTGGTGCCCTTTTAAGAAAAAATAATTAAAAAAAAATATACATTAGTAGAAGGGTAAAACAGTATTTTCAACCTATACTCTCTCTCACACTCTTTAGGCCCTACAGACATGCTGCCCTAAGCCTATAATTGGGGTTTAGATAATCTCAACGTCTCCTTACCTTCTCCGCCAACTATCTCTCCTTTTCTGCAGCTCTGTTTCTTCTTTTGCCTCTTCTTGTCCTTACTGCTCCTGTCTTCTTTCTTCTTCCTGCTTCTCTTCGGTATCAGCAGCATGAACAAGGCCTCTCAGTGCCCTTTTAAAAGGACGGCACTTCAGGGCGCACTCTCTCCCCAGATTGGAGTAACGGGGGAGAGGCTATGTCATGACTCCGACACTTTGTAGAAGTGTTCCAAGAAGACAGAATCATGCCGATTAATTTATATAGGGACAAAAGACAGACAACAGAAGCTGAGCTTCTGAAAATGAGGCAGGGACATGGAATTGGTCGTTGGAGGGAGATGTTGAGATGTGCCTCGAAAACCCAGGCAATATCTCCCTATTGGACAATCAGGCCTCCCGATGTAAGACTTTTAATGGGACAGTTACAGGAAGAATCTCTCACATGCTTAACAGCTCATTTACAATACAGAGGCTTGTGTCTAGCAAACACATCCACCAAAGTCTGTAGAACCCAGTGCTTACCATCATTCTGAGGAAGAGGACAGGTATATGACCTCCGTTGAGAGGATAGCAGATGCAACTACTAGGGGCAGCTAGGATGCAGCCTTAAATCAGGACTAGAACTGTAGCCAAGCTAAGTATACCACTGCCTTTAATCTGAGGTTTGAAGTCCTAAACCACAGCATCCAATGGCATCACTGGTACCACAAAAGCTAAGTGTTAGTCCGTTTAAAAGAGCAGACATGTTCCCTTCTGTTTCCGTAATCCTCCCCAAGCCTCCCTGAGCTCCGCTGTTGCTGTTTGAAACCCTCTGCAGTGCTTCTTCGCTATTCATGACTACTGTATTAATTTGATGGCACTTTAGCCTGTGTCTTACACAAAAGAACTACAAAGATATGAGAAGAACTTAAAATATATTTTGTATATTTGCAGCATCATCAATCCTAAAGCGCGAAAAACACCTGAGAGCCAAAAATGTTCGTTTCAACTGTGTCACGGTATATTATTTCACAAGAAGACAAGGCTTCACGAGCGTCCCTAGTCAAGGAGGAAGCACATTGGGCATGTCCAGCCGCCACAACAGCATCCGCCAATATACTCTTGGAGAGTTTGCCATAGAGCAAGACAGATTACACAAGGAGATGCTAAGGGAACACCTTAGAGAAGAGAAACTCAACAGTCTGAAACAGAAGGTAATATCGAACATTTTTCAAATCGATATCAATCACTTAAAGGTTCTGGGGCTCTTCCAAAGTCCATTAGATAATGCATGTAGCCCATTTACTACATATCACTAGAAAGGTAAAACAGTGGATTATTTTAATGCATTTTTAACAGCGCAGCCCATTAAGAATATTAATAATTTAACTTTTTAGCCTATTTGGAATGAGAAAGATTTTGATAGGAGTGAACGTTTTGGCTCATATAACCTGCCTATTTTCTGCTTGTTGTAAAATCTGAGACTGTACTCCGCCCTTGACCTTGTCTTATGTCCAAGATTGCCTTGCGTCTAATCTATGCACATCTGTATTAACTGATCTTCTTAAATACTAATAGACTAATCATTCACCCTAGCATTACAAACTTACTAACATTAGCCAATAACCCACTATTTTTAGACTGTTAGCCCCAGCTTTTTTCCTCCTATGAAAAATATTTTATCTTTGTGCTTCATTGAAATTTGCCTTTTTGTGTATTTAAGTATTTACTTCTTTCCTTATTTCCTTGTTACTATCCCAAAAGATTTCTGTTTGCTGTACTCTATCTGGTTTTCGCTTAGTCATTAGCGTTATTTACCAGTAGGTGGCAATATAAAACTATACTTTATACCATAGAGCATAATGGTACTAGAAAAGACGATACAATAGTAGTCTTGAAGGTTAACAATCTAATGCAATTCACTTAATAAAATAAGGATGTCATTTTCTCTCTTTCTTTGCATGGTTAACATTCTGCGATTCTATACATCACCATGGAAATTAACAAATAATGCTTAACAGACATTAATAGTAACAATAACAACAAAAAATTATGGTTTGGATACATTTTGTATGCCTATCGCTATAGCTCATTATTTTGAAATCATTTTGCTTGATTACAAATAATACAGTGGGGGAATAAAACTCTGGGTGCAGCTATTTAGAATTAACCCTATATAGATGGATAGCAATAGACATTAGCAGGCTCGAACTGGTCATCAGGATATGCCCGGCTGTGTGCTACATGAGCATAAACACATAGCATGCAGCCGCACATATTGAGATGCGCCTGCAAGTGCCAGGGTCGCCTCACCATCGTCAGTCAAGCCCTGTATGTATTACATAAATATGATTAAATGTTTTAGCAATTTATTTACTTTTTGCTTTTACCCTCCTCCTTTCAGATAACCAAAAATGGCACCATGGAATCTGAAGAAGCCAACGTCCTTACGCTGGATGACATTTCTGATGATGACATTGATTTAGACAACACAGAGGTAGACGAGTATTTTTTTCTTCAACCTCTTCCGACCAAGAAGCGAAGAGCATTGCTCCGAGCTTCTGGAGTAAAGAAGATTGACGTGGAAGAGAAACATGAGCTGAGAGCCATCCGCGTATCCAGAGAAGACTGTGGTTGTGATTGCAGAATATTTTGTGATCCTGAGACTTGCACATGCAGCCTTGCAGGCATAAAATGTCAGGTAGGTTTTTACACCAAAGTTGTTTAATAGCATTCAAAATGTTGATTCTATGGCGCTCGATGAATACTTTGACAGCAGATAAGACCTATTCTTCCCATCCAGTCGGACCTTAAACAGTCATTGGCCTTGTCTTAGATTCGGGATAGCTTATGGGTTTGTGTCTTTGGGCTTCGACCCAAATGTTCTGTAAGTGTCTCAAGGTGGGAGATCCTCATGGTACCCTAACTCCTTCATATTCATTCAACATTGGGACGTGGCCTCTGAATCCGCCTGCCCATCTCTGACATCTCAGAAGGGGTGTTACCTTTAAGCTCTTCTAAAAAAACTCTCATCACACCTATCACTCAGAACACCTTACGCAATCACTCTCACTGGCCATCACTGTTTAAATGTGGATCTGTAAAGCTTTTCCGCTTCACATGGATAAGCATGAAATGGCACGTGGGGATGGCTGCAGGCAGTCAGGCTGCTGTGATGTAATGCATGGGGAGGGCTTTGGAAAAATGACAGGACTCTCTTTCTAGGCAACTGTAGTATTTCAAAACACTTTTAAACACATATTTTAAGAGACAGGAGCAAAAGGGAAAACAAAATGACAGATAGCCATCTTATACGTCTCTCTACATGATCCAGAACGTGGGATATTTTAATCTATGGAGAAACAGGCCATGTACAATAATAATATATGCATACGATTCAATCAATATTTTGTTTAGATTAGCTTTCTTTGGCAATAATAAACTAATACTAGGAGACCTTTATTGTCTGGCTTGGGTCCAAGCCATTGTAAAGCAGCCATCAGTCACTTTGAACTCTGGTGGTAAATATTTGATAAAGTGCCAGATAACAGGATTTCATTCTGCCTATACAGAGAGAGAAGTATTTCATTAATAACCCAGGTATATGATCATATATTTTTAAAGCTCTGCATTTATATCGAACCTATTGATATTAAGCTGCGGATGTGGAGTCCCTCCAGAACCTTGCATGCAAGGCTAAAAAAATAGGCAGCTTCTCTGTTGCAGATGATGAGTCCCTGATGCATTTTCCCAATAACATTACATTATCCCGAAGCTACATTTTGGCAAAGCCTACTGAGATTTCTTTCCTACTATGCAAAATAAAACAGAGAAACCATTATTTCCACTGCATGCGCGTTATTGGTTAAGAGCCGTGGGACCTATATGTTAACTCTATAGTGTCTATTCCTCATTTTACATACTTTAGAAGAACATTGTTTACTAGCCTAGGCAAGCTGCACATACGTGTTTTGTGTCATTGGCATCATCAGTAATTTTAAATATAAGTACATTTTAATTAGTTTTATTAGAACTGGGTAAGCTTGTATGGGATTGAGCCTACTATCTGCCACCTTCCATTTTTCTCACATTTCTGGGTAAGATAAATAAGCAAGATAGGTCGGGTTCTGGGTCAGCCATGATGTGGAATGTGCGCCACCATGGCCAGCAAACTTGTCTTTTTTGTACACAAAACTGTGCTGAATGGTCATTACCCAAGTGGTTGACAGGTTGCTAATACCTAGAGAGGAATTAGAGGCGAGTTAAGGTGAAATACAAACATTCATCCCTGTGGCTTACACATTGTCCTTGCATAATGCAAGGTTGCATTTTTGGAGAAAACTCACCAATTAAGCTTTCTTTAAACAATTGTAAATGTTTAATCTGTTTAGTAAATAGAAATAGTCTGCAGCAACAATATCACCACATCACTAGCATAAGACTACAGTAGCAGGTTGGTAAATGAACCACTGATGCTTCTTTTCCTTTAAGAAATTGATGTGTTCTTTTCTGCGAAAACATATTATACTTAGAAATTATATACTTGTGTGATGTTAAATTAAAAGCACATTCTAAAATATACTAAGTGAAATTAGGTCATTATTTGTTGTTTTTCCCCCCCAGAATATCACTTGATTGGTGCTGGCTGGAAAGAATGCTGGGAAATCTCACCCTGGCTTCTTTTTTTTTAGTGTTTCATAAATAAACTGAAGTTTGTAAAACAGCACACAAAAAAAAAGGACCACTATCAATTACTCACATTAGCAAGGT
The DNA here is from genome assembly GCA_029215755.1 of Spea hammondii. Taxonomy (NCBI): domain Eukaryota; kingdom Metazoa; phylum Chordata; class Amphibia; order Anura; family Pelobatidae; genus Spea; species Spea hammondii. Next base: position 52,373,251 of record JARDYJ010000006.1, on the reverse strand, counting down.
GGCTACTCCCTTTAAAGACTAGGTTGTTAAGAATTGTGTTGCTTGCATGTGTGGGACTTACAGGGTTAATATCAGGTATGAGCTGTAGCAATTTCCCTCTGGAAGAGTCGGGAGGACTGTCCCAATTTGGCATAATCCTCCATATTGTTAACGTTTTGTTTGGGGGGGGGATCAGTTAAATCTTTTTTTTTTTTTGTTACCGGTGCATCAATCAGTGGCTCTTCAGAGAGCGTGATTGTCCAATTTACTACTTGTTATGTGACAAATGGTTTGACCCAGAGATTGCTGGGAGAAGCACTACTTCTCCGGTTCTCTGGGCCAAGACCCAAATCCTCCTGGTCATGGGAGCGGTGTCTTGACACGCCCTGCTCCCCCCCATTTTCCCTTTAAATGGGGGTGTTTCCCACTGCAGTCAGCAGGAATGCCCCTACATCTGCGGGAACTGATGTCTGCAAGACCGCCCACCAACGTCATGGGACCGCCCACCAACATCAGTGTGCAGTCCTGGCCACGTCCCGCAAGGGAAGGCTCCGGGTAACTGGAGCCCAGAACTTCCCAGGAATGCAAATGGGCTGCTGGCCCTGTAGACCCTGCAGCTGTAGCACAACACCACGCACAGTGCAGGCTCCAGGCAAGGTAAGTGTGTGAGTTACGAATCGGTGGCAGGGTCCGGGGGGCCACTCTGCTTCATTTGCCCCCCCCCCCTCGTGCTATAAAGTCCTAGTTGACCCTGGTTAATGAAACATTTAAAATATATCATACATGTACATCTTAGAAAGTTTCATATTCTAAATCCTGAAAATGTCTTTTTTTTTTTCTTAAGGTGGACCGTATGTCATTTCCATGCGGGTGTTCTAAGGAAGGGTGCAGTAATTCGGCTGGAAGAATTGAATTCAATCCCATCCGCGTAAGGACACACTTTTTGCACACAATTATGAAGCTCGAATTAGAGAAGAACCGAGAGCAGCAGGCTGCAGCCGTTGCGGCTGCTGCGGTAAATGGTTGCCATGGAGACATCAGTTCTCTTCCAAGTTCTATGGCTCAAAGTGGGGGCCAGTGTGTAGAATATTCTATCGGTGAAAATTTTGAAATCGAAAGAGAGCCTCCGTCTGGTATGATACATTTTCCGACCTCTGAGCACTTGGATTGCAGTGGTGAAGATGAAGATGAAGAGGAAGATGATGGAAGTAGCTACTGTAGCGGAGTGACAGATTCTAGCACGCAAAGCTTAGCACCTAGTGAATCGGATGACGATGAGGATGAGGAAGAAGAGGATGAAGATGATGAGGATGCAGACAAATCAGATGATTTTGGAGAAACATCCACCCAAAAAAAACCCCTGCCTTTACCTTCAGTCCTCTGTTATTCCGAGGGCAACGGGATGCACGAGAATCATTTAAAAAATAATTCGTATTATGCCAGCTCCTCATCACTGTATTATCAGATTGAGAACCATAATTCTAGTGCAAACCATATAACTGGGACCTACCCAGAAAGGGATTTGGTTAAGAATTGTGCTCACAATATGGTGCCTTACAGCATGAGGGCAGACCAATATGCCGAGTATACAAGACATCCTGATGAAGCCTGCCCCAATTCTCATTATGCTATGGCAAACCCATCGGTGATCGTGTGTTGTACGTCTTCTGAAAACGATAACGGTGCTCAGCGAAGTGTGTTGTACCCCGAACATAGATCAAATCTCCCTCCAGTAGGATTTCACTCATATTTAAAAAATCCCCAGTCTGATGGATTTGTGCCAAATTTAAATGGCACATGCCAACGAGTACCTGAACTTCTTAATGAAAATTCCATAACCCTGCCTCAAACAAGTAAACTTCATGAGGACTGCATGAAATCTCCCGTGGTAGAAACAGTGCCGGTTTAACGCACACAGTTTCCAAGACACCTGTTCTACAATTTCCATTATTTGTTAATTATTCTTGCTTTTTGGTGCAATTTATTAATTTTTAACCTTACTAGTAAAAGACAAATCAAATTGAACTTTTTTGTCAATGGCACCATGGCAATGCACAAAACTGTTAAACAGTGATACAATTTTTTTTTATTTTTTTTTTTTTAAACATGAATTTAAATATATGCTAACATTTTTATCTATTTCAAAATAGCCTTGTATAAAACTGAGAAACCTGCCAAACCAGCTCAATCAAATCTTTATATATTTGATTAAAAGGGGTCTGTGCAAGATGAATTTGGACTTTTCAGTGCCGGGGTGGACACACTATCCTGGTTATTCAGGTGGTTACGTTTAAGAATACAAATAAGGAGAGGGGCCACCTTGATGTGATTTTGTGATGAAAACATTAACTTGTATTTTATGTGATTTATTTATGGAAGTGTATATCGTTCTGTGTTTGTTTTCTACAAATGGAGCGCATGTTCATAAAAAAAAATATTAAAAAGAAAATCCATAGATTGTCCAAGCATGTCAACAAAAATAAATTTCATGGACCGTGGGGAATGATGAAAACATATCTTTACATAATTAATTTAGTCTGCATAAGGCTTATTTTACTTAAATTGAACTATAATTGTTTCTCATAGCATTTTAGTGTTAATATTTAGAGGATTTTTTTTTTTCAGTGGACAATATTCAAAAAGCACCTAAGGCATAATTATTGGGGATTCTGTCACACTATATGGCCAAACGCTTAGCCCACCAACATTTCAAACAAGCCCAAAGGCCTTGAGCAGCACACATAGCTACCATCTACTGGAGTCAGGACTGGTCTTAGTGCCAGGTGAGTCAGGCAGCCTCTGGGTTGACGACCCTAGAAAATACCTGTAATGTGTATAAAAGTCAGTCTGGTACCTGACACAGGGGCAATGGAAGGCTCCACAATACATGGTGGATAGGCAAGACATTCATGCCTTCACTGGCATTCTAAAAGACACGACATTTCCTTGTTTGGGGCAATAAAGATGCTCTTTGCTTGACGTGCTATTTGGTTGAAAATCAGCCCTGGCAGTTTTAGTCCTCAGCAGTTAACGAGTCAGAAGTTTACCGTTTTTGCACATAGCATTCAACATTGTGAATCACGATGTACAGCTTTATAGGAATGCAATCTGAAACAATACTTAACGAGGAGATTTTTCTTTTATATAAAACGTTTCTGTTCCTGAGTAATGTAAAGGGGTAACCCACTATTAAAACCTATTTAAATGCACTTTACTATCCCATTCTGGCATAGAATTAATGTAACCAATATAATCAAAAGATGCAAAAGTTTAACATAATCCAAACATTTAAGTGTCTTGGAAGAAATCGGCTGAATTTAAATACTCACTTATTTTATGAACTAAAACAAAGCCATTTTACAAAACATACCATATATACCACATATCAACAAAAGGGACTACCGGTTCTCTTGACAATGCCTTTCTGTTTAAGCTTGAATGTATTTATTTAATTAAATTCAATGTGAGAAACATTATGCTGTGAATAATAGAATATTCCAGGGAATATTTCCGCTAATGTTTTATTTTTTAATATCGGATAATGTTGCTTTACAATTTAGTAATGGCTCTTAAACTGGGGCACTTTCTACCCATCCAGTAATATGCTTGTAAGTGTGCATAAGTATCCTTCTGCTCTGTAGCTAACCGGATTTTTGAGATATCTGAGCAGCCACATTAAGACAATGTAAACACTGGAATTAAACATTGTGGTTCTAGAAACTTTCAAGGGTAGGCAACACGGAGACCCCCTTTTTGGGGGGGTGGGTTCATGAATCTGCAGTGTTAGCTGCACATGTGGGTGAAGCCAAGGTCGCCACCAGAAATATTGGGACCTAGTATGGGCTTAATGCCTGGGACCTCAAGCCCACCCCACATCCATTACATTGTCCCATCCATCGCCATGCCTTATGACCTTCCCATAAGCACACCTTATGAGAGCAAAGGTGCAGTATTTCTTCAGAGCCTCCTATAACTTACACACATACATACTGACATGCAAACTCCTAACACTCTCTCACTCTAACACCATACACTTACGCACACAATCTTTCTCCTGCTCCTCATCTCGCTTTCCTTGTGACCCAACGCACTATATAACAATATACACTGCAAACACACACACTCATGCTAACTCCATGCACCTACTATAACAGGCATACACATGCTAAAATTGTTCGCAAATACTACAGTAACACACACTAACACTAAACATCAATACACACACATTCTAACACAACATAATGATATACACACAAATGCCATACAGTAACTCATACAACACCATATGCCCACATATGCTAACACCACACTATGATATACATGCACACACTATCAAACAACCAAACACATAATATAACACAGTATACACACATACATATATACAGTATGTAGCTTCACTCATTTTTGCACATCTTGCACATACAGACAACAATTACTGGCATGTGCAAGACCTATGGTTACCAGAGAAAATAGTGTAGTGTGTATGTTTGAATTGAAGGTACCCCAATATTTGCACCATAGGCACCAATGCATGGAAATGGTTTCCCTCACATCTCTGTTTTTCTTTAAAAAAACAAAACAAACAAAACCTTTTAGTGGCAGAAGTAGGCAAATAATCTGTTGCACTCTTGATTGGTAACGAAAGAGTTACCAAAGTTTTTGTTCATTTGCATTAGGTTGTAGACCGTAAAAGTATCTAAGTTTTAATGCAATATGACACCACTTGATCTGTTTCTGTACTTTGCCGTCCTTATATTGATATGAAGTATATGTTATGTATATTCTGGTTTGAAATGTAGAATTGCCTTGCTGTTAAACCTACTGAATCTGTCCTGAGGTTTTATATATCTCAAATGATAACTGATGTTTTTGGATTCACCAGAATGAAACAAAAAAAAAAAAAAAAGACCATGGTCTTTTAGAAACACAGAATAAATGTGTGTGCTTCTTTAAATCTGAGAAGTGATATAATCCAGTATCATAAGATGATGTTTTTTTAAGCAACCAACAAACTGATGTTTTTCGAGGACACTTGTTATTCACCATACTAACTGGTAACTGTATCAATATATAAAATACAATTTATGAATGTGATTTGTAGCAGAGACAAAATCAATCAATGATGGACTTATGCTCCAAAACAGAAGGTTCCGCGTCACCCATTTTTGGTACATCTAACTTGGTACCGTATGGATATCCCATCTGCAAAAAAGGTCCAATGCACACGAATCTATAGCGTTATGACATTGGGTCTTTGCAGGTTGCCCAGAAAATGAAGTGCCAACAAGCATGCAGATAAAAAGTCTTAGTATGTTTCTTGTTTGAATGTTTACATGGGGCCTCCATACTACTCAGCAGTACAGTATATTTTGTAAATTCCGTTAATTGTCTAAGGAGCGGCAGAGAAATCGTTGTTTTTTTATTACATGCCTCTTGCTCTCTCTCTTAGTAAGAATGACTTGAGGCAACTTTAAAATTAAAACCAGCAACACATATATATGCAAGGCTAGGGCAGATACCTGGGATGTATAAATCAATAGACCATAGGGTGGTGGCATGCACTTCAATGGGATGAAGGTCCGTGGGCCACATTACTACGGGCAGAATGCCGTTCAGGGACCCAGATACCAAGCCTTCCTTTGTTCTTTTACCCGGAATGCTTGTTGCATACGAGTGTATCATTAGGTCCTATACACCAAAAAATACTGTTTAGCTACAAACAACAAGGCATAGCAGAAAACTAGTTTATACATTAAATTGTGCAACAAAAACACAATAATAGTGTAAAAAAAACAAACCAGAATGCCATCTAAAATGGAATGGGGGTCTTCAAAGACTCCCATTGTCTGATTTGCCAATTTTTTTAAGAGCAGGACCTGTCCATCATACCTAACGAGCTACCCACTGCCTTTTACAATGAAAATTGGACAGGCTGGGAAATATCCCTTACCCAGTCGGTGTAAATTTTGTTACACATATTAATCCATAAAATGTATGTAGTTCCACTACTCGAGAATAATTCAAAGCTCCATGTAGCCCATGTCCTTGTTTTAAATGATACTACATGTTTAGGATAAGAACAATAATGCGCACATTTCTCAAGCAACTACCAAAACGACTTTGCCACAAAGTACAGTCAAAAAGTTATGAACCACAGGGGGTATTATATACATCAGCTTTTCTCTAATGACATCTAATTATTGCTGGTATAATAACTATGGGTCTGACCCAGTTTCCCTTGGTATCCAGGTGAGCTCCCTCTCCCTTAGGGCCAGGGCAGCAGTGTTTGGCCATGTTCAATTCCTGAATATATGTATAGGTACGTACAAACACACACACACACATATATATATATACACATTATATAGACACACATTCTATATACAGCTTCAATAGAGTCCATACTTAAGTTTCCTATTTGTGCACTGAATGTTGTTAGACATCTATTGTTAGAAGTAAAATATAAACAATGTACATCATTCTATAAATGCGGGCTTTGTATTTCTCAATTACCAACATGCTTTCTATGAAATTTCATTTATTTGTAATGCAGATAATTGAAAGTTTCTAATTTTAGCTCAGGCCCTGTCCCACTCCGGTCTATTTGTAGTTTGCATTTTGACATAGCGCAGTAATAGTTCCTAGGTTTTGGTTTTAAAGGAAGTGGGTTACGGTTAGGGTTAGCCACAATATAACTGGCAAACATCAGGAATTCTCACAAATAAAACCGGTTAACACACATCTGGAAGAAACTACATCATTATACGTTGGATGATTTTAGTTTTGCAGTCTGATTAAGTTGTAAGGCGTAACCGAGTATGTTCTTGTTTTAAAAACATAAAAGCCACTAAACAAAACAGGACACTCTAAAAGAGAAATATGCGGTATATCAACTGCCAGTTATCACTTGCAAATAATAATGATTCAGATTCATATCTACACTCATCACGTCCACCTACTCAAGTGTGTCACATTAGTGATGTAAAAAAACGTTTTCCTATCTGAAAAATAGGTGTGAACTCTCCAGGTTTGACCTCGAGGTGAATTATTGTCTCCCCGGGTCACTATCCTATCTCTACAGGCAAGACAGAAACATTTAGACACTTCCACTTTCCATAATGCTTCTGAAAAGTATATTTACCGAGTATGATGACACCAAAAGGAGATGTACTATAAATCAAGAAAGGTTTAAGAATACCAAAACATAAATGCTCACTGAGTAAGGACAGAACAGGCTGACACCTCATGTGAGATCCCTCAATGTTTTGGCTATTACGCCTTTGTCAAGAGTGGGATCTGAACCCTAACGTAGTTGAGAGGTATAAATACCTTGTATTTATGACTTTTCACCCCAGCTCTAGTCACCACCAATAAAGGAAATACATACATCTAACTTGCCATGCAGTATCTGTGCCTCAAATCACACCATGGGAAACCAATGTCAGCCTGGTCTTTGAAAAGACAATCAGTGGGGAAAGGGGCAGCTGTGATCTCCAAGAATTTTTGTACCCTAGGAAACTATCCCTTCTACCTTGTGGAAAGATGGGCTTGTATGAACATCAAATAAAGCTGGATATAGTGCCTATAGACCAGAGCTACACTCCAATAGATGGAGGAAGGCCTCATGGTTGAGCGTTTACGTTATGAACATTTTGAAGGTTGTTGAGCTAAAAGGCCATCTAATCTAAGCTTATGGAAAATTATGAAGTAGAGCCTACCCAATCGCACCATTGTACATTATAGTAGAAATTAAAAACAGTTCAACAAATACAAAATAAGGTATTTTAGGTATAGCAGCATTTCATAACCAACAAGAACCCACTAGCACTCTTTTACACTGTGCTTAATACCAAGTTTAAACTTACATATAAAAAGTTGTCTACAACAGACAAGAGCATTGCCACAAAGGTAACACATCCACAAATTAATTTAAAATGAGTGCATTATGAGTTTAGACGCAGTCAAAAAATGTGAATTATTGGTTTTGGTGCACATGTTAGAACCGGGGCTATCCTCCTTTGGCTTCCAGTGAGTGATTTTATGTACTGTGCGTTATAAACAGAAGTGCTTAAAAATACATCTTAATGGGTTTGTGGTTATGTGTGTCTTTCATTCATACATCAAAAATGTGTCAAAAACAAGGCCTTTTTTTAATTACTGGGCAAATCCATATATCTAAGCTTCAGTTTTAGCTACCAAGTGAATCCTGAACACGGGTATTCAGGAAGCCTGTGATTTACAAACCTCTTGTATATAGCGAGGGACATGTTAAATGGAACCTTATGATAATCCATCAAAATTTCAGTGTCTAGCAGCTCTTCAAAATAAAAACATCTAGCAAAAGAGAAAGTATGATTTTATTGGGGCTTTATTAATCTTAAAGTGGCACACAACTGTTCAGCAGCAAGTGTTCACTCTTCCGGATCCATGGTGCAGCTTGAACATGGGTCTTCCACACATTTGTTTCTTCTGTCTGGTCTGCCAGCAAAGAGACTTTCGTTTCCAGTGTCGTTTGCATTATGTTGTCTGTATTCCTATAGATATATAAACCTGCCTTTGATCCACGAGGGTACTTGTCTCAGCTTGTCCCCATTTCTGAATGCTTAAAAGGGCCACAAGACAGCCTCACGTTTACATGCTAAGAAGTCATTCATCCAAATAAAACAGCAAAAAGAGCAAATAAAGACAAATTAAAACGATTGGAAATATGTACATTTATTACGTTTGAGGAGTTATAAGTTCTCGAGACAGAGCATATGTTCTAATTCTTTTGTAGTGCTTAACATATAAAAAGGAGACAAATATGGCCAATATGGCCTTAAAGTAATCAACCAAAACGTAAAAACAAAACAAAAAAAAACAAAAACACATTTGTACCAGTAAACAATAATTAAACAAAAAGCCACATTGTTAAAGGTAAAACCAAAGCAGCCAATTGCTTAATAGTTTAGGAGACTGGAGTGGCTTAAAGTGTCACTTAAAAATGATTAAAAAAAATATATATCTATAATACAAATAAGTTATACTGCCAATAGCAGTATTCTAAGGATTTTACAAGATAACATTTTAAACAATCCTTCCACTCCCTATAAAGCTCCATTAACAGCTTTTATTTTAATCTTAACATTACCCACACCCACCCATTACCCACACAGCTTCTCTTATATCGACTCTACTTCTTAGTTTCATAAGGACCTATAGCAATCAAGGTGCTACTTATTTTATTTATAATAATAAAAAAAAAGATGCTAGGCACACTGCCAGCTTTGTATGATGCATTACGATAAGGTAATTGTGGTTGAAAATGAATATAAAAATATTTGACATATCTTTGCGTATAAATAATCTGCTGGTGTAAAAACCCATACTAACCTACTAATTCCCAAACAGGATTTTCTGCATTTTTAAATAATGCAAGAGCTTTAAAAAAATAACTAACAGGATGAACACGGGCACATATATATACGTTTGTATTAAATATTAACCATAAAACAGTTAAATTGCATATGCCCTCTTTCATATAAGAGCGACTTGCAACATTCACATTTTTTGTTTTAGCAAATTTATACTGCGTTCAAAAACTGTAATTTCTTATTGCGCTTGTAATCACACAGTGCTCCCAACCTGCTGAAAATACGTTCAAAATGAATTTTAAGTAAAAAAAAAAAAAAGACCCTATTTTGAACAAAAGTCCATTAGCAATGTTAAACGCACCAGTTCTCAGTTTGATATTATTCCAGATCATAGGCAGTTTCAGTTTGTTTCCAGACAATAGGAGGTCTTGCTTACGATCTACCCCCCCACACACTCTAATGTTAAAAAAAGGTTACGGAAGAAATCCAATAACCAAAAAAAAAATTGTACACGTTTGCAAATAGAATAATTTTTTTCACTTTAGAATATTTCTGTGCATATAAAAAAATATATATATATATTGCCGTTCTATGCACTTTACATCGGGTGGACTATTAACTTTGTTTCTTCCCGAAACAAAGAAGAAGCGGCAAAAAACGTATTAAAAAAGTTTTCTGTTGTGTTAGAGGAAAAAAAAAAAAAGTAAGCAGGTTGGCAGTATGCTCTCATTTAAAGTAATTTGCTGTGTAATTAAAACAAAAAACAAAAAACATGGGACACTGATGTCTGGTGCATACGAAACAGATACACAAACATATTTGTAGAATAAAAAATGTGCTTCATTAGTTATTTGCAAATAGCTAACAGATTAACTGTTCGTGCTTTGCCTCCAAGTAAACGGTAAAAACAAATTGGGTCGATTGTAAACCTTTTAGTTAATTCCCAACACCCCTCCTGACCACTTGTATTACCAGCCCTACCATAAACAGAAAAAGAGGAATATAAACAGGATTAAAAACAATTCTTTGGCATTTTCAGTTTTTCAGTTGATGTAATGTTCAGAGTGTTCTTACTTTTGCAATACAACAGGTTTGTTGTATCTTTTTTGTTGTTGTTTCCAGCATAATTATAGTCAGCTGTTTTTGCATAAAATGCCACAGTGTATACTTATCACAGCGTTGAAGAGAACTGGACCTCTTACGTGGGGTTTATGTGCTTTTCCGAAACACCCATTGTTGGAATGGATCTGAAGGGTTACACGGTACAAGACTTGGATTGGCTGAATTCGCAGTAAGGCACAGGTTAAGTGCGGGATTGAACAACAGTTGATCCTGGGAAAAAATGACAAAAACACAGAGTGAGAATCACGTACTGTTTACTTGCTGGCATGGCCTTCCAGTTTTAATGGTGTGTTTTCCAAATGTACCATTGTGGAAATCTGTGCTGGCACAAATAAGCAATAAGTAGTGCTTTCGGTGCCAGAGGGTGTGGAAGGGCTAAGAATGCATAACTTTTAGTGGGCAAAAAAACCCCCAAAAACATAATAATGAGGTCATATGATGAAAGTCTGAGCTTGCCATGATGTAACTTAAGATCTTGTGCAAAATCCAGGCGGCGTGTGAGTTTTTGAACTTGCGCCTTAATTCATACAGTGAACTATGCAATTCTACTTAATGACCACTAGTAAAATTATTATAGATATGTTGATATGTATGTTGATATTCGGGGTACACTGTATAACTTTGGTCCTCTGACAAATATACATCAGTCTTCCCCTGAATAACTTGTAAAGTGCTGATTAAGCCTTAAGGCAGAAACACTGATGAGGTTAGATTTAATTTGTACAATGTTCTACAAAGTTCGCCTTCACTCTTGTATCAACATACCTTTAGCAGCTCCCATTTCTCCTCGGGATCCATTGAGGTCCCTCTCCCTCGACTGGCACACTGTTTAATGAGCAGTGGCCCATTACTAGCGCGAAGGCACAGCTCCTTCTGGATATTATGTCGAATTTCGTGGCTTGCAGTGTACTCAAAATACTACAAAAAAGGAGAAGAGCACATCTGGGTATTAAATGTAAGTCATTGCAGGAAGTAGTTTGTGTAAAATATATAGTGTTCTATATACTGATTTTCCAGTAAAAATGAAAAGGGCTATAAACTGCTCATAAGAAGAAAACCCAGTGTTAATATTATGGCATATAAGTCAGGGGAGGGCCGACAATGCAACAACAAAAAAGAAAGCTAAGTCCTTACTTAGCTGGATTGGGTTTTTTTCTCATTACAAACCTTACTGCCTCTTAAAAAGAGTTTACATTTTACATTATTCATTAGGGTATAAAAACATTGCCTCAAAGTCAATCAGTCTAAAGTATTTCTTTTAATATTGCATTCATATTATCATATGCTTAGACTTTGAGACTAGTAGAAGCCAACAGGAGATTCACCAGCTGTCATGGAAGTACAACTTCTATAAAGAGTTGTCAGCCATACTCTGTTATGTGAGGTTTCATTCTGCAACAGCTGGTCAACCTACATTTTGGTAGATCATATAAAACATAACATGAAAAAATTGAGTTTGGTCCCCAAAAGTTTTAGAAGTCAACAAACTTGTTTTTAAAGACTTCCCACAGCAGCTCTGTACCTGATTTCCTCCAAGCCCATGGCACGTATAGAGAATGAGGGGCTTGTCTCCGTGATTATCACCTCCAACATCCAAGCACAATTGTCTGGCTACATTTTGTATCTATAATTAAAAAAAAGTATGATTTTCAACATTATTCATTCCACAGCAACAAACAAAACCAACAAAACATTACCCAAGCTCAAACAGAGTCTAGGAAGCATTTACTCTGCCGCTGTATCTGACAAGACGTTAGCGTTACCAGTCAACTCTTGAAATATTATTTCACCAAGCCACAAGCATCAACAAGTAAAAATATGTTGCTTCACTAACAACCCATAACTGTCATGGAGACCTCAACTAACCATGTTGTATTTTATGGATTTGTATTTTTTCTGTGGGACAAAAATTATGTAGGAATTTATTGAATCAAAAGCAGTAAATCAGAATGAAGGGTAAAGAACATAAAAATGTGCACTTAAATGTTTTATATATTTTTTTCCCAATAATACATTCCAAGGCTTGTGCCTTCCAATCTAACAAACAGATTTACAACTAGGATATAGTCCCGGGACTTGACAAGACTTGATGCAGCGTATGAGAATGTGGTGAAGGCTAGGTACTTACGTCTCCATATATTAGGGGATTTAGATCGGGCACATACACCTCAGGATAAATATTCTTCAGATACCAAGTGAAATTCTTACACTGAAGACGACGTCTCAGGTCAAGTCTCTTAGACAGATCGCCATAGGACTTCTGCAAAAAGGAAAGGAAAATAAATTAGAGCCCAATAAAAAGATACCAAATTAACCTTGTAGAAGTCCAGGTAATGCAGCTATTCAGCACGTACTTAGGTAAAGTTACTACTATAGTTACTTAAAAGAAGGGAAAACCATCTTCTTCCTACTTTACTGTGATATTTGGTTTCTTTCCAGGAAGATTTTGACAAATCTAACTACATGCTAATCCATGCCGTCTGACAGAGTTCCAAAACAGCTAAGATCCTAACCGCTCCATGAGATTTAACCGTTTAGTTACCACTACATCTAATGTCTGTGTGCTGCAAATACGTGTTCGTGGAATCTGTTCTTCTCTCTTATTCTTCATTTTCGTTTTATTTGAGAACAGCGTGAAGCTAGCTTGGTTTGAAAAAGAGTTATGCATGGTGCACTTTCTGGCTTCTCCATCATTGGAGGTAGGTAGGTTACGTCAGCCATGTAAATAATGGCTTAATATTATTAGTTTTCTTCAGTGCACCATTTAAATAATTGATCAAACTCACTTAAGATTTTCAGTTGCAATGATGACCACGTTGACTCCTTGAAGGAGTAAAACTTACCTCCTGGACTATATTGGCTGCTTCTCTGTTTCTCCGATAATATATTTCTTTATAATCATCCATCCAAACTTCTGCTAAACGGACTTGGTTACGGACGATAACCTGGGTCCCTTTAGGGAAGGTATGAGGACTCTTGCTACGGAAGACGTGGCCAACAACAGCACATGGCAAGATCTCCAGCTGACCACCACACTGCCAAACCTAGTTGACAATTTCGATTAGAAATGGCTACAGTTAATTTGCAGTCAGTCGATAGTAATTGTTTGATCTGTTCATGAGCAGGATTACGTTTTGATATAAAAAGCAAGGCTCTCAATGACATTTCAGAAGACAACATATGTTCTCCACTGTATGTTTCTGCTTCCCTACAAGTTTGTCTGCATATCAGTGTGTAACAACAAAAATGGCCGTAAAACTAAGTGCCAGCTACCTCATTGCACTAGCCAAAAGCAGACAGATCATTTTTTATAGCCACATGTTTAGATAATACATTTAGATAATATCAGAATACATAAACTGTATAATAGTCCTAAACACATAGTATCTAATACTCAAGGATAAAGGATAAATAATGACTGATAAAAAAAAGCACATGTATATGTTATGCAATCATAAAAAACATTAGTCATAAAATATTTTCTAAAAATGCAGTACACTTTTTTCATACAGACACTTTTACACGACTAGGATAGAATGGTCCCTTATGATATGTACCTATAAACTCGCAGTACCTATATACATGAGGTAGCACAAAATTATCTGAATTAACTTACTCTAAATGACATTTCTATGTTTTCTCCACCCCAGATTTCCATTTCTTCATCGTAACTTCCAATGTACTCAAAGTATTCTTTGGAAATAGAGAAGAGGCCTCCAGCAAAAGTTGGTGTTCTATTAGAGGAAATAAAAACACATTAACAATACATTTTACTTCAAAAGGAGGGGTAACCTATGGAAAGTGTATTTTCATGCATAGAACTACACTAAATCTGTGTAGGTGACAGTTCTAGAACTAAATTCCAGAACTCCATTATGGTTCTTAAGTAATCTTAACGAGTGTGTGTATGTACATATATGTGTGTATATATATATTAGTATGCTTATTAACCAAGTTGTTGAGATGTACAGGCAGAGGTCAACATGACACTTGTCTGCAAAGGAAAAAAGTCTACCTGCAAGATAGGAGAACCCTTATAAAAGCTTACTTTATCGGATAGGTTTCATCTTTCCTTCTCTTCCTTTCAGAGTTAGGAAGAGATTCCCAGCCAAACGAGAGACTCCAATCAAAATTCCCTCTGTTGTGATTATTGCCATATGGTGAAGGGTTACTGAATTCAAATGTATTAAGGTCAATAGTAACAATGTCTGGGCTGACAACAGCAGTATGGTTTTCTGCAATTCTTCCCAGCAAAGGTTCAAGCCAACCATAGTAACATTCGCCTATGAAAAAGACATGAAAATCAGAAAAGCACACACACAAACTACTAAACGTTGTGTAACGTCCTGCAAAGCTGGCTTCCATTCAGCTTGCAAGACCGGGTACTTACAATGTGCGTCCAAAAACGTCAGTGTATCTCCAGTTGCTACAGAAGCACCAAGCAAGCGAGCTGTAATGAGACCTTTTCTTTCCTTCTGTCTGACCACTTTAACGATTTGAAATTGCTTCACATACTCATCCAGTTTATCCTTTAAATAATCTTTGAGAAAGAAAGAAAAAAAAAAAAAACGTAAATGTGAATTTCATGCTACTTTGATGTCCACTTTCTACCTGTGACTCAATAAGAAAGACTACCACACGCCAGATTATGTGAGGCTGAAATTTAAGACAAATGTGGGTTATTAGGCTGTGCTTATCATAGGTCTGCGTTTTTCTAGTTTATACTGGATGGGTAGATATTTCTAAAATACAAGGAAAAAAAAAAAAAAAAAAAAAGTTACCATCCACGCTGGCATCGTCTACCATTATAATTTCTTTGAGAAGTATTGCAGGGGATGTGTACATGACACTGTAAACTGTTCGGAGCAACGTGGACCACGCTTCATTGTGAAACACAATGATGACACTTGTGGTGGGCAGGGGAGGACATCGCTTGAATTTTTGCTCAATGCATCTGCCGGGAAATATAAACAAAAAAAAGGGAAAACAAGAACATAAAAACTTAAATTTGCAGAATAAATAAAAAAACTGTGCACAACAATACTATTATAGTCTCAAAAATGATTATACACCTTAAAATATAATAGAGATAGCCATCTCCTAACAAACAAAATAATGTAGTGGAACCATGACATCAGGAGATTACTCTACAGTGTGAACACAAGGAAACTCTGCTTGGCAGTAATATTCTAGTTAACATAATTTAATATTTAATTTAATATATATTTAAATTATTAAAATATAACATGACTTCCTACCACTTTAGAAACGACCATTGCCTATGCAACCGAGGTGCAATGCCATGATTAACTCTGCGTCCAGTTTAAGGTATGAACCTTAGCTGCCCTGCAGTGTCTTACGTCCCTAGGGCACTAGATTAATGTTTTGTATATCTAGAATTAAGGGTAACAAGTTATCCGCAGTCCACAACTCAGAATCCAATTAAATAACTTTAAGGCCACCTTCACCCACCTCTCTGTCTCCATGGTAAGCCTTATCTACGATGCTTCTCTAAGAGGACGACTCCAGTTCAGTAACTTGCACACGCCATGTGCTTAACCCATATAATAATGCAATTGAAATGACAGGGCATGTAATATCATGAGCAAAATAATTTGAATACATACTCAGGAGGTCTTGTATCTGGACCCAGTTCCCGATGCAATGATATCCTATCACTAGCAAAAGCATTAAAGCAGTGTTTCTTTTCTCCACGATCCCGCTCTTCCTCCTCTTCTGGGGTGAGCTTGTCTGCTTTGAATGGTTTCCCAGCAGCTCCTGGAGCATTCGGATCCTGAGGAGGTCTTTCAAGGAAAGGCTTAAGCTCTGCTGCGGTGTAATATCCAGGCAAACATGCCCTCTTGCCATCATTGTCAATTTGTTTAACAGGTGCATTTATTTGCATTTTTGGCATAGCATCTTTAATATTGTTCACAGCTTCCATCATCATGTCCAGCATTTTCTTCTTTTTGTGTGAGCCTCCATGGACTCCAAGTTCATCATTCTCTCTATCAACCACTTCTTTTTGTATTAAAAATACAAATCCCATAAAAATAAGTGTTACAGCACCAATCTTCCAATGCATAAATCTCCTTCCTAAAAACAGTCTTTTTAAATTTGTCATTTTTAATTTATGTCGGACAACAGGAAAAAAAAAAAAAATAATTCAGCCAGAATATCCCATTACTGATAACTTCCTATTGGAGACTGAAACCTGGAAAAGAAGGGGAACAAAGTATTTAAAAAAGGTACAAAGCCATTAAAAAAATAAACAGAAAATAATGTTTGCATTATTCAACAATTTATCATCTGTAGAACCACAAAGCTAAGTGAAAGACCCTCAAAGAATGTTGGTTTTCGGGTTCTTCTTAGGTTCTACAAAAGGTTGCCAAGGAGAAGCATGAAAAAACGTTCATTACAAGGCTTACAGTGATGTCAGTGGTGCCTGTGGGGCTTTTACTGAAATGTCAGTCACAAAGCCAGACAAGGCCTAACGCTAGTATCAGCTATAAGCTATAAGAGCTGTAGGCTCCGAATATATTTTCTTACAGCATCTACTTGGGTTTAGATGTATAGAGCGGTAGTTGAATATGCTTAACATTAGCGTTACTAAGGCTTCATATGAATCACTGGGTCTACCAAAATTACGAAAATTTTCTAATATATTAAGAACATTTAAAACATTGGATAGGCAATAAAGCTACCCTGACTCTAAGATGATACCAAAGACTGATTAATATTCGAGTCGCTTAAGCAGGAAAAATTGGCCAAATGGCTCTTATGTGCAGTCAAATTCAATGTTTATATGTTTCTATTGTCTCCTTTTTTTTTATTTTATATTTTGCTTCCTATTTATCTTGTAGCTCTGTCTTCAGTATTGCTTAAACACAAACAAACACACGTGTGGCAGGTGATGTACGCAAACATCCAGTCATCTCTAAACACAAAAGTGAACTTTATTTTGTGTTGGTAATTATGAATGCCCTAAAGCAGAACTGTCAACTACAAGTGTTTAGTATCATTAAACTCATGTACTACAACTACTAATAGTGTTTATTACAGAATCTATTTCATGTCCTTAAACAGGATTATTGGACCCCAGGAGTACTAAAATCATCTGTGGCAGAATATGGCACAACTAACATATCTAGTGAAGTGTCTGTCCTGAAGCCATCTCTTCTTCTGCTTATTTAACCTTTAAAAAGGCTGCCGGACCCAACCAGCTCAAGGAAACTCCAAATATACCTGAAAACAGCCCAGATCCAAAGACATCTTCCTGACTATAACTCCCAGCTTCCCAAGCCAGCCACTGAGAATAACATAATACAGCTGCAATTTAAGAACCCTACAATATTCTATATGAGGATTAGAATTGTGAAAAGGGCAATCAAAAGGGAGATCATCAATTGATGGCTTCTATTTGTGTACATAATAAAGAATAAAGGACTTAAACCAGCAAGAGCTCTAGAAAAAAAGCACCATAGAAACTTAACGTCCCCAGATGACTAAGTTGCCATATCAGTGATACATACAGTATTCTTCCCTTAGAGAATATGGTGTGTTTGCAAATTTAATTGATTTAGCACACAAAAGAATGTAACATGTAATGTAAATAACTTGTAGAATCTTTCTAAACTTCTCATTACACAAACCTTTAGAATTATATATATCAGCACACAAACACATTGTTGACAGTATGCTTAATTTTCATAGTATAGTTTAAATAAAGTACTAATAAGTTAAGAATATCCTGTACACATCACTCATTCTTGCTGTGCAAACATGTGAGAAGTATAAAAATAATGAAGTGTTCTATTGAGCTGCTTTAAGGAATATTTAGTGGTATACTAAACACTGAAGGGGGGGGAATCTCAATTTAGGTTATAATTTATTTTTAAAGAAACAATTCAGCCATCATCACTTTAATTCATAAGACAGCCATATCGTCCCTTTAAATGTTCATGGTGTTTTGTAAATGCTTGGGGGGTTTCTGGGGTTTCTGCAGAATCCCCCATATGCATTTGCCTCTTTCGCCCATCACCCCGCTAAGCTGCATGCAGGAGATGTGTTCGGCCGTCTCCCTGTACGCGATATACAGGAAATTAGACTTTTTGCCTCATTTAGTTTCTTGGTCAGCTGCCTCTACTGTCATTCTAGTCGATGGGAGCTGAGATTCCAAGTAAATAGTCTGTAAAATTAAACCTATAATAATGAATACCATAAAATGACTGTTGACACAATGGCGCACCAACTTCCGGGAGAGGTAAGCATTTTGCTTACCAGTTGGCTAATAGGTAGTCAGCATTCGACCTAACCTAAAAATACCATAAAGAGTGTAAACTTAGAGCACACCTCAGAGGGCTGGTAAGCCATCAGATACAAAATGTGGGAAAAGGGTGCATACCTTTAATATGGAGCCATTCCTACACTGTCTCTCTGGATATTTTATTTCTTGTTGATGACCATAGCATATCTTGACGGGTGGCCATGATGATAATATAGAGCAGTGTTTCTCGTGTACACTTGGCCAACCATAGTTGCTCTACTGATTCATGAAAAGGAGGGGATGGAAGCCCATCTTCCCCTTTACAGCATGTATACAGAATAGGGTATTGATTGTACTCTTTACTCTACAGATCTGTAAGGTTTCCAGACACTGACAACTTTTGCATACAAATCTCACATCTGAAAAAGAAGGGAAATTCCATCCCCCTATCGCCCGTTCGGAGTGATGTGGCAAGCCAGAAAAGCTTATTACTAAGCTAAAGTGTCACCCCCCATAGTTTAAATGCCATCACACAAATGATCGATATGGAATCACGGTGGGTAAATAGTCTGACTTCTGCCTTAATTGTGGATGGACAGGGCAGAAATCAACCTATAATGGGCTATGTTGCATTAGCAGCTATGTATCTGTTTGGACTGATAGCCTTTTGTCAGCGTTATAAATTTTTAAACAACACGGCAAGACTTTACTAGCACAGCGAACGGACGGTATAGTCTTGCAATCCAGAAAATAAGTAAAATATTTATCTAAAATATCTAGAATGCTAATTTAACCAACCCCACTTCTCTCACCAGCTGATTACTTTGAGTGAAGGTGTCAGAGTTGAGATACATGGTTTAAAGAGGCTAATGTATAAGAATTTACTTACCGGGGTCTGGCTCCATACAGAATAATAATAAGAATCATACATAACATGCAACAAGGCATGGATATGCAAACATTAGAGGTGCAGTATACATGTTTTATACAGGAATCAACAAAGTAAACTATCCCCCAGGTCACAAGGAGGACAATGTATTTTGTAGACTAATCAGCATCACACACATGGCTGTTACATACTTCCCAAGGCATTATAGGTTCCTGAAGTAGTATATCTTTGTTCTGGGTGTGGGATAGAGGGGGTATTATAAAAAACAAGTTAAATATACATGTTAGTGGCCACCTTGAAAGCTACCTTGGAAAATGGTTAGGCTATTGACCGATTAAAAGATCAAGGGGTTAAGCTATTGAAATATTAAGATATCATGGGAGCAGTTATCCCAACTTACTGTTGTCTGGACTTACACAATCATTCTTTAATGTTTTTCTTCTGCAGCCATAGTAAAGAGACAATGAAAGTGCTAGTTCTGCCACCTTTTGACACAGATCCCTGCTTCAAACAGGGTAGGGAAATGTCCCCAAACAAATCTTTAGTTGGTTTTCAGCGAGTCCTGACATAAGGTTTTAAAGGCCACATACATATATGCATTATTACACATTATGGAAGGAAAGCTAAACAATAAGCGCAAACTGTAATAAATAAGCATCAACCCTTTTTGAAGAATTCATACTTTCACCCAAGCTCTAGCAGCAGCTTCTGGCAGAGGAACGATTAAGTGCTGGATACATACACAGAGTAAATACGAGGATAAGCATTGTTCCAACTCCAATGCATCATAGTTTGTAAAGTGCCAACATCTGAGATGTGAAACGTGGAAACTAAGGTGATTTGGCATTGCCGTATAATGCCGACAATTGCTTTTCAACACCAACCACACCCAGTCATTGGCCTTGAGCCTCCTTTGTATTAAAGGACATACAGAAACATATGTAACGTCGACGTAGAGGATATAAGCTTTATTTATATGGGTTCATGTCGTAAAAGGCTGCGCCTCTGTTATTCCAAACACGCCATGTAGAAAATCTACTGGTTGACACCGAGTAGCTCACGAATCTCAACCTATCACCACAGCACACAGACACTTAGATTTCCACCATTACATTTATTTATCCTCCATCAGGGCTGGTTGTACTGGGCACAAGACCAATAACATCCCAGAGTGGTTTTCTTTAACCAGTCAATATGTATTGGCATAACCTTCTTGGAAGTTGGTGGAGATTAGTTATGATGTCTGCACATCAGTGCAAGAGGTTCTACTCCCTCCAACTGCAAATGGCTCATCTAGTTGGAACATCTATCATTTGGTGGCCCCAACAACCAACCCACCCACCCATTCCAGATAACTTATCTGCCAGTGGTTCCCTCTACCAAAGTGAGGAACTAAAACCATTAGATGGCATTTCATGAACAGCTTCATATAGGTGACATTTTCTTTAAAGATACGAACCACACCGTATATGAAGTTAATATATAAATATAAAATAAATCACCAAAAGACCATCTGATAGTCAGGAGTACTATCTTAAGTTGTTAGCGACAGATCTCTATAAATATTTATAAGATTCATTCGGCAGCACTGACTTTGAAGTGTTTTTCTTAACTGTCTGCAAGTCCCTTGTGCTACAATTAGATTGGAATTCCTGAGGTCCCAAGGATTCCCTTTGCCTCCATACGCAACGTAATAAAAAAGCCAAAACATGTCATTAAAATTTTTACAAGACAAAAAAAAAAGTGATGGCTAACAAAAGGACTGCAAGTAAACAATGGTAAAAACAACAAATACATTGGGTAACTGGATACAATTTAAAGTGTGTGGAGAACCAACTATGCAAACGGTTCGTAATAAGTTTATAAAACTTTGGGGAAAAACAGTAACTTTGCACTGTATGAGAAATAAACTCAGGGACCATTCAGCATGGATTGAGTGCGTGCAAAATGAAAACGTTTTAATCAGTTAGCACATTAGACACGTCTGTCACCGAACACCTCAAGAATAGTTTTCCACACGATCTCTTGCAGACACGCATGACCTTACGTCCATTGAGTGGGTATCGCTTGTATACACTGGAGCTAATGTAACAATTCTTTCTCAGTGAAACTCTCTCTTCACATTCCTGGATCCGAAATTATTTCACTCCGTAACCAACTAATTCACAAAAAAATAATGCTATTAACGACACATTGAGTGGGCTTTTTAAAGCCTTATTTTAAAGTACGCTATTACATCACATAGCGCTAAAAAATTTCAAAAATCAGAGAAAAAAAAATATTGGAAAAATTTAACTACAAAAATTACTAAAGGCGTGGCAAGCTCTAAATAAAAATTAGATGTAAATTTCATATCATACATATTGTAGGCTCCATGTGATCAAGAGTCAATTACATGAGTTCCCTACTGGGTGGATTAAGTATGCTGTAATAGTAAATTGCATATATATATATATATATATATATATATATCAAAATGTCTTATGTACATTTTTACCATAACAACGCGTACCACATGTCAATTATGAGACAGCCATTGAAGAAATTATTTGGAATAAGTAGACAAATACCGATACATAGAAAAAAAGTCAGAAGAAGATATATATATATATAGCTCCATCATATTCTGCAGCGGTGTACAACGAATACAGGACATAACAAGTAGTGCATAACAATTAGACGTACAGAAACAAGCGGTAAGGAGAGACCTGCTCAAAGAGTTTACAACACACACTAATTGTGTGTATTATATACACACCCATTCAAAAATGTGTGCTCATATTTGTGGAAATGAAAGAAATACGTTGAGTTTGCTAATCCAAGTTTAAGTTTAAAAGGCTAACTGAACGTTAGAAAACCATTTTGCAGCTAGAAGTTTACTTATTTTCAACTAAAACAGCTAAGCGGCCCAAAAACCTTTAAAATAAATACACCATTTTGATATTTCACATTAACGTTCATTATTTTGCATTTCAGAATAATTAGACTTTATTTCACACTAAATGTGACTATATCAATATGGATATTGATAGTTACATTTTCATCAAGAAAAAAAATATGCAGATTTAAATAATTAAAAAAAATGAATGGGCTGATTACATCTATTATTAATTCTATAGACATACATGGCTAGACTGGAGCCCAAGTTGCTCTTGTGGGATCCTACAAAAAATATTGCTGCTGTCTATATATATATAATAGATGCATACATAAACACACATTTATTTATTATTTATAATAGATATTGAACTGATTTCTAATAATCCATAAGTAAGTGTGTGTATGTATGAATATACATAGGGTTAATGCTAAAGCCTGGTCATGAACATCACACACCCGGCAGTTTAGGGAGCAGCAGAAAATAGATAGGTAGGAAAGCCCTAAACTTTGGGAAGTTGTGTACTTACAGTGATGGACCGGGAGAGGGAATGCCCGCTGCCCTCTCCTGGTGCTCCTGTACCGGGCTACACAAGCTGGACCGTCCGAGCAGCGACCCCTCTGCTCCCGGACAGGCAGGTGGAGGAGGACCCGGATGGCGAGAGAAGCTGCCGCCGAGGTGATGCTGACAGATCTGCGGTTGCTGCTCCTGCAACTTCCGCTTTGCTGGACTCAGGTGAGACGATCCTGCAACGTAGCCAAGGAGAGGCAGCTCGTGCGCATGCGCGCCGGCTCACCTGTCCCACGCCCTTACCTGCTGACGGCTTCAGGTGGGCAAACCGGAAAGGCTGGCTGGGGACAGGGCTGCGCTGCCTGCTACAGCTGTTAGGCATCTGCCTACAGGGCTGTCTGCTCTGTCATGAGGGACGGCTGCCAGCTTCTGGGCTTTTTTTTTTGTTTTCTGTGTTGGGGACAATGTATTTTTAACTCCTTGTTGGGGAAAAAAAGTTGTTTGATGTCATTAATTCTGTTTTTTCATAATGTATAAATATTTATTTTTTTCTGAAATTTAGAAACACATTTTAGTTAAGAAAAAAATTAGATCAAGGAAAAAAATCACCCAAAAACAGAATTTATGTTTACAAATACCATTTTATTTAATGATTGATATTCACACATTTAATGTGACAGTAAAAAGCACAGATAAACGGTTAACACTGAAGAGTTATTTAAAAATAATTTAAAAATAAATAAACACAGTGTGAGTTTTAAAGAGACACTTAAGTGACCCTCACAGACTTTACAACTACTTTAAACTGCTGAAAATCAAACAAATGACTGGCCTTTAGGAGAAGGTGCAGCAGAAGACCTCCTCTGTGCTCCATCGTTTTGATTGGCATTGACATGCCATTGACATCTTATTTGTCCCCCCCAAACACTCACCTGGCCAGAGCTCGAGCTGATTGGCGGTAAGTACATCAGGTGGCAGGAGATGCGTTTGGCAGGACACATCAACTACACACCAGAAAGCTGGGGAGTCCGGAAAGAGGTAAATGCATATGTGGAGAGGACCATGCATACATTTAAAGGGACTACTCTGCTGTATTATGATGTAAAGTGCATATGACAGCACTATAATTCAGGAAACATAACAGTTTCACCAATATCGCCATCCTCCTGAAAGCTTATGACGTTACACTAAAGAGTGGACTCCTACTGTTCAGCCACCCCATTTACTAATATGTGTGAATGGTTGGTGACAAAAGGCTGCGTACAGTATTTCAAATAATTGAAATCACACTCTAGGGCAGGTATCCACATAATTCTTAATAAAAAAAAACCTTTCCTCCATACAATGCCTAAACCCAAGACACTTACCTGACCACGAATCCACCAAGAATTCACCGTTCACCATTGGGATCCACAGTCTTCCGTAAAGGACATTTGAAGAACATCTATGTCTACACTGTTTATAATGAAAACTGATATAGCTGTACATATCTTTAACAATATATCAATATCTCCAATTCTAGATTTTAACCAACATTGTGTTTTTTGACACACTGTGAACTTTTGTAATTACATCCTGTCCCCACCCTTAAGCTGTTCCCATTTTCCCTGGCTCCACTAATCTTATGTCTCTGTCTGCTTTACGGGTTTACAGTTATCACTTTATGTTAATCTTTTCCACTATTGCCTCTTCCTCTTCATGTCGTGTGTGATTAAGACTCCTTAGTCTTCCATTGAAAAAAAAACCTCTGAGGTCCCAAAAGCTTATGTAACCTTAAATCTTTTTGTATGTGGGTGAGATACAAGGTATCAACTTTGACTATAGATTATCAAATGATTTAGAAGTCAGCAGAGCATGTTGTAAAATATATTTGGAAATTAAACACACCTTAACTAATAACTTTATTTGTATGGAGACCAGTTCTCAGCTTCAACCAACTGAAATTTTGGCATAGAGGAGCCCTGAAGATTTGTCATTTTGGTGGAAGACCTGGGTTGACCTTTTGGCTCCCATATCCCCTTGAAGACTTCAGTGGTTCTCCTCTTCGGAAGAGGGCCAAGAAGATCTGGCTGACACTTTGTTCTACCAAGGAGAAAACAAAAGGCTTATACAGTATATCCCTTAAGGGAGTGTGGCCCCAGTAGAGGAAAATTGGGGACCCAGCATTCTTCTACTAAAGTCACACATTTGCTAGTAATTAATGTTGGGCTCACATAATTCCAGTAGTGTTGAGTTGTTCATCCTGGTGTTTCCAATTAGTCATCATGATGTGCACTGCAATGAGTTTTTTAAGGCCAAAGATTATGCATGTAAGACTGGGGCAAAATGTGGAAGGAGCATGGAATCACAGGACCAACACACACTGTGACAATGTGTTGGAGGTATGGGATGATGCAGGGAATTTTAAATGTTAGAACAAATATATATGAAGATACCTTCAGAAATGATAAATGGTAACAAAGGTAAAATTAGGGATTGTTTAGGAGTGACTAGAAAAGTGTGACTTTATAGAATGGTTTATTTGCTTAACATACCAGA
This sequence comes from Spea hammondii, assembly GCA_029215755.1. NCBI lineage: Eukaryota > Metazoa > Chordata > Amphibia > Anura > Pelobatidae > Spea > Spea hammondii. Next base: position 52,347,716 of record JARDYJ010000006.1, on the reverse strand, counting down.
GCATGCAATTTAAATGTTGTCTAAGTGGGACAGTTCCTTTAAGACTTGGCAGGGTGGCAGGGGAAGAGTACATAAAACATGCTTTCTGAAATTTACCAGTGTTACTTAAACATGAACTTATTTTGAAGCTTAGGTTCTGTCAAGTCAACAAATTCACATTATTTAAAAGCAAATATTTATTTTGTTTTACTGGTAATTAAAAGAAGAAAAATTAGTATTTAAAAACTTGTGTGCATGGCAGGCTTTAGTGGGTTTCTATTTCAATTGAACAGACTTTTTCCTCAGAATTCAAAAAGCAGAAATATACGGTAAATAATAGTCAATTTGGTGCCGTTTGACTCGTGCTTCCATAATGCAAATTCAGTGACACGATGTTATCAAGTAAGAATATTTGCAAGATTTTTGTGATCCATGATTTGCAGGAATCTATTATTTTGAGATGAGTCCTTTTATAAGCTAAGGGACTGGGGACTAGCAATGGACATAATAGAAAACAAATTCCGTAGTGATCAGAGCCCCATTGGGGTATTAAAATTGACACTGGCACTTTAAGGCAAGCGGGCAATAAATAATGTACGTGTGGCAGCCTGCCTAGCATGTAGAAGTGTGTATTCAGCTGGTGGCCACACACTCAAAGATGGTCTTTGGCACACGAGTCGCAGCGCAAAGACAAGTAAACTTGTCCATTGGCATACCTCTCTGGGTTTCACTGCTTCTCCAGTTTCTATTTTCTCCAGGTAGAGCAAAGTTTAGTTACACCAACTGCCCACCCTATTACCCTCTCACTCCCTTTTACTCTATATTGACCATTATGCCAACAGGGAGTTTTATGACATTATATTCTAAATACATAGACATTAATATGTAATGTTTTCCCCCTTTGCACTGAAGTTGGTTGAGAAGGCCTGACTTGCAATCTCTGTTCCAGCATTGTCCAAGATGTCTTGGTATGCTGAAGAGCACATATCAAGACATTTTCGACAATGCTATGCCTCCAACATTGTGGGAACAGTTTGTGGAACACCCTTTTCTCTTCCAGCATGACTGTGCCTAAGTGCACAAAGCAAAGTCTATGAAGACATGGATGGATGAGTTTGGTGTGGAAGAACTTGACCGGCCGCACGGAGCCCTGACCTCAACCCCATCTAACACCTTTGGGATCAACTGTAACAGAAATTGTGAGCCATGCCTTCTTGTTCAAAATCAGTGCCTGACCTCACAAATGCTCTACTGGATGAATGAGCAAAAATTCCCACAGAACCTCTCCCAAATCTTGTGGAAAGCCTTCCCAGAAGAGTGGAAGCTGCTATAGCTGCAAAAGGGGAGACCAACTACACATTACTGTCTATGTATTTAGAATGCAATGTCATGAAAGTCCCTGTTGGTGTAATGGCCAGGTGTCCTAATACTTTTGTCCATATAGTATAGCTTTAGGCTACCTGGGGCTATCCTTGTCCTTATAGGTGTCTAGCCTGCCCCTTGCAAAACTGCTCTCAGGTGAAGAGGTAGGACTCCAGGTAGCCTGACCGGGGAAGTTCCCAGTTATGTCTTCTGGGTACTATCATTAAAGGCATTTGCTTGATTTGCCAATCTGGGCCTTGAGTTACCCGCAAGTCCACGTGTGTTTTCCAGATTCCCAGACATGACCCATCGCATTTTTTGTAGAATTGGAGCAGTGGTTTTGTGGTTCCTATAAAAACAGCACCTACACATTGGGTGTGTTGGGGGTACTTAAGGTATTTTAAAGGTAAAATACGTGTATGGAAAAAAACATCTGGTGTCTGTAAAATACAGTAATCATTTGTGAAGCTGAAGTGTGTGTGTGTGTGTGTGTGTGTGGTTGGAAGCAGATTTTGCTGGAAGATGAGTCAAGTTTTGCTGAGGAAGTGGTTGACCAAAGTGGTTCAACAAGGTTTGGTGGAGCTCGGTAATAAAGGACAGTAACTTCAAAACAGTGTTTCGCAACAGCGAAAGTAGCTTTTTAATCATAAAATAAAACATTTGAAAATGTTTTTTTCTGTATGGCACTGTAACAATAACACTTGTTAGCTAGAAGGAATAGAAGCACTGCAATGTTTTGGAGGTGACTCAATACAGTACACATAATATGCTCCAAACACTAGCAGATGTTTAGCTGCTCTGTTAAAGGGGAACTCACCATTTTTTGTTACAAATATCAGATTTAAATACAGTTTCAAAAATATTGGGCTGTTTTCTACCTTTTGGTAATTATGATGTTTTCAGGCAGCTCCTTATTAGCCGTTTGTATGTTTTCTTGCTCTGTTATTTTAGCACCCTGACTCCTTGTCATACTGCCAGAAAACAATAGACAGGCTTTGTCT